>CM042895.1:12830000-13287500 GCA_023653625.1 Triadica sebifera
CTCATAGAACAACAAAACTACTTTTCGACCAACAACAGCAGCTTGGACAATGGGTTTACTTTTTTAAGGTTGAATTTTTCTTTTCGAGCTTGGATTATGACAGGTGATGTGCTTATACTACGTTATGAGGCTATTTGTAATTTATAATTCTGTCTGAATTGTAATAGTTTCTTTTCGGTGAAAAAGAAAATTTGAAGTAAATAATTTTTGTTTTATCACAAATTGATTTTGTCGTTTGTGGAATGCAAAAGTGTTTAGTTGGCGGATTACAAAATTAAATTCAACACTTCATATTCTCTATTTTAAGGTATTTGGATAAAAATCAGGAGAACCTTATAATTATCTAAATTAGAAAATCTTGAATATACTTTTTATTTGAGTTATATTTTTTTATTTTAAAAATCATTCTATAAAAAATATTTCTAATAAACTAATTATCTTTAAATTGTAAAGTAGAGAGTAAGTTTAGCTTTATATATATAGAGTCAAATATCACTCTTTATTCTAATAACAATTAATGCACATTCACGTTTTATGTATTTTTTTTATTTTTTATTTATGCATTTTTCTAAAACTATTTTTCTCTTTCTTTATAATAAAAGTCATTTACTTTTTTCTTTTGATAAATATTAATTTATATGAGATAAAGTAAAATGAAAAGTAAAAATATAAATAGTCTATTAGATATGTAAAAAAAATTACTTTCTATATTTAAAATGTTCTTTACTCTACTAAAGATACTCTTCAAAATAAAAATAAAATAAAAAACTATTAGAGATGCTCTTATACTTTTATGAATTTACTAAATGAATAAATTACATAAAACCCTCATAAGATTTTAACAAATTATAAATAAAAATGAACATTTAAAAAATTAACAGTTTATTTCATTGTCCTTTTATAAAAATTTTGTTTAAAATAACAATTAGGAAAATTGAGTTTTGAATGTACTATTGCCTTGCAGTTATAGTCATTGTTAACGAATATAAACTCTAAATCTTTATAAAATATCATTAGACTGTATATAAAATCTTAAAAAATTCATACAAAAATATCTCAAATATATAAAAAAAATCATATGCTATATTGCACTATAATGTTTGAAATTCATATAGTATCAAATGAATGAACATTATTTCAAACAATAAATGGGTAAATTGTTAATTTTTTAAAAATTTATTTCTAACTGTAATTTAAAAAAATTTAGAGAAATTTTTTGTAATTTATTATCAATAAATATTTTAAACTATTTGCTTTCACCTCTTTTTCAATGCTAACATCATCTTTCCATTAGTAAATAAAATAATAATAAATTCAATGTCAATAACGAGAAGGAAAAGTAAAATTGTAAAAGAATAATCTATTATTTCTTAAAGTGAAAACAAAATTCTAAAAAGATACTTAAAATGGAACAAAGGGAGCTATTAAGTTGGAAGGAGCTTGTTCTAATTAAATGGGCATAAATATCATCCTTTATATTAAGAAGAGTGATGAAATTATTGTGAATCATGTATAGTATATCTTTATTGCAGTTAATATTTGTTTTAGTATTTCATATGAACAAAATATATTTAGTGTAGACGCTTTTCCATTTTTCTCTCGGTCCCATTTGCTAACTTAAATTGTTTCCATTTGATGAAGAAAAATCGAAAGGGTTCAAACTTAGAAAAGCTACGGAAACATCTATAGGAGGTGATTGTTGATGAAATTATTCAGTGCGAGGATCAAATACCTGAATCGTAAGATGGAATTTATTCCAATCAAGGCACAAACTCGATCAATTTGGATGATTTTGGGGGGTTTTGCCGTCTTCTAACTTATTGGCTTCTCTAGCCGATAGTGAAGGTGTTATATCTGCTAATTTAAGCTACGAGTCGCGTACGTTACTAAATTGATGCGTTGAACTGATTGGAGTCTGAATTCAGATTTTGACCAGAAAAAAGTTAAAATAAAGGTAAATAATTATGAAAAATTCCTAATAAAGTGTTTAAAGTGCTTAAACCTGTTAGATTATAGTAAATGATTAAATTACAAAATTTGACAAGTTTTGAGGTCAATTTGTAATTTATTGAAAATCAGAGTATTAATTAGGATAAATACCAATTAAATACATATATTGGATATTAACACATGAGTTGGCTGACCATAGCATGATAGAAGAGGATTAAGATGTTAATTAAGCTAATGTATTGTTATATGGTCAAAGTTGTGGATCCCACATGAGGATTTTTTGGTTTATTGTCTTTCTTCTTCTTTCTTTTAGCTTACATCCATGGGCGAGATCTGTAGCTTGATCGGATCCCTCAACCCATCTTCAAAATGCCGACATTTATCAGCTTCTTTGGATATAATGACCTCAACATACTTGTATAAATGCGTGAATTCCTTCTCATATTCTATTACTGACATGTTCTCTTGTTTTAGTATCAGAAACTTTCTCATCTTGTCATCTATGTAGATAGGGGAGATATATTGCTCCTTGAATTTTTTTAGAAAGAATTCTCAAGTCATGGGTCCGGGTGCCTATGTGCTTTGTGACTTTGATCGCCACCAGTCATATGCATGATCTTACAACAAGGACACTGCATACTCATATTTCTGTTCATCTATGCAATGAAGCTGATCAAAGACTCTCTCTGCCCATTCTAACCAAAACTCTGCTATGGAGGGGTCATCTTTCTGTTTACCATAAAAATTGGGTGCCCTTAACTTCCTCTATCTCTCAAACTATAACCCATATGATGTTGGATGTGATGCTCTTTGTAGTAGATCTATTATGTTTCTCAAAAGATCTGTTTGTCCTGAACCAGCAATAGATTGTTCACGTGATGAGCTGGCACCAGATCTTGAAGCAGCAGCTCGAAGATGATTTGGTCTCGATGAAGCCCTTGTCTCTGTAGGTTCATTACTTTCAGCCTCTTCAACCACTATTTGTTATGATTCAAAAGCCATAACCTACCTATATCATGAGATAATGACCCTAATCAGTAAGTAACAACTAATATATATCCAAATGTCGGTACACACATATGATAAATATTTTTGAAAAGTGTTTTTAAAAGCAAAAAACCGTCCAAATCGGGCTCTGATACCAAAAACTGTAATAATGGAAAATCTCTTCTCAGATGGTCCTTGGAGTCGCATCTCAAGCACGCTCCTGTCATCCACCAACACTCTCCTAGGAGATGATGACCACAATGCTGACACACTGGTAGAGGGTAGACTTGTCAGATGTCTATGTTGGTGCACTGGTTACTGATGAAATAGATCTCGCGGGTTGTTCCCTCCTATAAGAAGGAGGTCTGCTGGAACCCCCAGCCTAAAATTGACCACTAAAAGATCTGACTCTCTAGCCACTTAATTGTCCGACGTTTACTAACATTTGCTAGAATAGTTGAAAGAGTCTTGACAAACTGTAACACCCTCCCACCCCAGCAGCACATGCCCAGATAAAGAGCGCTACACTAACTTCTTCAATCTTTAACTTATTTATTAAAAACAGTCTATATTCATTTTTTTACAATAATATAAAGGAAATATAACATATATTTTATTTATATAGTATAATATTTATAAAACATCAAGTTAAGTTTACAAAACTATAAAATATATTACATAAATCCAAATACAAAATATGAAATACAAAAGACAAAAGTTTGTGACCCACGATTTCTAGAAAACAATTGCTTTATTGGACTAGGATCACCGTTGCCCTTATCTACAAGTTTTAGCTACCTCTCTCTAAAATCTGTGTAGAAGAAAACTCTCATGTTAAGCTTTAAACTTAATGGTGCATATAAATAAATTAATATATTATTTTCATGCAACATGCATTGTCATGTATATTATATATCATATAATTTTTTATATAGTTTCTTATTTCATTACATTATAGCATTCAAAAACATCAAGTCATCTATTTATATTTTATGTTCATTATACTTTATTATATTATTATAAAAAATTAATTATTTCACATATCATAAATTCTTTTAATTTTATTAGCTCATTTATGTCCATAACACCTAGGAACTACCAACTAGGATAATAAAGTTGTCATCCAGGTATTTATGAGTGTCACTAGAGCATTTATGATATGTGCATATAAGTGTTATCACCAGCATTTATATATATATATATATATATATATATATATATATATATATATATATATATATAGGTATCATCACAGACATTAATAATAATGCAATTACTGCTTTAATTATAGTATCATCATCGACTTCATTAATTGTGTCATCATAAGCATTAATAATCTCCCACATTGGCATGCCAAACTATCCAAAATTCTACTTTTAAGCTAGGTATTTTAGGGCTTAATTAATGTCATTAAAATTCATAACTATAATAAAATAAAAATATATATTCCTCTATCTTTTATTATCTCAATTATAAAATACTCAACTATGATTTTATTTGTACATTTTTTTATGAATCTAATAACTCATTTGATTTTCTATATACCACATTTGGATAAAATTCACATTATAAGAATTAACCTAATATAATTTAAATATTTAAATTTCATTTTTTTCAATTTGTCTTGTTTCAGGCAGAATTTGTATTCTATATTTGACCTCAATTTGGCCTTATTTCAGTTATGAGTAAATTAAGAAGTCTTTTAGATATTTATAGCCTATGAGCTTATCTTTAATATGAAACTTGAATCACTAAATTTGGAGTTTTGTAGAAAAATATATACTCAATTGAACACTGACTGCTCATAAACAAATTTGCCCATAATTTTTTGGACAGATTCTAGGTTCGAAATTTATGTATTTTTCTGGGTAAATGTAGACATATTTAGATTTTATGGTATAAATAAAAGTTAACTCTCTATGTCTTAGCTTTCAAACCCAATCAAGAATACATTAATCCAAATTCTATAGCTTAAGTTATAACAATATATGTGCTTACTGCTTCACAGATTCCAACATTGCACATACACAATCACCTAATTTAATTTTTACCAAATACACTCCTATGTCTAGCAAACATGCATACCCATAATTTTATCATAAAATAATGTTAATTTACAATCATTTACATGCCAAATGCTCAAATTATGCAACTTAAAAATAAAACATAGGCTATTGCTATAAGTTATGCACAAATCACTTCTTAATCTCCTTCACTTTCTCTAGGTAGCTTTCTCTTTGCCTTTGTTTCCTTGAGCTCCTTCTTTGTCACTTTGAGCTCCTAAAATACACAAAATCATCATAAAAATCTTACCTTATCAAAATTTTCTAAACCCTAACATCTCTCTCATAAAACCCTAAACTCCCTCTTTACTTAAACAAGCTCTAAATGAGCTCAAAACCATAATTTCCGTTAATGAAAGTTAAAGAGGAGAAGGAGAGCTTCTTACCTATACTCTTTCTTTTACTTGTTTATGGAGATTTCTCTCTCCTCAAAGCTTGCTTATTTTTCTTTCTTCTTTCTCTCATTAGCTTCCTTAGGTCTTGTTGTGCTTGAAAATCAATTTACCTTGTCTTTCTCTCCATTTTCTCTTCCTTTCTCTCCCTAACATAAGCTCTTGGCTATAGAGGATAGTGAGGGTGGCATGGAGACTGATTTTAGTGTAGAAAATGAAGAAGAAAGAAAAGAAGAATAAATAAAATAAACCCAAAAGTCCCCATATAGGATCCACAACTTTGACCATATAACAGTATGTTAGCTTAATTAATATTTTAATCCTCTTCTATCATGCTATGGCCGACCAACTCATGTGTTAATATCCAATATATGTGTTTAATTGGTATTTATCCTAATTAATACTCCAATTTTGGTAAATTACAAATTGACCTCAAAACTTATCAAATTTTGCAATTTAGTTATTTACTGTAATCTAACATCTTTAAGTACTTTAAACACTTTATTAGGCATTTTTCATAATTATTTACTTTTATTTTAATTTTTCTCTGCTCAAAATTCAAATTCAGACTCCAATCGATTCAACGCGTCAGTTTAGTGACACACGTGACTCGATGCCAAAATTAGCGGATATAACATTCTCTCCCTCTTAAAATAAATTTCATCCTCAAAATTTACCTGTTCATTATGTGTTGAACAGTTGGGGATATTTCCTCTTCATCATTTCCTAACTTTCCCACATGGCTTCTTTTATTGCATAGTTCCACCACATGACTTTAACTAGAGGAACTCTCTTATTCTGGAGAACTTTCTCTTCACTTGCTAAAATAGCCACTAGTTCCTCTTTATAAGACATGTTTGTCTACACTTCTATCTCTTTTTGTGGTATAATATGAGTCGGGATCGAACAATATCTGTAACACCCCCTTACCCCACTTTCGTTCATTAAGGTAAGTGTTACCCATCTAACTGTTTTATAAAATTAATGAAATGAAGTTCTAATTTTTTTTTTTGAAAAAAATACTACAAATGTTGAAATAAAAATTATTACAAGCACAAGTATCCAAACTTTTATTTATTTATAAAATATATTAATTACATTCATCTATGTCTTTTACTTTATAATTCACATCTTTAATACACATTATATGAAATAAAACTATAATCTAATTTACAAAGTTTTTGATAAAATATACCAAAACGAAACCAAAACTTTTAGCTGTTTCCTTCCGGGTACCCTTCTTCTTCTAACAATTCTACTATCTACGACTACTTTTCTAAAATCTGCGCGAGAGAAAACCACTCGTGCTAAGCTACTAGCTTAGTGGTGCTTCAATGATAAAATTTTTATATACACATATTTTCTTACATGTCATTTATATATTTGACAATTTAGGCATCAATTAAAGAATTATATAAAATCAAACAAATTTCATTCAACATGCAATAGTTAACAAGTTTAATTAATATAACATTCTCAAAATAATATACTTTAACATTATTATCATTTTTCATTTTTTTTCTTGTGCCCACAACACCTATAACCGAACTAATAGGAATAACGGGGTTACCATTTTTGGCTTTCATAACACTGCGCTGAGCGCTTTTATAATAATGTCATTACCGGCTTAATAAGTTTTCCATTACATGCTTAATAATTTTGCACCAAACGCATTTATAAATTCTCCATTTTCGGCTTTTATATTTGGCACTGAGTGCCTTAAATCCCCTAATTGATATACCAAACTATTCTCTATTTTAGTTCTAGATTAGGTGTCACAGGGCTTAACTATTTTTGTATTAATTCACATTATTTTCAAAAATTGATAATTTTACTAAATTTTACCAAGAAGCTTATTTATTTTTATTCTTTGTTCTCATTGTCATTGCATTAGAATCTCATACATAATTAATTTATTGAATTTTATAATTATTATTAAAGTAAAAATTCACACTAATTATTATATATACTTATCACACCACATGCATAAACCTAATATTTCAAGTGTTTACCCATGGCAGATTTGGGCCCTGATTTCGGGCTTCATTTTTAACTCATTTATAATTATAATTAGGAGTTCTGTCTTCTAACAATTTGTATTTTATTATCTTAGATTTCATATGCATCAATAATCACTCAAATCCAAGTTTTCTATCAAAGGTTATGGTCAATTGGACACTGAATCATCACTGAAATTTCTGCCTAGAATTTTCTGGACAGATTCTAGGTCTGAAATTTATGTATTTTTTTTGGAAAAATTTAGACATATTTAGTTTTTATGATCTAAATAAATATTTAAGCCCTTTGTCTTAGCTTTCATTTTCAATAAATAACATACAAAATGGAGTTTCAGAACTCAAGTTAAAATCAAAATAGTCAAGACTGTTCCATAATCCATACAGCAGGGTCATCAATTGGAATCACTCCATACAGTACTTACATTTATCATATGCATTCATTTTTATGTCAAAGTTTTCAGATCACAATTACATTCACATATCTTAATGATTTCTCACCATTTGGTCTCATTACCATATAAAACATTTAAAACCAACACTTAGCCATATTATGACACACTACATCCATATTACACACATTAAACATAATTTCATACCATTAATTTACATGTAAGATTTTTATCAAAGAAGCACATACCTAATCGGCCTTGGTTCTTTCCTTAATCCTTATTTTCCTCCCCTTATTAGTTAGATTTCTCTTTGCCTTTGTCACCCTCCTGAGGGCCTCCCATTGGTTCATTTATTTTTCCTACACAACCATACCATATCTCAATTCCAATATCCATTTTCAAAGTTTTTCATGTCTACAAAATCTTCTAATGCTCCTAATATGTTTTATACCTTAATTGAGCTAAAATGTACTAAGGTTAACTTCCTTCTTCATATGTCATGGATGCCTAAAAACCTTATCCTAGTTCCCAATTCATTTTCTTCAATTCAACACTCAAATCATACTTAATCTATCACCAATTGTTTTGATTCTAGGTTAATTTCAATTTCTCCCAAATTACTTTAACTATGACAACCCCTCATTCATCCATTAGAAACATATTTCTTTAGTTTTTAAGTGATAAAACAATGAATTAACATCAATTATCATCAATTCAAAGTTTAACTACAACGTTTCTCAACTAATCACAAATTTAAATTTCTACTTCCAATCTTGCAACATAAGCTTAATCTACCAAACCTAATCACATCTATCATCATTATGGGTCTCAAATAGAAGGAAAAAGGTTGAATTCAAGAAGAGTAAACTCACCTTAATGGTTCTCGAAGTTGACCAAAATCTGTCCCAACTTTTCTCCCTTTTTCTTCTTCTTTCTTCCTTCTCCCTTTTTCTTCTTATTTCTTCCTTCCTTCTTGTTCCTTTGTTCCCTTTGTAGTAAGAACTCTTTAATTCTGATTTTTCCTCTGTCAAATTTAATTTCTTTCCTCACTTTTTCAAGATTGATTTGAAGAAAAAATGGAGCTTTTGGGATGGAGAGGTCGACGACTAAGGAAAGGAGAAAAGAAGATGAAGATGACTTATGGAAGAATGTGGAATTTCCTTCATCTTTTTGACTTTTATACTCAAATTAAGGAGTGGGTCCCACTAATTAAAATTAATCCTAATTCTTATTGGTTCATTAAGTTAATTAATCTTGATTAACATTTAAACTTTGAGAAATTCCATATTTACCACATCTTCCTCCATATTCACACTTTTTCTCCCAACAATTGCCATAATACCAATTTTGTCCATAGGAAATTTTATTTTTTTCTAATTCTAGCACTAATATTTTTTTATTCCCAAATAATAATACCCTTAATTATATTCCCTTAGTATTAGTCATTTTTTTATGGGTTCAAATTTAGACTCCGATTGAACCTGTGCACCCTACTACGGTCACGCGCAATCGGGGCCTAAATCACTGGATATTACAATTCTCTCCCCCTTAAGAAAATTTCGTCCTCGAAATTTACCTGATTAGCTGGAGCCGAATAGCTAAGGATACTGAGTTCTCATCGTTTCTTCACTCTCCTAGGTGGCTTCTTCTACTGCATGATTACACCATAGGACCTTTACTAATGGTATCTTTTTGTTTCATAGTTCCTTGACTTCTCGAGCTATGATTTTCACTGGCTTTTCTGCATAGGTCAAGTCTGGTTGTACCTCCATAGATTCCACTGGTATTACATGTGTTGGATCTGATATGTATCTCCTTAACATTGAGACATGAAACACATTGTGGATCTTATCCAATTCTAGTGGTAAGGCCAACCGGTAAGCCACTGGATCCACACGTTCAAGTATTTCGTATGGTCCAATAAATATATGACTCAGTTTCCCCTTTTTACCAAAATGAAGTACTTTCTTCCAAGGTGAAACTTTTAAAAATACCTTGTATCTGACAACATATTCAATGCATTTCCTCTTCATATTGGCGTAGGACTTTTGTCGATCAATTGCAACTTTTAATTTATCTTGGATTAATTTTACCTTCTCCTCTATTTATTGCACCAATTCTAGGCCCATTAACTTCTTTTCACCAAGTTTTGTCTAGCATAACGGTGTCCTACATCTCCTTCCATACAAAGCTTCATATGGTGCCATGCCTAGACTAGTTTGATAGCTATTGTTGTGTGCAAATTCCATCAATGGTAAGTACTTATCCCAGCTACTCTCAAAGTCTCTTACACAACTTCTAAGCATGTCTTCCAACAATTAAATAACTCGTGTGGATTGCCCATCTGTTTGTGGAAGAAATACTGTACTAAAAGTAAGTCGAGTCCCTAATGCTTCTTGTAGACTTTTCCAAAATTTTGCTATGAACTGTGGGTGTCTATCAGAAATAATAGATACTAGCACCCTATGCAGTCGAATTATCTCATTAACATATATTTCTGCTAACGGGCTCAACGAATAATTCATCCGAACTGGCAGAAAGTGAGCCGATTTGGTAAGCCTATCAACAATTACCAATACTGCATCATGCTTCTTTTGTGTCAAAGGCAAACCAGATACAAAATCCATTGCAATCCTTTCCCACTTCCAATCTGGGATAGAAATAGTTTGCAACAATCTAGATGGTACTTGGTTCTCTGCTTTCATTTGTTGACATGTCAAACATGTTGTAGTATATTCCATGATATCCTTATTCATTTCTGGCCACCAACAATGAGTCTTCAGGTTCTAATACATTTTATTGCTCCCTGGATGCATAGAATAAGTTGTATTATATGCCTCTTTTAGAATTATTTGCTTTGATCCACTGTCATTTGGCACATACAATCTTCCTTTATAACTTATGATTCCATCATCTTCAATCTTAAATTCAGGTCTCTCCCCCTTTTTAACTACCTCATCAATTACCATCAATTTCTAATCTTGCCTCTGAGATTTTCTCACTTGTTGCTTTAAAATAGGTTGGACTCGTAACTCTGCCAAAATAAATTATGAGTCTCATTTTAATTTATTATTAATTTCTATATATTATATTATAATTGAGGAAATTTTAAACTATACCTGCCAATATGTTTCTACTTAAGGCATCTGCTACTACGTTGGCTTTGTCTGGCTGATAATCAATAATACAATTATAATCCTTGATTAACTCCAACCAGAGTTTTTGCCTTAAGTTCAACTCCTTTTGTGTGGGCAAATATTTGAGGCTCTTATGATCTGTGTATATGTAGCACCGCTCGCCATACAAATAATGTCGCCATTTTTTTTTAAAGCAAACACTATTGCTGCCAACTCCAAATCACGAGTAGGGTAATTTAGTTCATGAGGCTTCAATTGCCTAGGTGCATAAGCAACTACTTTACCCTTTTGCATTAATACACAACCTAGCCCATTATGAGAGGCATCACTTTATATCACAAAATCTTTCCCTAGAGTAGGTTGGGTCAAAATAGGTGCTTCAATTAGCATGACTTTTAGCTTCTCAAAGCTTGCCTGACACCGATCTGTCCACTCAAACTTAGTTTCTTTTCTGAGCAACTTGGTAATTGGTGCATCTATGCTTAAAAATCCCTTCAATAACCTTCTGTAATAGCCAACTAATCCAAGGAAACTCTGGACTTCTGTCACATTGCAGGGCAACTTCCAACTTAGAATCGCTTCTATTTTGCTAGAATCCATATGGATTCCTTCAACTGACACAATATGCCCCAAAATTCCTACTTCTTTTAACCAGAACTCGCATTTTGACAGCTTTGCATATAATTGATTTTCCTCAAAGTCTAAAGTACTATTCTGAGATGTCTGTCATGTTCTCCCTTGTCCCTTGAATATACTAGGATATCATCTATAAAAACTACCATAAACTGATCAAGGTAAGGCCTAAAAATTATGTTCATCATATCCATAAAGGTAGCTGGTGCATTCATTAAGTTAAAAGGCATAACCAGGAATTCATAGTGGCCATATCGAGTCCTAAAAGCTGTTTGGACACATTTAATTCTTTGATTTTTAGTTAGTGATACCCGGATCTGAGATCAATCTTAGAGAATACTCTTGCTCCCTTCAATTGATCAAACAAATCATCAATTCTAGGTAGTGGGTATTTATTTTTAATCGTCACCTTGTTTAATTGTCGGTAATTAATACATAATCGTATGGTGCCATCCTTCTTTTTCAAAAACAAAATCAGAGCACCCCATGGTGACACACTGGGTCTTATGAAGGCAATTCCTGTAATTGAACCTTCAGCTTTCTCAATTCTATAGGTGCCATTCTATAAGGAGTAATTGATATTGCGGTTGTACCAGAAATTACATCAATAACAAACTCTATCTCCCTATCTGGTGGTAACCCTGGCAAGTCTTCAAGAAACACATCTAGGAACTCACACACTGTGGGGATGTCCTTGAGTTCCAGGCTCCCCTTCATGGTATCTATCATATGGGCCAAGTATGCCTCACATCCCTTCCTAATGTATTTTCGAGCTTTTAATGCAGAAATAACACTGGTCAAACATGTTTAACCTTCACCTTGAATGATGGTGTCATCCTGCTTGGGAAATTTAAGTACAACTTTTCTAGATCGGCAGTTGACTATAGCTTTATGCTTTGTCAACCAATCCATACCCATAATAGCATTAAATTCATGAAAAGGTAATTTTATTAAGTATGTTGGAAATTCTCTACCCTCAATTATTATTGAACTATTTTTATAAATCTGATTCACTTTCACACTATGTCCCAGTGAATTGGTCACAACTATCTCATATTCTAAGGTCTCTTGTATCATATTCCCTTGTTTAAATGCAACTGGGCTTATGTATGAATGCGTGGAACTAGGATCTATCAAAGCTTGTAAATCAAAATCAAATAAAGATAATTTACCAACTATGATGTCTAGTGCATCTCGGTCCTCACGAGCTCTCATCACATATGCCCAAGCTGGAGTTCTACTACCTCTTGGTCTATCTATTGTCTCTGATACCCCCTGACTCTGTCTGGTATGACCACCTTTGAACTGGCCTCGACCTCTACCATGACTCTGTACTGGTGTCATAATCTGTGCTGGTGCCATACTGCATGTACTAAGTCTGGGACAATCTCTCTTCATATGGTTAGTAGCTCCACATCTCAAACATGACCTAGTTAACCACCAACACTCTCTTGTATGAGCTCTACCACAATGCTGACACATAGCAGGAGTTGGTCTTTTGGAAAATGATGCTGGTGAACTATCAGATGATGTTGAGGGTCTAAAATGGTGACCTCGCCTACCAAAAAATGTATGCCCAACAACCTGTGACTGAAATGGTTTGGGTACTATCCGTCTTTTCCTACCAGATGTCTGAGCCATACTAGCTATCGATTTCTTGGAAAACTCTTATGTCCTTAGCTTTTTCCTTTTTTCAACACTAATGGCAGAGGACACTAGGGTAGAAAAATCTATATGCTGGTGGGAAGCCACTAAATATACAATATCCTCATCAAGGCCATCTTCAAATCTATGACATTTGTCATCTTCATCTCTAATAATCCCTGCTGCATAGTTGCTCAGCCTAGTGAACTCCATCTCATATTCAGCTACTGTCATACCCCTCTGCTTCAAATTCAGAAATTCTCGTTTTTTCTCATCAACATAAATTCTTGGCACATATTTCTTTTTAAACTTCACCACAAAAAAATCCCATGTCTGAGGGTTTGGAGTCTGGGGTTTCGCTAACACCAATTTCCACCAGTCATAGGCATGCTCCTGAAGGAGGGACATTGCATATCTAACCTTGTACTCCTCTAGACATTGCAGCTCCTCAAAAACCTGTTCTGTCTTTTCCAAAAAAAAATTTGCTGCAGCTGGGTCATCTTCTTTCTTGACCAAAATATCCGTATCCCTATATTTTCTTAATTTATCAATGTGGCATTTAGGTTGTGGTGGGGGAGGTGGTGGAGCTGGTGGTGGCATAACTTGTGCTATCTGCTGTAACAAGGTAGCCATCTGTTGCATAAGGGGTACCTGACCCTGATCAATTTGTTCTCCAGCATGTTGTGGAGCTATCACACTAGGATTCGAAGCTCTAATTGATATTGATTGTCTATGAGTAGCCACATTAGCTATATTATCACCCTCCTGTTCTCCATGACTTTCTCTTGATTCCGTAGCCATTAAAACCTATATTGTCAGAAGAAGGGTCCCTTATTAGAATATAACAGCTTAAAATAATGCAAATGCTGAAAACATGCACTTATTTTCCTATACCCACTAAATAAGAATTGTTAAAACCTATAGCTCTGATACCAAATATTGTAACACCCTCTTACCCCACTTCCGTTTAGTAAGGTAAGTGAACATTAATCGTCTAACTATTTTATAAAATTAATGAAATGAAGTATAAATTTTTTTTAAAAAAAATATTGCAGATGTTGAAATAAAAATTATTACAAGCACAAGTATCCAAAATTTTATTTATATATAAAATATATTAATTACATTCATCTATGTCTCTTTCTTTATAATTAACATCTTTAATACACATTATATGAAATAAAACTATAATCTAATTTATAAAATTTTTGATAAAATATATCCAAAAGAAACCAAATCTTTTAGCTGTTTTCTTTCGGATACCCTTCTTCTTCTGATAATTCTACTATCTACGACTACCCTTCTAAAACCTACGCGAGAGGAAACCACCCGTGCTCAGCTAGTAGCTTAGTGGTGCTTCAATGATAATAATTTTACATACACATATTTTCTTACATGTCATTTATATATTTAACAATTTAGGCATCAAATAAAGAATTATATAAAATTAAAAAAATTTCATTCAACATGCAATAGTTAACAAGTTTAATTAATATAGCATTCTCAAAATAACATACTTTAACATTATTATCATTTTCACTTTTTTTCTTGTGCCCATAACACCTATAACCGAACTAACTAATAGGAATAATGGAGTTTTCATTTTCGGCTTTCATAATATTGCACCGAACGTTTTTATAATAATACCATTATCAGCTTAATAATTTTGCCATTACCGGCTTAATAATTTTGTGCTGAGTACATTTATAAATTCATCATTACCGGCTTTTATAATTGGCACCAAGTACCTTAAATCTCCTGATTGACATGCGAAACTATTCTCTATTCTAGTTCTAGATTATGTGTCATAGGGCTTAACTATTTTTTATATTAATTCACATTATTTTCAAAAATTGATAATTTTACTAAATTTCACCAATAAGCTTATTTATTTTTATTCTTTATTCTCATTTTCATTGCATTAAAATCTTATACATATTTAATTTATTGAACTTTATAATTATCATTGTAAATCTGTTGTTCTTCTCTCTTTTATTCTTTTTGTCTATGTTTTTTCTTTTTTTCGTTATTTACTTTGTTCCTTAAGTGAAACACTTTGTTATCATTTTGTTATCAGAGCAATCTTCAGTGAGTTGAGTGTTAATTATGGTTGCTAAAAACACTGCCAAGTTTGAAATTCCACATTTTGACTGGACAATTTTTGCACTTTGGAAATTGAAGATGTATGCTGTACTAGTTAAAGATAGTTGTGTGGTCATGCTCTTGGGGAAAGAAGGTAGACTAGAAGGGATGACAAATAAGATGTTTGAAAAGAAAGATGAGATGCCATTGGCAAATCTTTTTTTTTTTTTACTTTAGATGATACAATGTTGTTCAATGTTGAAGCTGAATCAACCGCAAAAAGGGTTGTGGGACAAATTAAAGAATATTTATGAGGGAAAATCAATGATGAACAAGATTTTCTTACAATGATAGCTATATACATTAAAAATGAAAGATGGAGCATAAGTTCAAGAACATCTCAACGAGTTCAATTCACTAATCAGTAAGCTTGTCACTCTTAATGTTAAAGTGGATGATGAAGAAAAAGTCAATCTTCTACTTTGTTCTATGCCTGAGTCTTGGGATAATCTAATAATGAACTTAATCCCATGTGAAATCTCCTGATATAGATGATGACTCTTAACTGGAGAACTTCGAAGAAAAACCAATCCTAGTTCTATTGGTGATGTTATGATCGTGAGAGGTAGGTCTATTGATCAAGATGGTGGTGAAAGGAACAAATCGGCATCAAAATCCAAGGGAAAGAAGAAGGTGAAGTGTTGGGGCTGTGGCATGTCGAGACACATAAAAAAAGAGTGAAAGACAAAAAAGGCTTATGTTGAGAATTCTAAATCTGATGCTTCTTCTTCTAAAGGAAATGTTAGAGAGTATTGTAATGTTTTAGAAGATGGATATGTTTTTCTTGCATAAAAAGAGCATAAAATTCCTGCCAATGGATTCTTGATTTCGGAGCATATTTTGACATGACTCTGCACAAGGAATGGTTCCATTCTTATAGGACTTGTAATGTTGGTATTATTTTCATGGTTGACAATGGAGAATGTCTGGTTGTGGGAATTGGAGATGTAAGAATCAAGATGTTTGATGGGTGTGTTTGCAAGATTTGTGATGTTAGACATGTTCGAACACTTCGTAAAAGTCTCCTCTTAATGGGAAAGTTTGATGAGCACGGTTTGAAATTCACTGGTGGGAATGGTTAATTGAAGTTAATTAGAGGTATTATGACAGTAGCAAAAGGTGAGCTAGTCGACAATTTTTATAGGTTGATTAATGAGACTTTGGTAAGGGAAGCTGCTGTAGTTAGCACAAAGTCAGAATCTCCAATGCTTTGGCAAAAGCATTTGGGACATATAGGTGAATGTGGGCTATAGGTATTATCTAAATGAAATCTTATTCCTCATCTTAATTCTACTTTGGTTTTTTGTGAGAATTGTGTTTATGGGAAACAACATAGAATAACTTTCTCTTTTTCTACTTGTAAAAGTCATAATTTTCTTGATTTAATTCATGCTGATACATGTGAAACACCTTCAATTTCTTTAGGCAGCTGCTCATATTTTGTTTCTTTCATAAATGATTTTTCACGAAAAGTATGGGTTTTTTTGCTTTAAAAGGAAATCTGATGTTCTTGAAAAATTTAAGATTTTGAAAATTAAGTGCTTTTCGAACTGATAATAGAAGAGAGTTTTGTTCAAAGGAGTTTGACAATTTTTTTAATGAACATGACATAAAAAGGTAACTAACAATTCCTATGACACCACAACAAAATGGTATTGTAGAGAGAATGAATCGTACTCTCATGGAACATGTTAGGAGTATGTTGAATGCTGCAAAATTAGACAAGAGTTTTTGGGGCGAGGCTTTGAATATAGCATGTTATTTGATAAATAGGTCACTTACAATTTCTCTTGATTTAAAGACTATTGAAGAGATTTGTTGTGGAAAACCAGCTGAATACTCCTTTCTTTGTGTGTTTGGTTGTGATGCTTATGTTTGGGCTCCAAATGATAAGAGGACTAAACTTGATATGAATTCAAAAAGATGCATTTTTCTTGGCTATGCAATAGGTGGAAAAGGTATAGGCTATGAGACCCTACTGCCCATAAAATTATTATTAGCCTAGATGTTATATTTAATGAAAATTCTTTGTTGGGTACAACTGAAAAGCAAAAAACTTCTAATATTTCAGTTGAGCAGGATCTTGGTGTTGATCTAGAAAAGTCCAACAATAATGAAGTTTGACATGGTGATTCTCAATTTGAACCTTTAAAGATGTTGATCGATGTGCTATTGAAGAAAAGAAGAAGAAAGAAAATAAAACCAAAAGTCCTCATGTGGGACCCACAACTTTGACCATATAACAATACATTAGCTTAATTAATAGCTTAATCCTCTTCTATCATGCTATGGCTGGCCAACTCATGTGTTAATATCCAATATATGTATTTAATTGGTATTTATCCTAATTAATACTCCAATTTTTGAAAAATTACTAATTGACTTCAAAATTTATCGATTTTTACAATATAGTCCTTTATCGCAATCTAACATCTTTAAGCACTTTAAACACTTTATTAGGCATTTTCATAATTATTTACCTTTATTTTAATATTTCTCCAGTCAAAATCTAAATTCAAACTCCAATCGGTTCAACTCATCAATTTAGTGACATGCGCAACTTGAGTCCTAAATTAGCGCATATGACATAAGGTGGTAATAGACTAGAGGAGAGTTATAGCATTGAGATGGATAAATTGAGTAACAATCTGGTGATTTTGGAATTATAGGCAGGTAATGTTGGAGTAGTACAATTAGAATTTTCACAACACAAGAAGAACTAAAAGGTTGTGGCTAATGCTTCATCATCACTAGTTGGGGTATTTGCTGATAAGTCTAACTCTTGGGCAAATCTTCCCTCGGATAATCAGAATCATTGCCCTAGGTATGAGTTGCACTATATTCTGCCTATGATTATTAACGGCGCTAGGATTATGAAGTTTCATGCTAATGAGATTCAAAAAGAATTATGGAGGTGGAAACATGTTCTAATTGGTAGTGTATTGATGTAACTTAAAGATAAATATGTTGTATTTATAAGTGATACATTTAGTACAAAAATGCCCATTCAACAACTTTCCCATTCGTGATTGACAACTTTCTCTTTCCAAGTTCATGGATGTGATTGTTTTTCGTAGCCATGACTGAAGTGGTGAAACTGGTCATGAACGGTTCTATCCAGAAATGAGAAGTCTTTTACGAGCATGACACTGTTTTTCATTAGTGTGACTTAGTTAAGCTTCACCAGTGGTCTAATGCTTCATGAGTGGTCCAATGCTTCATTGCCGTGAACATTTAAAAAAACAGTCTTGGCGCTAACTCATTCACAGGCATTACCCATGAGTCACGAGTACGAATTTCTCTTTTTACGGTTGTGGCAATTCTTCACCACGAGTATGACAATGTTCACTAGTGTGAATATATGTTTCAAAGGCATGAACCTTTGTTGATTTTCATTCTTTTGATCTTCAATGAACTTGCTTCATGGTCTTAGAAACGTGTAACTTGCTTAACATACTTAGAACACAAAAATGTAGTTAAATTCGTCATTGCCTAATTGTCTGTGATCATTAAAATGATAGAAATATCCCTCAAGATTCAATAATCTCCCCTTTTTTTATGATAACAAATAATTTTGCAATGTGGCTTAAAAAGAAATAAATTCCTCCCCCCCTCTCAAAAAATGCTTAATAAATATGAACTATAAAGAGCAAGGATACCACATTTTCAAGCCATAAGTATATAAGAGGTGAAGTCTCAAAAGAAATTCAAATAAAGCATTTGATCATAACATTTATGCCAAGTATATGAAAGGTATATTTCAAGCATATTTTAAGTTAAATGACATTTATGTTAAGTCTATGCAAAGCATATGTCACATATATGTTAAACATATTGCATTTCTTTTCCCCTTTTGGCACAATCAATAGAGACAATGATCAAATATAAGAGAAGAAAATAGACAATATAAGGCAAATCTTATATTTCATTACACAAAAAAAATTACATATATAAGTTTAAGTATAAATAAGTTTTATCTAATGATCCTAAGGATCCTAATGTTCCTAAAACAAATAAGTAATCGTGAAGATGAGCTACCTCATCCTCGAGGCTATAAACTCTCGACTCTAAGAAATCCTTAAGATTTTCTAGCTTATGATTAATGGAATGTTGAAAAGAATCCATATTTACTGGAAGCATATTTAAGTGAGGAGAGATCAGTGTCAAAAGCTATTGAGCCATGTTCGGTTGAGATCAAAATGCTTCACCAACTGTTGGGGCAACCGATATTTCTATTGTAACTTTAGGAAGCTCAACTCTAGCTCTATTTCTCTGCTATGGCCCTTGAAAGCTAGCTTTAAAAGTTTCTGATTCCTATGCAATTTCACCTGTAGGGATGATAAACCTATAGTAGGTGTTATCCTGAAAGAAGATTCTCATTGCGGCTCCCATCTTAATTAATCGATCTCTAGGTGATGTTGGGATGATGGTGAAGTTATGACCACGAAGATCCATCAACTTGAGCTCCATTGTTAGATGAGTAATATAGCCACCTATTAGAATGTCACCCGATGGCTTCGAGGCAATTGACTCATTTTTCTGAGGCATCTCGAATAGAAAGAACTTTGATTTCTTGACTACTTCATTGCTATCTCCTCGGGCAAATATTGAGTAAGTCAGGAACCAGTGAATGTAGCGGAAGACTGGGTTATTTAAATGAGTGCTCTTTGTCTTCTTGACATTCCAGCTACAATCACTACCATAGTTATGCTAATCTATAGAGGAATTAAAATCTATTGCATCACTCTCATTAATTAAGACCTCATGTGGTAGCTTGAAGACTTTTGCAAATTCCGAGGTAGTGAGTGAATTATCTTACCTGCCGAATTAGAATAAGACTTTGCCAACAAGAGATACTTACAAGGTGCTAAAAAATTCCAAGGTTGGATCCTTCAATGTGGGCTTGTAGATGTCTACAAATTCCAGCATTCCACATTGTCGAAAGCCAAATTTTCATATCTGATTCAAGGCTAAGAGCCTTGATGCAACCTCAATTGAATGTTCGGGGTGGTCAAAATAGGTCCCTTCTTTAGAGAATCATACTTCCGATGGAAGTGTTGAGGTAGAATATTGAAAAGATGATCTGCATAGATCTTTGGGGTCATGCTCTTTCTCTTCCCTTTGGATGAACCAACTTCGAAGGCCATGGTAGAGGTCAGAATCTTTGAAGAAGAACGAAAGAGGTAAGATGCGTGTATGAAAAATCAAAGAAATTTGAGGAAAAAATGGATGAAGTTGATGATTAGATGATGAATCCAATGAATTGTTTAGGTGAAATGGTGATTTGAAGGTTAGATTTGGCCGGAAAGGGGAAAGAGGTGCGACTGTTGCAATTTTGAAGATAGAGAAATGAGAGAAACAGTGAAGTTTCAAGCTATATATCAATCGATTTACAACTGTGAATGAAAATTCAGGAGCATGAATAATCGTGTTCACAGGAAGACCAAATGGTAACCTGTCTCGTGACCAAAGGCATGAACGCTTCTATTGTTTGAAGCATGTTAAGTTCATGCCTGTGACATAAAATAGTCATAGGCATGAAAAAGGATATTAGCATAAAACTGTGACCACAGGTGTGAACCAAAATGCAAACACTTATGCAGTTTTTGGCTACTATTTTCATGAACGTGAATATTTACCCATGGGCGTAAAGACCTAAAACATGGCAAAAAAAAACATGATTTAAATAAGAGGATGTGCTACATGATTCATTTCTAAGCAAATTAAGCATGCTTTTTCATGACAAATAAACATTTATCATACAATTTGAACATGCAAATCATCAAATATATGAAATATTACTCAAGTCTCACAATTTGGACATCAAAGATACACAAGTGAGCAAAGTGATGCAATTCTTTTTAAAAATAATTTTAAGACAATGTGCTCCCATCAAGCAAACCAAGCCCTTTTTTTATAAAATAAAACCTTTCATCATTGAAAGGCTTGGTGAAAATATTAGTCAATTGATTGTTTGTGTCAATAAATTCTAACATAATATCACCATTTTGGATATGATCTCTTATAAAATGATGTGTAATGTCTATGTGTTTGCTCATAGAATGAGATTTTTAGAAAGATTTATAACACTTGTAATTTGATGTGAAATGAAGAGTTTCTAGGACACCATAAGCCTAAGTGCATTGAGCCTTATATATATTTCAAAATTCTTTTTGTAACATGCAAATAAGATTCTTGTGATTGAAATCTAGCCCACAAGCATACACCATACATTATATCAGGTCTATAAGTGGTAAGGTATAGAAGAGATCCAATTATATCTCTATAAAGCTTTTCAACTATAACCTTACCCTTCTCATCTTTGTCCAATTTGGTTGATGTGATCATTGGAGTTTTGGCTCTTTCACATCATTCAATTCCAAATTTCTTTAATAGATTTTTGGTGTATTGGGATTGGTTGATGAAGATGTCATCCTTGTTTTGCTTGATTTGGAGACCAAGAAAAAATTTGAGCTATCCCATCATGCTCATTTCAAATTCTCCAGTCTTACATTTAGCAAATTTTTAACAAAGCAATTGATTAGTAGATTTAAAGATAATATCATCAACATAAATTTGAACTAGTAATATGTGATGCTTGTGTTTTTTAATAAAAAGAGTAGTGTTTACATGTCATTTTGAAAAATTATTTTCTAAAACAAATGCACTAAGTCTCTAATACCAAGCTCTTAGAGCTTGTTTCATACCATATAAGGCCTTAGAGATTTTAAATACATGATTTGGCAATGTATGGATTTCAAATTTGGGAGGTTGTTCAACATAAACTTCCTCTTCTATAAAAGCATTTAAAAAGCACTTTTGACATCCATTTCAAAAAGTTTAAAGTTCATATGGTATGCAAAAGCTAAAAGAATTCTAATTGCTTCTAATCTAGCCACTAGACCATAGGTCTCATCATAATCTATGCCTTTCTCTTAGTTATACCCTTTGGTAACCAATCTAGCTTTATTTCTAGTTATATGACCTTGCTCATCTAATTTGTTCCTAAATAACCATTTACTACCAATGATTGGATAGTCCGTAGGTCTTGGAACTAAGGTTAAAACCTTATTTCTCTCAAATTGGTTGAGTTCCTTTTGCATAGAAATCACCCAACTCTCATCACTAAGAGCCTTGTCAATATTCCTTTACTAAATTTGAGAGACAAAAGCTAGATTAGAATCTAAAAACTTAAGATTAGATTTAGTACTTACACCCTTTGAGGGATCACCAATGATTTGCTTTATGAGATGGTTTCTTATGAATTTCCATTCCTTTTGAAGCTCTTGGGTGCCTTCTCTTGAGCTTGAGGTAGTAGATTATTTTGATGCTTCTCTTGTATGGCTCTTCTTAATGATCATTATCATCTCTCTTTGAGGTCTCACCATCATTTTCATGATCAAGGCCAAGCTTATACATTGTACTTATAATATCATGAAAAGCACTACCTTTCACAAGATAAAGTTTACTAGATTCATCAAAAACAACATGCATAAAATCTTCTACAAATAAAGATCTTTTATTAAAGATTATATAGTCTTTGCTAGTTATGGAGTATCCTAAGAAGATACCTTCATCGGATTTAGAAGCAAATTTTCTAAGGTTTGATATTTAACATAAAATACTTGCATCCAAATACTCTAAAATATGAGGTAAAGGGTTTTATTCTATTCCATAGGTCAAAAGAAGTTTTATTTAAAATTGGCCTTTTGAAACTCGGTTAGAAATATAACATGTGGTATTAGTGGCTTCGGCCCAAAAGTAGGTTGGTAAACCATACTCATTAAGCATTGTTCTAGCCATCTCAATTAGAGTTCTATTTTTCCTTTCAATAATCCCATTTTGTTAAGGTGTTCTAGGAGTTAAAACATTATGAGAAATGCCATATTCTAAACAAAAAATTTCAAAATTCTCATTTTCAAATTCTTGGACATGATCACTTCTTATTTTGGAAATAAAATGCCCTTTTTCATTTTAAATTATTTTGGTAAAGTTTCTAAAGGATTCAAAGGCATCACTCTTTTGAGCTAAGAAAATTACCCAAGTAAATCTAGAGTAATCATCAACAATGACAAAAGCATAGTATTTACCTCCTAATCTAACGAGTCTAGTAGGTCAAAAAAGATCTAGATGCAAAAGTTGTAAAGGTCTAGAGGTACTTACTACATTCTTTAACTTGAATAATGTTTTGTGTTGTTTTACTTTTTGACATGGTTCACATATCTTATCATTTAGAAATTTGACTTTTGGTAGCCCATCTACTAGTTCTCCTTTGCTAAGGCTTTGAATTAAGTCTATGCTTGCATGACCAAGCCTTTTATGCCATAGCCAATATTCATCGCTAATTGCCCTAAGACACTTAGAGGAAAGATTAGATAGTTTGTGTAAATCTATTATGTAAGTATTTCCATCTCTATCTCTTTTGAACATATCTTGACCATTTGGAGTGGTCAAAAGATATTCATTAGAGATAAAGGTTACTTAGTTTCTCTTATCACATAATTGACTTACACATAATAAATTATGCTTTAAACCATCAACAAGCAAAATATTTTCAATTAAATAAGCATTATTTAAACCGACTTATCCAATGCCAATTACCTTACCCTTAGCATTATTTCCAAAGGTTGCCTTACAATCATCAATTCTTTTGATTTGGGTGAAAAGGCTTATATTTCTTGTCATGTGCCTTGAGCATCCACTGTCCACTAGCCAAGAATTTTCTTTTGATGTGGACTTGAGGCACAACTATAAAATAACAATTTAGGTTTGATTTTTAGGTACTCAAATGAACTTGGATATTTGGAAGTTAGCACTAGAAGGTTCCCAATAGACCTTCCTTATGAAACAATATTTGTTTATATGCCCAAGGTCCATGCAATAGTGGCATTGTTTCGATTTAAATATACTTTTCCACTTTGCAATAGGTTTAGGCATTACTACTCTCTTTCGTATTTGCACAATGACATAAACATTTATGTATTGTAGGTGTTTTCCTAGGTGCATGTTTCTTGTATAAGAAAGTATGATTGGCCTTTTGAGGTTTCTCTCTTAGGCCATGTGACCCTTAGCTACTATTCTTTTAAGTAGAGGGTTTTATATGCTTTGCCATTAGCCCTTAGGGCTATTACTTCAATAGTAGAAGTTTGTAGTTTGCTTGATTTAAGAAAGACAGTATTAGAAGATAATGATGCTCCATTGAAGCCTAGAACATGTCTCATTAAGGGAGATATTTGAGAAATGATTAGAGTGTCTAAACTTTCCTTCCCTTTGTGAAATCTAGAAATAGAATTTCGAAGCTCCTCAACCTCATTTTTCAATGCATTATTTTCTTTTAAAAGAGAATTTGTTGAGGGTTTTGAGGAAATCTCATCCAATGACTTCTTTAATGAGTCATTTGAGGGTTTTAGCTGTTCCACTACCTTTTGAAGATTATTAAAATCATTTTTGAGTTTAGAGCTATTTTTTCTATAAAGATCAAGTTTCATTTTGTATCTTTCTATTTCTAGGTTTAGTACTTTAACTATATCATCATCATCATCATCAATTAAATCACATAAATCATCACAAGGTTGGGAAGTGGAGCATACCTCATCATTAGAGTAATCCTCAATAGCCATAAAGCATAAGTTAGCCACCTCATCATCTTCTTCTTCAATGAGTGATGAGATTTCATCATCCTAAGTGACTTTGTGACCCTTTTCTTCATCTTCTTTATTGGGCCTCCTCTTGTACTTCATGTCCATAAAGCACTCTGATCTAATATGTCTCTTCTTCCCACATTCATAACACTTGACTTTCTCCTTGCCTTTGCTCGATGAGGAGTTTTTAGAAGGGAATCTTGAGGCTCTTTGCTTGTAGTTCTTAATTGAGTCATACTTGTGAGTGATCAACCTTTTGATTCTCCTTGAAAGCAAGGTTATTTCATCATCTCTTTCATTAACCAACTTTTCATCACTAAGGAGATCTTCATCTATAGGAATTGAGGTTAAAGCTTTAAGTGCTAGAGGCTTTCTCTTCTCATTTTCTCCTTTAAGCTATTTTTCTATTACTAGAGCCATTTCATAAGTGAGAAGTTTGCCAATAAGTACATTGGTAGGAATTACGCTAAAGTCTTCATTGGTTTCCTAAATACCTACAACCCTTGAGCTATAATCTTTCATAGGAAGACTCTTTAGAATTTTGTTATTTACATTTTCCATATTATAATGCTTTCCAAACTTCCTCATGTAATTAACAATAGCAAGAAGTCGATTGGTCATTTCGGTTATGGTCTCATTTGGCTTCATCTCGAAGAGTACATATTTGGTGACGAGAAGTTAAACCTTTTTTGGACTTTACTTATTTTGTGCCTTCATGGTATTTTTCCAATATTTTCTAAATGGAGTAAGCGATTAGACAATGTTGGATTCTACCACACTCTTTAAGTGATAGAGAGCTTATTAGAATGATCATGGCTTTCTTATTTTCACCATTAGCTCTCTTTTAGGGCTCGGTCCAATCATCTCTTAGAAAAATCTCATCTTTTCCTTTACCATTCCTTCTTATTGGAGGTGTCCATTCCTTTTAAATGGTGTCCCAAACATTTACTCCCTCACTATCAAGATGAGTTTCTTTCTTTAATTTCCAATTCACATAATTTGCTCCATCAAAGAAAGGCTTGAGATTGTGAAACCCTTTAATTCTGTCTTTGTTAGCACTTGTTAGAATTGAATGTTAGACTTAGCTCTGATACCAATTTTTTCCTAAAACAATAACCAATAAGAAGAGGTTGAATTGGTTGGTTATTAAAATTTTTGCTTAAAGCAATTGTAACAAAAAATAATTTGTAACAGAGAAAGAGAAATTTAACACACAAGATTTATAGAGGTTCAGGTTTTAACAAACCCTACTCCTCCCTCCAATCTCAATTGAGTAGTTCACTAACACATAAAGTGTTACAAATGAAGTTTTGCCTAGCTCACTCCTAACTATGGTGTTTCTCTCTTGGCTAACACCTAATCCAAAAAAATCATTGTGTTTAATTGGCTAACACAACAACCAAATCCTTGTGTTTTGAGGGTCACACAAAAACCCTTACAAATGTTTCACTCACAACCCAACTCACTCAAACTCACATTTGAGTAAATGATTACAAGAATGAAACATTCACCAACCAAAAAGCTCAACAATTCTGAGTAATTATGGTTCCTACAAGATAAAAAATAAGAATGGTGAAATGAATTAAATGCAGAAGGCTATCGAAGATTAGAAAATTGAATGCACATTTCCACTTGTTTTTCTAAACTTTGGAAGTCATAAATATGCTTTATTTGTACTTCCCCAAACAAAAATAACCATTTGGGATGCATTTAATGCAAAAATGCCCATTCATTAACTTTTCTGTTTGCACTTGACAACTTTCTCTTTCCAGGTTCACAGGTGTAACTTAATGTTCATGGGTGTGACTGTTCTTCATAGCCATGACTAAAGTGGTGAAGCTAGCCATGAACGATTCGGTCTAGAAATGAGAAGTCTTTCACGGTGGTGAGACATTTCTTCATGGGCATTGTAACGGCTGAGCTCCGCCTTACTAGAGGATGAAAGCCCACCCGCCGTCTCACTGAGACCAACGGGCTGCCGGGGTCCATGGCCCAATACCCCCAACCCATCACTGTGCACCAGCCCGAGTCTCAGGCCCGCAACGACTGTTGCACAGTAGGTTGTTGGAGGCAGGGATCGAACCCTCAACCTCCCTTTAGCCTCAGTAAGAGACTACCAATTGTACCATATGTAGCGCTCCCTTACCCTACTAATCGCTAATAGGATATGGAAGTGCTACTAAGCTCATTTAATTTAAAACCAACGCTCAATTTTGTATAAATATTTTTTTTATTTCAATTTTTGAGTTTATTATTAGCGGAATATTTATCACCATATTTTTTTTCCATTTAAATATATATCTAGTGATGGGAATATTGTGATTCAAAATAACTTATTCATTAAACCATGATATTTAAAAATATAACTACAATAATTCTAGATATATATAATTACCAAATCCATTACTTATAAATATTACAAGCCACAAATTTACATCAACAAAATTCTTAAAACTTAATTTTTACAACATCATTTTCAAAACATACAAAAAGAACTAGACTGCTGCAATCTGATCTTGGGGTTCCCTCTTCTTCGGTCGCCCTATCGGAACAGCTACTTCTATTTATCTGCGCGTGAAACACACGCGCTAAGCTACTAGCTTAGTGGTACGTTTGGCAACTATCCAATAATTACATAATAATTCTAAAATGAAATTTTAGAAACTACAATTAATCTATTTAGCATGCCAAATATTCAATTAATAATACACTATTTTCTTCATGCAAAAATATTTAATTCATCAATTATGACATTTTATTCATTAAGCATGCTTGAAATTTTAACAATACAAGATATAAAATTTACAATATCAATTTCATACTTCACATCATTTTTTTTTGTTATTTATTTAATAGCCCACGACATCTTAGACCGGAACTAAACACTGGATATAGGGTTTCTGCTCTCCGGCAGTATACTCGGCGCCCACATAATTATTTATAACTCGGCGATTAACGCCTACATTTTCAATAACAACTCAGCACCTTTTTGGTGCCTACGTAAATTTCGAACTCAGCACTAATTCTTAGTGCCTACGTAAATTTCAACTCAGCACTATTATTTTTAGTGCCTACATAATTTTAACTCAGCACTATTATTTTTAGTGCCTACATTTCTACCCTTTTATTGGCATGCCAACTTATCCTAATTTCTAGTTCTCGACTAGATGTTATAGGGCTTAAATTACATTTGTTACCTTTATTCATATTTGCATAAATTATGTAGGGAAACATTAATATAAATGCAATCATTCCCATTCAATATTTTACAACCTCATATTAGCTCATTTAATCATTATAACTATAAGAAAAATTCACTTAATACATTTTCTAACACAAAAATCCACAATCAACACATTTCTACCAGCAGTCCTATTCTGGACAGCATTTCAGCCTTATATTGCTCTGTATTTTTCGTCCATTTTTAGACAGAATTTGGACATGTGATCAACTAACAAAATATAAGTAAATGTCTTAAATTTAATTTCCAACTGGAATCATATTAAAACGAATTTCGTAGCAAAAGTTATGAATTTTCTCCTAAGCTACGTTCATTGCAATCTGCCCAGTATTTTACTGGGCAGATTTCTGCCTTATTGTTCTCTGTCTTTTTCATCCATTTCTAGATGGAATTTGGACAAGTGATCAACTATAAAAATGTAGATACATGTCTTATAGTTAATTTCCAACTGGAATCACATTTAAAATAATTTCTTAGAAAAAGTTATGAATTTTCTTCTAACCTATGTTCAATGCACTCTGCCCAGTATTTTTTTTCTGGACAGATTTCTAGTTCAAAGTTTGAGTCCATTTTTCACCTAATTTCAGATATATTTAGGTCTAATGGTCTGAATGAAAGTTCAAGCCCTATGTCTTAACTTTCCAACACAGTAAGAATCACTCAGAAATGATTTCCAGAACTCAAGTTATGATCAAAACACTAGACACTGTTCATAAGACGAATTTTCCAGCACATCAAATAATTCATACATTTTCCATTTTCATGCATCAACCTCATTTTCTAGTCTTTATTTTCACATTCATGGCATAATTTAATCACCAATTCATTTCTCAATCAAATATGCAGAATTTCATACACATCACAAAATCAAAATCAACATTTTTATACATTGAATTTTTGCCAAATGTACATACCTCAAAGTTCTATTTTTCTTCACTTTTCTCTTCCTCTTAGATAGCCTTTTCCTTGCCCTTACTTCCCCTTTGATTTTGGTTTAAAGTTTGTTCACTTCTTTGTCCTAACAACAAATTTTACACTAATCAAGCACTAATCATACTAATCCACCCTTAATCACCATTAACATACTAATAACCCTAATTTACTAGCTATAATGACAAATAACCCCAAACTCAAAGAAATGAGAAGAAGAAAGTAAGGAGATGGAAAATCTAAACTCACCTTTGAAGATCTTCCAAATGGCTAAAAACTTCTTTCTCTCTTTTTCTCTTCCTTTCTTCCTTCCTCTTCCTTGGTTTTGCTCACTTTACTTCACTTTCTTCATGATCTTGCCTTAATCCCATTTTTTTTCATCTAATCTTTGCTTTAATTGGAGAACAAAAAGAAGAACATCAAGGGAGGAGGAGAAGCTCACGGCAAAGAGAGAAAAAGGGAGAGAAATGGGTGTAATTAAGGTGAGGAAGAAGAAGAATGGTTAAAAAAGTGGAAATTTGACTTTTTATAGTTGGATTAGGTGGGTGGTTAGGATTAGTTACTAATCTTGCTTCCTATTGGTCCATTAATTTAAATCACTCTTACTTTATTTTAATCAAAAGAATATTCCTTTCCTTAGATAAAGAATATTCCATTTTTATGCCTTCTTAAAATATATGTGCCAAAAACACTGCAATTTCCAATTTCGTTCAGCGAAAAATTATTTTTTTCTCAATTTTAATTCCAAACTTCAAAATTCTCAATTAATAATATCCAAAATATTTTTCTCCCATCTTATTATTATTTTAATTTTTTTCTTTCATGTCCGAATTTAGACCTCGATCGGTTCGGTACACCGGATTTCAGTCAACTGCGACCGTGGCCTAAATTATCGGGTATTACAATTTTCCCCTCCTAAAAAAAAATTTCGTCCTCGAAATTTACCTGTTTAGCTGGAGTGGAATAATTGTGGATACTGAGCTTTCATCACCTTTTCATTTTCCCAAGTTGCCTCTTCTGACTTATGATTTTTCCACAGGACCTTCACCAATGGTACCTTTTTGTTTCGTAGCTCTTTCATTTCTCGAGCTAAAATTTTCACTGGCTCCTCTTCATAAGTTAGATATGGTCGTATCTCTATAGGTTCTGCTGATATGATATGAGATGGATCTGATCGATATCTTCTCAACATGGACACATGGAATACGTTGTGAATCTTGTCTAACTCTGGTGGTAGAGCTAATTTGTACGCCACTGGACCTATGCGTTCAAGTACCTCGTATGGTCCAATGAACCTAGGACTCAACTTTCCTTTCTTTCCAAATCGGAAAATCCTTTTCCAAGGTGAGACTTTTAAGAACACTTTGTCACCAACTGTATATTCAATATCTCTCCTTTTTAAATCTGCATATGATTTCTGTCTATCAGCAGCAGCTTTCAGCCTATCTCTTATTACTCTGACTTTTTCCTCTGTCTGTTAGACTAGATCGGGACCCATTACTTTCTTTTCGCTAAGCTCGGTCCAACCTAGAGGCGTTCTACATTTTCTCCCATATAAGGCTTCATATGGTGCCATACCGATACTGGCTTGGTGACTATTATTGTAGGCAAATTCTATCAATGGAAGATGTTTATCCCAACTGCCTTCAAATTCTATCACACAACTCCTCAACATATCTTCCAATATCTGTATGACCCTCTCTGATTGTCCATCTGTTTGTGGGTGGAACGCTGTGCTGAAATTGAGTCGAGTACCCATGGCTTGATGCAAACTTTTCCAGAATTGTGAAGTGAACCGCGGGTCTCGATCTGAAATGATTGAAACTGGCACACCATGTAAACGGATTATCTCATTAACATAGATCTCTGTCAAATGGTTAAGTGGATAATCCATCTTGATCGGTAGAAAGTGAGCTGATTTGGTGAGCCGGTCTACTACTACCCATACTGCATCATGCCTCTTTTGTGTCAAGGGCAAACCAGAAACAAAGTCCATTGTGACTCTTTCCCATTTCCACTCCGGAATTGAAATAGACTGCAATAATCCACTTGGTACTTGATGCTCTGCCTTCACTTGCTGACAAGTTAAACATCTGGTAGTATACTCCGTGATATCTCTTTTCATTCCTGGCCACCAATAATATGCCTTCAAGTCATGATACATTTTGTTGCTTCCTGGGTGCATTGCATAAATAACGTTGTGAGCCTCCTTCAAAATATCTTGTTTCAATTCTGGTATGTCTGGCACACACAACCTGCCCTTATGCCTTATACTCCCATCTGCTTCAATAGTAAATTCTGGTTTTTCACCCTTTTTCACCATTTCAAAGATTTCCTTTAATTTCGTGTTTTGCTTCTGATTGTCCTTTACTTGTTGGATCAATGTGGGTTGAATCCGCAATTCTGCCAAAATAATATATAAAGAACTTATTATTCCATTTTTTTTTTCACTTAATACATTTAAGTTTTAACATTTACCTGCAAGAGTTTTTCTACTCAGCGCGTCAGCAACCACATTGGCCTTACCGGGCTGATAGTCAATGATACAATTGTAGTCTTTGATCAATTCTAGCCATCTCCTCTGTCTCAGATTGAGTTCCTTTTGTGAAGGCAAATATTTCAAACTTTTATGGTCTGTATAGATATAACATTGCTCACCATACAAGTAGTGTCGCCATATTTTCAACGCAAACACAATAGCTGCTAGTTCCAGATCATGTGTCGGATAATTTCTCTCATGAGGCTTCAGTTGTCTGGAAGCATAAGCAATCACTTTGCCTTCTTGCATTAGTACACAGCCCAAACCATTAAGGGAAGCATCACTGTACACCACATAATCTTTTCCCGCAGTAGGTTGTGTCAACACTGGTGCCTCTGTCAACATTTTCTTCAACTTATCAAAACTAGTCTGGCATCGTTCTGACCACTCAAATCTGGTCTCCTTTCTAAGCAATTTTGTCAGTGGTGAGGCTATCATTGAAAATCCTTTCACAAATCTCCGATAATAACCAGCCAAACCAAGAAAACTTCTCACCTCTGTCACATTCCGAGGCGGTTTCCAGTTGAGGATTGCCTCTACCTTACTAGTGTCGACTCTGATCCCATCGACTGAGACAATATGCCCTAGAAAGGCCACCTCATCTAACCAGAATGCACATTTTGACAACTTTGCATATAATTGATTCTCTCTCAAGATATGAAAGACAATACGAAGATGTTGATTATGCTCTTCTTTGCTTCTAGAGTACACCAAGATATCATCTATGAATACCACCACGAACTGGTCCAAATAAGGCCTAAAGATTCTATTCATTAGATCCATAAATGCTGCTGGGGCATTCGTCAAGCCAAAAGGCATTACTAAGAACTCGTAATGACCATACCGAGTCCTAAATGCTGTTTTTGAAATGTCTGATTCTTTAATTCTCAATTGGTGATAACCTGATCTGAGGTCAATTTTAGAAAATACCCCTGCTCCTTTCAACTGATCAAACAAGTCATCTATTCTCGGTAAGGGATATCTGTTCTTAATTGTCATCTTATTCAACTGACGATAATCAATACACAACCGAAAGGTGCCATCCTTCTTTTTCACAAATAGAACAGGAGCACCCCAAGGTGAGACACTAGGCCTGATAAACCCTTTCTCTAACAACTCTTGCAACTGGACCTTTAATTCTTTTAGTTCAGCAGGTGCCATTCTGTAGGGAGTGATCGATATTGGGGCTGTGCCTGGCAAAACATCAATGGCAAACTCTATCTCTCTGACAGGTGGTAACCCAGGCAAGTCCTCAAGAAATATATCTGGATATTCACATACTGTTGGAATCTCCCTGAGATCTAGACTCTCCTTTTTGGTATCTACAATATGTGCCAAAAATGCTTCACATCCTTTTTTGATAAGCTTACTTGCCTTCGTCACAGAAATGACATTAGTCAAGTATGGTCGGTTCTCGCCTAGGACAATCACGTCATCCTGCCCTAAATTCTTGAAAGTCACTCTCCTATACTGACAATCCACCACTGCCTTATGCCGAGTTAACCAATCCATCCCCAAGATTGCATCAAACTCACGGAATGGCAACTCTATTAGATCAGCTGGGAATTCTACATTTTGAGCTTTGATTGGACTATTTTTATAGACTCGACTAACTTTCACTCCATGACCCAAAGGATTGGTCACTAATATATCATAATCTAATTCCTCTGCTACCATATTACCGTGACTAGGTGGTGACATACATAAATATGAATGTGTAGAACCCAGATCTATCAGTGCAAATAAATCAGTATCATAAAGAGAAAATTTACCAATTATCACATCCGGGGCATCCTGCTCCTCACGAGCTCTCATGGCATATGCTCGGGCTGGGGCTCGACTACCTTCTACTCTATTCACTGATTCTGATATACTCTACCCAATTCTGCCACTTCTAGACTGTCCTTGTCCCCTGCCTCTGCCTCGAGTGACATTCTGAAGCTGAACTGATATTACACCACCTGTACCTCTTCCTCTCGGGCAATCTTTCTGTTTGTGCTCAGTAGATTCGCATCGTAAGCATGCTCCAGTAATCCACCAGCAATCACCTGGATGTGATCTCCCACAATGTTGACATGTGACAGATATGAATCTCCTATTACCCGAAGCTGGTGCACTAGCTGTAGATCCCTCTGGCCTCGACCGCTGGCTTTGCCTAGTTGAAAAGTTTGATCTAGTACCCTGTGACTGGAAAAACCTATGCGCTGTCCGCCCCCTTTTACCTGATGTCTGGCCCATGATAAATGTCTGTCTCCGTGGTAGCTCTTCTATCCTCTTTCTCTTTGACCTCTTTTCCACACTAATGGCTGAGGATACTAGTGTAGCAAAATCCTCAAGCTGAAGGGCGGTCACCATATTCCCAATATCATCATTAAGCCCATCCTCAAATCTTCGGCATCTGTCTGCCTCATCAGCGATGATTCCAGTTGCATATTTACTTAGTCGGGTGAATTCCATCTCATACTCGGCGACTGACATGCTTCCCTGCTTCAAGTCTTGAAACTCCTTTTTCTTTTCATTCACATAAACTCTTGGCACATATTTCTTGCTAAATTCTGCCTTGAAGAAATTCCAGGAAGGTGGCTTCGATGTCTGGGGCTTTGATAAAATTGATTTCCACCAATCATAGGCATGATCTTTTAAAAGGGACACTGCATATCTAACCTTCTGTTCCTCTGGACACTCCAATTCCTCAAACACCCTTTCTGTGGATTCCATCCAAAACTCTGAAGCTGCTGGGTCATCCTCTATCCTTCCCATAAAATCTGTGGCCCCATATTTTCTCAGCTTATCAATCCGGGGTTTTGGCTGAGGTGGAGGAGGAGGTGGAGCTGGTTGTGGAACTGCTTGTACTATCCGTTGCAATAAATTAGCTATCTGCTCCATAAGAGGCTCCTGTCCTAAATTATCCTGTCTCTCTGCTCTCGGAGGAGCTACTACACTCGGCCCGGAATCTCTCACAGATTGAGGTTGTCTGGGATTGGCTGTGCGTGAAAGACTATTGCTCAGTTCATCTTCTGAGAAATCTTGTTCCGATTCCGAATCCATATCTACCTATAAACCAAAAGAAGGGACCCAAATCAGATAATTGCAGCATTTTATGCATATAAATGAGTCACATATTCTATCTTACACCCACTGATTAAGAATCATTAACCTGAGCTCTGATACCACTAAATGTAGCGCTCCCTTACCCTACTAATCGCTAATAGGATATGGAAGTGATACTAAGCTCATTTAATTTAAAACCAACGCTCAATTTTGTATAAATATTTTTCTTTTATGTAACGGCTGAGCTCCGCCTTTCTAGAGGATGAGAGCCCACCCGCCGTCTCATTGAGACCAACGGGCTGCCGGGGTCCATGGCCCAATACCCCCAACCCATCACTGTACACCAGCCCGAGTCTCAGGCCCGCAACGACTGTTGCACAGTAGGTTGTTGGAGGCAGGGATCGAACCCTCAACCTCCCTTTAGCCTCAGTAAGAGACTACCAGTTGTACCATGGTACAATTGGTAGTCTCTTACTGAGGCTAAAGGGAGGTTGAGGGTTCGATCCCTGCCTCCAACAACCTACTGTGCAACAGTCGTTGCGGGCCTGAGACTCGGGCTGGTGCACAGTGATGGGTTGGGGGTATTGGGCCATGGACCCCGGCAGCCCGTTGGTCTCAATGAGACGGCGGGTGGGCTCTCATCCTCTAGAAAGGCGGAGCTCAGCCGTTACATAAAAGGTACCTTTTATGTAACGGCTGGGTTCCGCCTTACTCGAGGATGAGAACCCACCCGTCGTCTCACTGAGACTAACGGGCTGCCGGGGTCCATGGCCCAATACCTCCAACCCATCACTGTGCACCAGCCCGAGTCTCAGGCCCGCAACGACTAATGCACAGCAGGTTGTTGGAGGCAGGGATCGAACCCTCAACCTCCCTTTAGCCTCAGTAAGAGACTACCAATTGTACCATGGTACAACTGGTAGTCTCTTACTGAGGCTAAAGGGAGGTTGAGGGTTCGATCCCTGCCTCCAACAACCTACTGTGCAACAGTCGTTGCGGGCCTGAGACTCGGGCTGGTGCACAGTGATGGGTTGGGGGTATTGGGCCATGGACCCCGGCAGCCCGTTGGTCTCAATGAGACGGCGGGTGGGCTCTCATCCTCGATTAAGGCGGAACCCAGCCGTTACATAAAAGGTACCTTTTATGTAACGGCTGAGCTCCGCCTTTCTAGAGGATGAGAGCCCACCCGCCGTCTCATTGAGACCAACGGGCTGCCGGGGTCCATGGCCCAATACCCCCAACCCATCACTGTGCACCAGCCCGAGTCTCAGGCCCGCAACGACTAATGCACAGCAGGTTGTTGGAGGCAGGGATCGAACCCTCAACCTCCCTTTAGCCTCAGTAAGAGACTACCAATTGTACCATGGTACAACTGGTAGTCTCTTACTGAGGCTAAAGGGAGGTTGAGGGTTCGATCCCTGCCTCCAACAACCTACTGTGCAACAGTCGTTGCGGGCCTGAGACTCGGGCTGGTGCACAGTGATGGGTTGGGGGTATTGGGCCATGGACCCCGGCAGCCCGTTGGTCTCAATGAGACGGCGGGTGGGCTCTCATCCTCGATTAAGGCGGAACCCAGCCGTTACATAAAAGGTACCTTTTATGTAACGGCTGAGCTCCGCCTTTCTAGAGGATGAGAGCCCACCCGCCGTCTCATTGAGACCAACGGGCTGCCGGGGTCCATGGCCCAATACCCCCAACCCATCACTGTGCACCAGCCCGAGTCTCAGGCCCGCAACGACTGTTGCACAGTAGGTTGTTGGAGGCAGGGATCGAACCCTCAACCTCCCTTTAGCCTCAGTAAGAGACTACCAATTGTACCATGGTACAACTGGTAGTCTCTTACTGAGGCTAAAGGGAGGTTGAGGGTTCGATCCCTGCCTCCAACAACCTACTGTGCAACAGTCGTTGCGGGCCTGAGACTCGGGCTGGTGCACAGTGATGGGTTGGGGGTATTGGGCCATGGACCCCGGCAGCCCGTTGGTCTCAATGAGACGGCGGGTGGGCTCTCATCCTCTAGAAAGGCGGAGCTCAGCCGTTACAGGCATGACTTAGTCAAACTTCACAGGTGGTTCAATGCATCACTGTTAAGTTTTGACATAACTCATTCATGGGCTTTACCCATAAGTCACAGACGTGAATTTCTCTTTTCATGGTTGTAGCGATTCTTCACCACGGGCATGTCAGTGTTCATTTGTATGAATATTTGCTTCATGGGCATGAATCTTTGCTGATTTTCGTTCTTTTGATCTTCAAACAACTTCAATCAACTTGTTTTATGGTCTTAGGAATGTGTAACCTGTCTAACACATTTAGAACACAAAATGTGGTTAAATTTCTTATTGCCTAATTATTTATGATCATCAAAATGAGGGAAATACCCCTCAAGGTTCAACATATGGCTTTGATGGCGGACATTGAAGAAGTTGAGAAAAAAGAGACTTTAGATCTCAATTTTAATCAAAATTCAGAGGTAAGTGACTCTAACTCTTCTAGTAATGGTGATCTTTTAAGTTGTTTTGAAAAGTTATATTATAAGTATGGAAAAATCATATGTTGATTTGAAAAACATGCATGATGATTTTGTGAAAGAGGCTAAAAAATCTATTTAAAATGAATTAAAAGTTGTTGATTTTTATAATGATATTGCAAGAAATAAATGCTTTGTTACTTCAGGAGATTGAACTTAAAAACAAAGAGATTGAAAAAATTTATATGAAAAATGCATTTTAAATGAAGAGATTATATATCATAGAGCTCTAAACAGATTTGGAAATGGTAAACAAGTTGTCGTTAATGGATTTGTAAAGTATGTTAAAGATGATGTTCATTTTGACAAAATTGTTTCACATATTTTTCCTCACATCACATGTTTTTACTGCAACAAAAAAGGTCATTCATGTAAATATTGTTATTTGAGAATGGATGTCAATGTGGGAAAGATATGAGTTGTAAAAGGAACACATCCTTTACAAACCAGTCACAAAAAGATGGAAAATTCATCATCTTCTACTAATAATCAAGGACCCATAACAAAGTGGGTACCTGAATCAGTTTGATTTCTCTGTAGGTATGTTTGAAGAGCAACTCAAACTTAAACAAATGGTATTTAGATAATGGTTGCTCACAGCATATGACATGGAACAAAGATAAATTCAACAAATTAAATATGGCACAGTGTGGTCATGTAGTTTTTGGTGATAGAAGTAAAGGAAAGATAGTTGGAAAGGGTACAATTGGTGTTAATCCTTTTATAGAATATGTATGTTTGGTTGAAGGATTGAAATATAACTTGTCAAGTATAAATCAACTTTGTGACAAGGGAAGAAAAGTAATATTTGAAGCTGAAATGCGTAAAACAGAAGATGCAACAACTGGTCAAGTGATTATGGTAGGAAAAAGATAAGCAAATATTTATGTAGTTGATCGTAAGGAAGTAAAGAGTTATGAAACAACATGTCTACTTTCAAAGGATGATGAAGGCAAGCTTTGGCATAAAAAGTTGGACATGCCAGCATGCATCAAATTAAGAAGTTGTCCAAAAAGGATTTAGTGATTGGTCTACTAAAGCTAAAATATAAGAAAAAGTATATAAGCAAGGCATGTCAACATGGGAAGGAAACAAAAAGCTCTTTCATGTCTAAAAATAAATTTCTACAAAAAGACCTTTAGAACTACTCCATTTTGATCTTTTTGGTCCAATAACACCATTGAGTTAGGTGGAAATGCTTACATATTTGTAATTGTGAATGATTATTTAAGATATTATTGGGTGTTGTTCTTGACACACAAAAATGATGCTTTTGAATGTTTTAAGAGGTTATGTAAGAGACTTCAAAATGAGAAAATACTTGATTACTAGTATAAGAAGTGATAATGGTAGTAAATTTGAAAACAAGTATTTTGAGGAATTGTTTAGCAACTATGGCATTACACACAATTTTTCAACTCTAAGAACTCCATAACAAAATGGAGTTGTATAATATCCCAAAAATAGGGCATTATAAGAGATGGCAAGGATCATGTTGCACAAAAATGATTTATCAAAATACTTCTGGGTAGAGGCTATAAATAATGCATATCATACATTAAATCGGGCAATGATAAGGCCCAAACTCAACAAGACACCATATAAGCTATAGAAAGGAAGGAAACCAGATATAAGTTACTTTTTATGTCTTTGGGTGCACATGCTACATCTTGAATGACAAAGGTAAAGCAGGTAAATTCGATTCAAAAATTAATAATGGCATATTTTCTTGGATATTCAATACATAGAAAACTTATAGAGTCTTTAACAAAAGAAATTTGTGTGTTGAAGAGTCCATTAATGTCATTTTTTATGAAACTAATAACTACACTAAAGAAAGGTATTTTTCTGATGGTGATATAAGAAATGAAGGTGAAAAAGAGGATAAAAATGGTGCTGAAGTTAGAATTGAAGAAGGGCAACCTTCTAAAGATATACAGGCACATTTAGAATACCAGTAGAATACATAGACTCCAACAAACCTATAATCAGAAATTCAATAGACATAACAACATGTTGATTTGCCTAAAGAATGGAGATACATAGATATCATCCTCAAGAAGACATAATGAATAGTCCATCAAATGAGAGACTCACACAAAGAAAATTGAGGGAGTATTTTGGTAACTATGCTTTTATTTGTCAAGTTGAACCTAAAAACTGTGATGAAGCTCAAATTGATGAGAATTGGATTCTTGCTATGCAAGACGAATTAAATTAGTTTGAAAGAAATAAAGTTTTGAAGCTTGTACCTAGACCTAAAGATCATTCAATAATTGGTACAAAATAGGTGTTTAGAAATAAATTGGATGAATATGGACATGTCATTAGAAACAAAGCTAGGCTTATGGCTTAAGGCTATAATAAAAAATAATGAATTGATTTTGATGAAACAATTACACCAGTGGCTATATTAGAAGCTATTAGAATTGTTTCCCAGACAATGAACCAAGAAGGGGGTTGAATTTGTTAGTAAATAAAATTTTCTTAACTTTAAGGTGCATAATAAAATAAATAAGGTAGGGAAGGAGAGAATTCACACGTAAGATTTATAGAGGTTCGTTTATTAACAACCCTACTCCTCTCCCCAATCTTCATTAGGTGTTTTACTAACACACTAAGTGTTATAATGGAGTTTTTATAAACTCACTTCCAACTATGGTGTTTCTCTTTATGGCTAACACCTAACCCAGAATTTCCCTTGTGTTTTTCAATGACTCACACGAAAACCAATTCCTTGTGTTTCATAGCTCACACAATAAACCCTTACACATGTTTCACTCTTAACCCAATATACCCAAACTCACTTGAGTAATTGATTAAAATGAAAACACTTTCCAACATACAATGCTCAACAATTATGAGCAATTAGGTTTATACAAAGAATAGAGGTTTGTTGAGAGAAATAATTATTGCATAAGGCTACAACAAGATTAATTGATAGAAAGTAATTGTTGATCTTATTCTTCTTGTTTAGGATTCATAAATGACTTCCATTTATACTTCCTTTGCGAATTATAACAATTTGGGTGCATTTAATGCGAAAATAGCCTTTGACCCAACTCTTAACTTCACGTCTGATATGTTTCTCTATCCTCATTCATGGGCGTGAATATACGTGTCATGGTCGTGAATGTTCTTCTAAGCTGTGGTCCAAGTGGTGACTCTAGCCGTGAAGCTCTCTAGAAGAATTTGAAGTGTTTGATCACGGGCGTGAATATATTTGTCATGATCATGAATGTTCTTCCAAACCGTGGACCAAGTGGTGACTTTGGCCATGAAGCTCTTTGAAAGAATTTGAAGTGTTTGATCATGGGCGTGAATATTCTTCCAAGCCATGGTCCAAGTGGTGGCTCTAGCCATGAAGCTCTCTATAAGAATTAGCTCAATTTGTTACGAGCGTGAATACTATTTCATGGGTGTGATTGAATGATCATTCATGGTCGGTATGATCCTTCATGGCCGTGAACTTTGAATAGTGGAAAGTTGACGCTCAGCTATATTCATGGGCATGACATAATTAGTCACAGACGTGACTTTGCTAATTTTTTTTTTTATTTTAATCTTCATAAGTTCTCTTTCAATCTTGCTTCAAGTTCTAATCAAGATATATCCTGTTTAACACACTTAGAACAAAAACATTGTTAAATGCATTATTGCTATTTTACTTGTTAACACCAAAATAATGGAAATACCCCTCAAGGTTCAGCAATCTCCCCCTTTTTGATGATGATAAATAATCTAGCAATATGTGTTTTTGAGAAGTCTCCCCCTCAAAAGGTGTTTAAGATAAAATAATAGAGTGCAAGATTTGAAAGATGTATTGCAAATATATTTACAAACTAATAAAGTATATGCAAGATATATCTTAAGTATATCTCATCTTTTAACACATATATAACAAGTGTATTCAAAGTATATGTGAGATATATGTTAAGTATATCTTATGCATTAAAATGAGTTCTGAATAAGTTCAAGTTTGCAAAGCATATGTGAGGTTGATGTGAGGTATATCTTATGCACATTATAAATTAAGGAAAAGTTTTACATATTCCACACATTGCATAATAATAGCATATATTATAACCACACATTTGCATATATTGCTAGGTTCTCTCTCTTTTGTCATCAACAAAACAAACCATAAAAATGAATTGATAATAAGATAATTGTATTAAAAGAAGGAGAAGGATTACAAAGTTTCAAAAACATAAAATAAAGTCCTATAACATTAAAAATAAATCTACTACATGAAAACTAAGACTCTAGTTAGGATTTAAGCCTGATAGACCATCCTTAAGGAGTGCTACCTCTGCCTCGAGGCTATCCATATGAGACTCTGTGAAGTCTTTGAGGTTTTCCAACCTCTCATCGATGAAGCCTGCATCATGTTAAGGCGCGATGCTATAAGATCAGCAACCTGCTGTGCCAAGCTGGATGTGGTAGAAGCCGATGATTGACCAACATCTTTCAGTACCACTGATGTTGATGTTTCATCACGAGCTCATTTTCATTGCTGGACAGACTGGAGACCAACTTTGAAGGCGTCAAAATCATGATATTCCCAATCTATTTCACTAGCTGTAGTGATGAAATGGTAGTAGACATTATCTTCATGAATAGTGTGGACATCTGCTCCCATATTGATAAATGACTCGACATCGAGTCGATATCGTGGATGAGCTGGAATAAGAGTGTAAATGTGCCCATCAAGATTTAGCTACCTTAGCTCAATGGCAAGGTGAGTTATGTACCCTCCAATCAAAATATCTCCTGATGGCTTCGTTGCAATAGAAAGGAGATGATTTGCAAACCATCGAGACAAAGCTATGGATAATCCTCTTCGTGCCATTTCCAGTAAAAAAAGCTCCAATTTTTTGATTGCCCCGTTACTATCTCCTCTAGCAAAAATATTGTAGGTTAGAAATCTATGTAAATACTTATGCACAGGGGGCCGTAGGTGTGTACGAGCATGAATAGTCATGGTCACGATTTGTTGAAGAGGCGCTCTAGCCGTGAATAAGGAGATGAATCAAGTCATGGTTGTAACATTAAATAGCCACGGGCGTGACCTAGAACTTTCATGGGTGTGACAGAATAGTCCTAGTCATGAAGAGTTTGGCTTCACCACTGCTAACTGTAAGGCAGGGTGTGAAACAAAGCATGAACAGTTCTAGAGTTATTTGTTGTTGCTATTAATGATTGTGACTAAATATCACGGGTGTGAATCAGGCTTTTCACGGGAGTGGCATATATTGTTACAGGCCTGAAACTTTGTTTTCATTACTTCTGCCCGTGAGGCATGTTGTGAATCAAGGCGTGAAAGCTACTGGAACTATTTACTTATTTACTTCACGACCATGAATAAATGTCACAGGCATGAATTACCTTAAATCTTCAAAAATAAAATTAAGCCTAAAACAAGACTATAAGATTTCTAAAGAAGTTTTTATGCCCTTAAACATATATTTCCATCATGGCAACCACTTCTTATTGCAAAAATTAGTTAAGTAAGGAGCACCTTATTGAGGAAATATCATTCAATTGTTAATGATTCATCATACAATTTGCAAAACAATGATTAAAATAAAATTGATCCATCAAGCACACCAAGTTCTCTTCTTATGAAACAAAAACTTTCTTCATTAAGATGTTTGGTGAGAATATCTGCCAATTGATTTTTTGTATTGATGAATTTTAACACCACATCTCCATATTGAACATGATTTTTAAGAAAATGATGTCTAATGTCAATATGTTTACTTCTAGAGTGTTGAATGGGATTCTTAAATAGGTTCATGTCACTTGTGTTGTCACATTTGATGGGTATATGGTCCAAACTATGACCATAATCCTTTATTGTCTTATCCATAGGATTTGAGTGCAACAACATCCTACTGCCACATATTCCGCTTCAGTGGTAGATAAGGCAATTGAAATTTGTTTCTTGCTAAACCAAGAAACTAGGCATTCACCAATAAAGTGATGTCTAATGTCAATATGTTTACTTCTAGAGTGTTGAATGGGATCTTTAAGAAAATGATGTCTAATGTCAATATGTTTACTTCTAGAGTGTTGAATGAGATTCTTAAATAGGTTCATGGCACTTGTGTTGTCACATTTGATGGGTATATGGTCCAAACTATGACCATAATCATTTATTGTCTTATCCATAGAATTTGAGTGCAACAACATCCTACTGCCACATATTCTGCTTCAGTGGTAGATAAGGCAATTGAAATTTGTTTCTTGCTAAACCAAGAAACTAGGCATTCACCAATAAAGTGACAAGTGTCTGAAGTACTCTTTCTATCCAAAAGACTACCAGCATAATCCGCATCCGAATATCCTATGATATTGAAAGATGAATTTCTAGGATACCATAAGCGTAGATGCAATGTGCCATGTAAATAGTTAAAAATTCTTTTTACTGCATTCAAATGTGATTCCTAAGGACAAGATTGAAATCTAGCACTTAAACATACACTATACATTATATCATGCCTAGAGGTATTAAGATATAAAAGTGATCCGATCATACCTCTATAGAGCTTTTCATTTATACTCTTACCCTTCTCATCTTTGTCTAATTTTATTGATGTGCTCATTGGAGTCTTAGCATTTTTGCATCATTCCATTCCAAATTTCTTGATTAACTCTTTGGAATACTTGGATTGATTGATGAATATGCCCTCATTGCTTTGCTTGATTTGTAGACAAAGGAAGAACTTAAGTTCTCCCATCATGCTCATTTCAAATTCTCTAGTCATACAATTAGCAAAGTTTTGGCAAAGCAATTAATTAGTGGACTCAAATATGGTATCATCAACATAAATTTGAATGATCAAAATATCATGCTTATGCCTTTTAATAAATAAAGTTGTGTCAACATGTCCTTTTGAAAAATTATTTTCTAAAAGGAAAGAACTTAGTCTTTCATACTAAGCTCTTTGAGCTTATTTCAACCCATACAAGGCTTTTGAAAGTTTAAAAATATGATTAGGCAAATTATGACTTTCAAAACTTGAAGGTTGCTCTACATAAACTTCTTCTTCTATAAAGCCATTTAAGAAGACACTTTTGACATCCATTTGAAAGAGTTTAAAATTCATATGACATGCAAATGCTAAAAGTATTCTTATGGATTCTAATCTAGCTCATAGAGCATAGGTTTCATCATAATCTATACATTTTTCTTGACTATAACCCTTTATAACCAACCTAGTTTTATTCCAAGTTATTAAACCTTATTCATCTAACATATTTCTAAACACCCATTTACTACCAATGATTTGATGGTCTTTGGGTCTAGGAACCAAGGTCAATACTTTGCTTTTCTCAAATTGGTTGAGTTCCTCTTGCATAGCAATCACCCAACTTTCATCATTAAGAGGCTCATTAATATTTTTAGTCTCAATTTGAGAGACAAAAGCAAGGTTAGAATCTAAAAGTTTGAGATGAGATCTAGTACTTACTCCTTTAGTAGGATCACCAATGATTTGTTCCTTGGGGTAATTCTTTGTCATTTTCCATTCCTTTGGAAGCTCCTGGTTGTCTTACTCTTGAACTTGAGGTAGAGATACATCTTGTTATTGTTTCTCTTGATCATCATCATCATCTTTCTCATAATCAAGATCAACTTTCTCCATTATGCCTACAATGTCATCAAGAGCACTACCTTTCATAAGATCAAGCTTACTAGATTCATCAAAAACAACATGCATAGATTCTTCAACAATTAAAGATCTTTTATTAAAGACTCTATAAGCTTTGCTAGTTGTATAATATCCCAAAAAGATACCTTCATCAGATTTAGAGGTAAAATTTCCAAGATTGTCCTTGGTATTTAATATAAAACACTTGCATCCAAATACTCCAAAGTATGATATCATGGGTTTTCTTCCATTCCATAGTTCAAAAGAAGTTTTGTTTAAAAGTGGTCTCTTGAAAAATCAATTTGAAATATAACATGCAATATTTGTGGCTTTGGCCCAAAAGTAGGTTGGTAATCCATACTCATTGAGCATTGTTCGAGCCATTTCAATTAAAATTAAAATTTTCTTTTTTACTACCCCATTTTGTTGAGGTATTATAAGAGTTGAAAAATTGTGTGATACACCATGTTCTAGACAAAAGTTCTCTCAAAGTTTTCATTTTCAAATTCTTTGTTATGATCGATTCTTATATTGGAAATAAAATATCATTTTTCATTTTGAACTCTCTTAGCAAAATTTTTGAAAGATTCAAAACATCGCCCTTTCGAGTTAAGAAAATTTCGTAAGTAAATCTAGAGTAATGATCAATAATGACAAATGCGTAGTGTTTACCTTCTAAACTAGCAACTTTAGAGGTACTTACGATATTTTTGGATTTGAAGGATGACTTGTGTTGTTTTCCTCTTTGGCAAGGTTCACATGTCTTATTCGTTTCAAATTTGACTTTTGGAAGTCCATTTACTAGCTCTCATTTACTAAGGCTTTGAATTAAATTCATGCTTGCATGACTAAGCCTTCTATTCCATAGCCAAGATTCATCATTAATAGTCATAAGATACTTAGAGGAAAGATTAAATATTTTGTGTAAGTCTATTATGTAAGTATTGACATCTCTATCTCCTTTGAATATCTCTTGGGCACTTAAAGAGGTTACAAGACATTCATTTGAGGTAAAGGTTAATTGGTTTCTCTTATTACATAATTGACTTACACTTAACAAATTATGTTTCAGACCATCAACAAGTAAAACATCTTCAATAAAAGTATTATTATTAATACCAATAGAGTCAATACCAATTACCTTACCCTTAGCATTTTTTCCAAAGGTTATCTTACCACCATCAATACTTTTAATGTGATTGAATAGTTCTTTGTTTCCAGTCATATGCCTTGACCATCCACTATCCACAAGCCAATCATTTTCATTTATAGTGAACTTAAGGCATACCTATAAAATCACAATTCAAGTTTGGTTTTTAGGTACCCAAATGAACTTGCGTCCTTTGGGGTTGGCACATAAAGGTTACCAATGAGCCTTCCTTATCAAACAATGTTTATTGATATGACTAAATTTCATACAATAATTACATTATTTAGCTCTAAACATGTTTTTCGGTTTTACCATGCTTTTAGGTCTCATTATCTTTTTAGATGGAGTTTGTGAGCAGTGACATGCACATGCATGATGAATAGGTGTTTTCCTAGGTGTATGCCTCTTATACATAAAATCATGTTTGGCCTTTTGAGGTTTCCCTCTTAAGCCATGCAACTTTTGACCATTCTTCTTATGAATAGGGAGATTTGTGTGTGTTGTGCTTTTAGCCCTTGGGGCTATTACCTTAATTATGGAGGTTTGAAGTGCACAAGACTTGACAAAAGTAGTCTTGTGAGACAAAGATGATATTCCATTAAATCCTAGACAATGTCTTATTAAAGGTGGTCTTTGAGAAACTATGAGAGTATCTAAACTCTCCTTGCCTTTATGAAATCTTGAAATAGAGTTTCTAAGTTCCTCAACTTTATTTTTCAAAATATTGTTTTCTTTAAGTAAGGATTTAGTTGAGGGTCTAGAGGAATACTCATCTAATGATTTTTGAAGGGTTTCATTAGAGGTTTTAAGATCAAAGATTTTCTTTTTGTAAAACTTCCATTTTGTTTTTCACATCTAACATATTCTTTTTGTAAGTATTGAATCTACTTTTATATTTTTCTAATTCTAGGTTCAATACTTTTATTAGGCTCTGCTCATCATCATCTTCACTATCACTATTATTATCGCTACTATCATTATTAAATGAATATGAGTAAGAATGACTTACCTCATCCGTGAAGTGATCCTCTAAATCCGTAAAGCATATGTTCACCTCTTCTCCTTCATTATTATCATTTTCGCTTAAAGAGCTTTCGTCATCCCATATGACTTTGTGACCTTTCTCACCATTATCTTTTTGAAATTTTTTGTTGTGTTTCTTGAGTTTTGGACATTCTAGTTTGATATGTCATTTCTTTCCACATTCATAACATTTTACCTCCTCTTTATTTCTTTGAGAGTCATTCAAGAAGTGTTTGAGGGTTCTTTTTTTGAAGTTTCTAGAATTGCCAAGTCTTTTTTCAATAATTCTTTTTAATCTTCTTTAGAGCATGGCAATGTCCTCATTTGCATCATCACTCTTTTCTTCATCATCTTCAATTTCCTCTTGAGATTTTGAAGTAGAGGCTTTAAGTGCTAGAAACATTCTCTTTTCTGGTTCGGCTTCAACTTTTCTATCTCTTTTTACTACCATTTCATGCATTAGAAGTTTGCCTATAAGCACATCTGTAGGCATGACACTCATGTTTTCATTAGCTTCTTTTATACCTGAAACTTTTGAACCATAGTCTTTGAGAGGCAGGCTTCTTAGAATTTTGTTGTTCACATCTTCCAAGCTCAAATGGTTTCCAAGCTTTCTCATGCCATTGATGATGGCTAGAAGACAGTTCATCATATCAGTGATGGATTCATTGGATTTCATCTTGAAGAGTTCATATTTTGATGTGAGAAGTTGAATCTTCTTGGATTTAACTTGTTTGGTTCCTTCATGATAGTTCTCCAATGTCTTCCACATACTATATGCGGTAGGACAATGTTACATTCTACCACATTCTTCAATAGATAGGGAGCTTACGAGGATGGTCATAGCCTTTTTGTTTTTGAAATTCGCTCTTCGTTGAGGCTCTATCCAATTATCTCTTAAAAGAACTTCTATACCATCAACCCCACTTTTCGTTGGTGGTGTCCATTCTTTTTTAACACTATCCTAGACTTCAATTCCCTCACTATCTAGATACGTCTCCATCCAGAATTTCCAATGAGCGTAGTTTGCTACATCAAAGTAAGGCTTGATACATTGAAATCCTTCACTGGCCATTTCTTGATCTTTGATAGTGCATTTTAGGCTTTGTTGCTAAACAAGCTCTGATACCAATTGTTGCCCAGACAATGAACCAAGAAGGTGGTTGAATTGGTTAGTAAATAAAAATTTCTTAACTTTAAGGTGCGAAATAAAATAAATAAAAGAATGAGAGAATTCACACACAAGATTTATAGAGGTTCGGTATTAACAAATCTTAATCCTCTCCCCAATCTTCATTGGGTGTTTTACTAACACACTAAGTGTTATATTAGAGTTATTACAAGCTCACTCCCAACTACGGTGTTTCTCTTAATGGGTGACACCTAACCCAGCATTTCCCTTATGTTTTTCAATGGGCCACACAAAAACCAATTCCTTGTGTTTTTTGGCTCACACAATAAATCCTTACAAGTGTTTCACTCTTAAACTAATATACCCAAAATCACTTGAGTAATTGATTACAATGAAAATACTCACCAACCGACAATGCTAAAAAATTATGAGCAATTAGGTTTATACAAAGAATAGAGGTTTGTTGAGAGAAATAATTAATGCACAAGGCTACAACAAGATTAATTGAAAAAAAGTAATTGATGATCTTGTTCTTCTTGTTTAGGATTCATAAATGACTTATATTTATACTTTCTCTGCGAATTATAGCCATTTGGGTAAATTTAATGTGAAAATAATCGTTGAACCAACTCTTAAATTCGTGCCTGACATATTTTTTTGTCCTCATTCACGATCATGAATGTTCTTCCAAGCCATGGTCCAAGTGGTGACTTTGACCGTGAAGCTCTCTGGAAGAATTTGAAATGTTTGATCACGAGTGCAAATATTCTTCCAAAGCGTGGTCCAAATGGTGACTCTGGTCGTAAAACTCTCTGAAAGAATTGGCATGTTTCGTTACGGGCATGAATACTGTTTCATAGGCGTGACTGAATGATCATTCATGGTTGGTATGCTCCTTCATGGCTGTAAACGTTGAATGGTGGAAAGTTGGCATTCAGCTATATTCATGGGTGTGACTTTGCTAATTCTTTTGATTTTAATCTTCATAAGTTCTCTTTCAATCTTGCTTCAAGTTCTAATCAAGATATATTTTGTTTAACACACTTAGAATAAAAACATTGTTAAATGCATTATTGCTATTTTATTTGTTAACTCCAAAATGATAGAAATACTCCTCAAAGTTTAACAAGAATATTGTGTGCATTTGCATGTTTTAAAGATTTAATGTTTTACCAAATGGATGTCAAAAGTGCATTTTTGAATGGATTTTTAAATGAAAAGGTTTATGTTGCTCAACCTCCAGGTTTAGAAGATTATAAGTTTTCAAACTATGTGTACAAACTTTCAAAGGCTCTTTATGGTTTAGAACAAGCTCCTAGAGCTTGGTATGAAAGATTGAGCAAGGATTCACTAGAGGCAAAGTTGATACAACTCTATTTATAAAACATAAATTATATGACATGCTTGTTGTGCAAATATATGTTGATGAGATTATTTTTGGATCAACTAACTCCTCTTTTTGTAAGAAATGTGCTGATTGCATAAGGCAAGAATTCAAAATGAGATTAATAGGTGAATTAACATTGTTTTTAGGGCTGCAAATTAAGCAATGCAAGGATGACATTTTTGTTAATCAAGTCAAGTATACAAGAGGGCTACTAAAAAAATTCAAAATGGAAAATTCAAAGTCAACAAAGACTCTTACGAGCACAAGTTTAAAGTTAAAAGCTGATGAGAAAGTGAACGAACTTAAAGAAAGACTATATAGAGGAATGATTAGATCATTATTATATTTAACAACTAGTAGACCAGACATTCAGTTTGTCATTTATTTTTAGTGACTTAGTTTAGTAGAAAGCAATCATCAATTGCTCTATCTAGTGCTGAAGCTAAGTATATAGCAGCCAGTAGCTACGTTGCACAACTTTTATGGATCAAACAACATATGTAAGATTATGATATCACATATGATGTTGTTCCAATCTTTTGTGACAACACAAGTGTCATTAATATCACTAAAATCTAGTGCAACACTCAAGAACAAAACATATTGAAATTAGATACCATTTTATTCTCAATCATGTACGAAAAGAAAACATAAGTCTAGAATTCATACCAACAGAAGATCAACTAGTTGATATATATACAAAACCACTTAATGAGGAGAGATTTTGCAAAATTAGAAAAAATCTTGGCATGGATAATGATCCAAAATAATTGAGATGTTTGAGGAATTTCTAAACTCATATTTAATACATACGGTTGAAAATTGCATGATATTTATGAATTTATTTGAGTTATGTAATTTTGTTGAATCTGCATAATTACTAGAATACTGGTTGTAAAATTAGAATACTGATGTATAAAAACATGTAGTTAGCCAAAATTCTAACTAATCAAATTTTTGTGAATCTTTATTATACCTATTTGAAATAAAATTTAATATTTGCTTCTTTACATTTCTATCCTTGTATATTGAAAGCTTAAATTTAAAATTATGGGCAAAATATCTTTCACCGAGTTGAATATATTGTCACAATTTCTCTCTCCATTGAAACACACTATGAACTAGATCTTCTTTTTCTAAAACATATCCAGTCAAGTGATAGAAGTTCTGATTTCTCTCAAACATATGCTCTCTATAGTCCGAAAATGGCGATAGTTGTTAGCATAATTATTCAAAATTCAAATAAATTTGTTAGAGAAATAGATTTTATATTTATAACCCATGTCATTTCAGCAGACCTAGACATTAATGCTCTTTATCTCTCTCATCCAAACAACTATTTCATCCATAACATCTATTCCTGTTCTCCTAATCAAATTCACCATTTATCACATATAATGCCTAGCCTCTTCTCCATAACCTAACTCATTTTGAAACCCTACACCATGGCATGAACAAAATCTCAAGCTAGAAAACCCTCTATTCTAGTCGAGTTAACGACATCATCACCTGTAGAATTTCATTCAACCAGCAACAAAAAGTTAACAAATAGGGATGAGAAAATTGATTTGCACAAGCTCACTCACTTTAGCAGCGATTTCTTTTTGAATAGTCATGATTTGATTCACACTCAGTGGTCAATTAGTGACAATGAGAAAAATTAAGAGTTTTTTGACGTGGGTTTTCAAAAAATTAGTGAGAAGCTTGTGAAGACAATTCCTAAAAAGAAAGTTGCTCATAAAAACCTAGTAATCTCTCTACCTTCAGACTTTATCAACACTAAGGTAATTGACTATGAGTTTTTTTAATATGAATTTCCTCCATTTATAAATGTATTAAAAAATAAGGATGGGATAAATTTATGATATTGAAGGAGAAGATATATCCATATTTAGTAAAAGAGTTCTTTAAGCACACAAATACCGTGTTTGATTCCAAAATAATAGTGGAGATAAACGGGCAACCATATGACTTGACTTTGGATGGGTTAGCTATTGTTTTTAAGATTTCTAATAAGGGATTAAAATTTCAAAAAAGGGGTAAGCATTGTGTTAGAGGGTTTTAATTAACATAAATTTATTAAAAAAACACTTAGTAATCCAAAGGTCATACCTGAAAGATCAAATCTAACTTCTACTATGATGAGTCCTGATTTCAGAGGTCTGTAAAAACTCATCTCTCATTTTTTGCAACCTAAGTCAAGAAGTATGCAATATTTCAAAGAACTTGAATTAGCTCTGATGTGGTGCTTAAATAAGAGGAAACAAGTTAATTTGTGTTATTTACTGCTTCGGTTCATTTTTTATGGTCATATAAATTTTTTATATGGCATGCTGTTAATGTAACACCCTCTAATATAATTAGGAATAATCCTAACTAAACTAAAAGAAACTACGATACAAATGAGTTAAAATCTCATAAATTTAAAAATTTACTGCACCATGACCATGATGACTTAAAACAAAATAAAAATATTCTTAATATTATGAAATAAAGCTCAATAAAATAAAAGTTTAAATACAAACTCGTACGGATATACACAACTCATACGGGTATACACAAGCCTAAGGTTTTACAAAATGAGTAGCTAAAAAACTATATGCCTCCGATATAAAAGCATATAAATCAATAACTACCCAACCCAAACAAATAATCAAAAACATATACAATGACTGTATCACCTACTCCAAGTATATTCCTTGGACTCTAATTACTGGGTGTCGTCCTCTGCTGCTTCAACCGTATGCATAGAAAGTCCATACGCTAAGCGATTCGTACCTAGTGGTATATAACAACGTGTAAGGCATACAACAAAATATATATAATATGCATGATATACTTACCAACCTACCATGGCGACTTACCTCAACCCCGCACATGCATCATATCACACTCTATATGATGTATCATTATGCTCTCATGCATTCAATACACATGGTACATTACATACCAACCAACATGTATAACACACATAATATAATCATTTATCTTACATTTTTTTCCGCTTTACACATAACTAGACTGAAATAGATATGGATAACTTAGCTCAGTAAGGAAACTCTACTTGCTAACCTCTAGGCCTCAAATATATAACCCACCAAGGAGCTCTACCCGCTAACCTCTAGGCTTTCAAATATATAACCCACCAAGGCATTCTCCCTGCTAACCTCTGGGCCTTCAAATATATATAACCCATTTTGGCATTCTACCTGCTAACCTCTAGGTCTTCAAATATATGACCCACATAGGTCACTTGGTATCGAACTCCCCTTAAAGGCATGCCATCTATCCTAGCTCTAATCCTAGTCAGATTATTAGGCTTACAATTTCATAACACGTACCACATGTGTTTCCATATTATCTATTTTTTTCTATATTTTATATAAATCTACCATGATTTCTCATAATCACATTCACACATGTAATTTCATATCATGTTATAAGCATACAACTGAGGCCTACCACTTCACAACAAATAAATCTTAACTCACATGAAACTATATAAGTTTTTCCAAATTAATCAGCTTCATGCCCGTGAATAACCTTTCATGGTCGTGAAACACCATTTTACGGGTAATTTACTTGTGAACCAAGCCGTGATTCATCCAGTGAATCAGCACACATTCACGGTCATAATCACCCTTCACGGGTGTAAAACAAACCATGAACCCAACTATGAAGTTGTTCGTGAATGGGTCTATTTTTGCAACAACATTCAATTTCACGACTTTCACGCCGATGAACTCACCCTTCATGACCATGAATCTGGAGATTTTTCCAAAAAACAGAGCGTCACAACTTTATGCCATTCTCACATGTAATATATTCTATGGTTGACTAATATCAGCCACCCTATCAACATTTCAGCATGCATTTAGGGCATCTACCATAACCATATACTTTCTAACTATCAACATTAACCAGAATTATTCATTAAGCATCTCAATCTAACCATGTTCATAAGATTTTCCATCATACATATCAATCCCATATTTCACCATTTATCTACTCATTTATCATCTAAATCATGCATTTAAACTAAATAACACAAAAAATACAAGGTTATTGCCTTAAGTGTTGTTATGTACAAATCTTACACCTAGGATGGAGATTAGCTAAACCTTGAGCTCTTCAAGCTTATCCTCTTTCTTGGGATGGACTTCCAACACCTCTACCAGATCCTAGTAAGATGAAAAATGTGCTCTCAGCCTCTAGAATACAAACTAAGTCCAGAAAAAGAAAATCAAGCTTTTCTCCATAACTCATAAACTCCATCTCTCACTCTTCTTTCTCACTTTACCCTCAAGAAAATATAATCTTCCAAGCTTCCCTAATGGAAAAAGATGGAGTTTCAAGGAAGAAGATGACACAAAATGGATTTAAAGGGAATAATAAAGAGGAAAATGTGACTGTCTCACCTGCTCTATCTACCCAGGCTTCATGGTCGTGACTCATCTTTCACGGGTATAAGGCTCTCATTCACCATCGTGAACCACCTTATCATGGTTGTTAGCTAAAAATTGATATTCATGGCTGTGATGCCCATTGTCATGGGCATGAAACATTTGATTTCAGCCACTCTCAAATTTCTAAAGCTCTACTGAACCCCTAACTCCCACTAACTAAAAAGCATAACTTATAAGCCCTAATTAAGAGCGTTATGTTTCTCACCCCTTAGGATATTTCATCTCTGAAATTACCTGTCATGATGTCTCAAAACAACTGAGGGTATTATATCTTCATCACTTCCTTGATTTCTTGTGTTACTTCCTCATAGCTCTTTCATAAAACTTTTACTAGTGGAACTCGTTTGTTCCTGAGCTCCTTTACTTCACGAGATAATATCTCGACTGATTCCTCTTCATAAGTCAAGTCCGGTCTCAATTCTATGTTCTCAGCTATAATGATATGAGAAGGATCTGACCTATACCTTTTCAACATGGATATATGAAAGACATTGTGTATCCTACTTAACTTTAGTGGCAAGGCAAGTTTGTATGCAACTGGTCTGACCCACTCTAGAATCTCATAAGGTCTAATGAATCTAGGGCTCAACTTGCCCATTTTCCCAAATCTGAGAACATTCTTCCATGGAGATACCTTAAGAAATACCTTATCTCCACTAAGTACTCCACCTCTTTTCTCTTGAGGTCCCCATAGGACTTCTATTTATCAAAAGCTACTTTTAGCCGATCTCTAATAATTTTTACTTTTTCTTCTATCTCTTTTACCAGATCTGGCCCCACTACTTTCTCTCACTAAGCTTAACACAACAAAAATGGTGTCTGACACTTTCTACTGTAGAGTTCTTTATAAAAAGCCATATGAATACTGGATTGGTAATTGTTGTTGTAGGCAAACTCTATTAACGGTAGATATCTATCCCAATTTCCTTTAAACTCGATCACTCAATTCCTCATCATATCTTTTAAGATCTGAATAACTCTCTCTAACCGACCAACTATCTAAGGATGGAAAGTCGTGCTGAAATTGAGCTTGGTACCCAAAGTTCACTGTAGACTACCCTAAAACTAATAAGTGAACCGTGGATCTCTATCCAAAATGATGGAGACTGAAACTCTATAAAGATGCACTATCTCATTCATGTACAACTCTGCCAATCAATTCAAAGGATAGTCTCTTCGAATAGGTAAGAAGTGAGCTAACTCTGTTAACCTATCCACGATCACCCATACAACATTGTACTTCCTCAACGTCAACGATAATCCAGTAAAAAAATCCATAGTGATTCTTTCCATTCTATTGTGATATGCGGTAATAACCCTGAAGGTACCTGAAATTTAGCTTTTACCTGCTAACATGTAAAACATCTAGTCGTGAACTCTATGATGTCTTTCTTCATCCTTGACCACTAATACACCCTTTTTCAAGTTCTGATACATCTTGTTACTCCCTTGGTGCATTGCAAATATAGTTTTATGAGCCTTTTTCATAATCCTTTGTCTCAATTCTGAGACATTTGGCACACTTATCCTGCCTTAGTATTATAAACTATCATCTAGCTCGACTGAAAAACCTGGTCTTTCCCCTTTAAAGACCAGAATGACTAACTCTACTTTAATCTCATATGCATATTTAATCTCTTAACCCAAGGTTGGTCGGATGTGTAACTCTGCCAAAGTCTTTCTACTAAGTGCATCGACCACCACTTCCTAGATGATAATCAATCACACAGTCATAATTCTTTATCAACTCTAACCATCTTCTTTGCTTCAAATTCAAATCCCACTATGTAGGGAGATACTTCAAACTTTTGTGATAGGTGAAGATGTGGCACTTCTCTCCGTATAGATAATGATGCCAAATCTCCAATGCAACAACAATGGCTGCCAACTTTAAACTGTGCATCAGATAATTCTTCTCATGAGGATTCAACTACCTAGATGCATAAGCGATAAGTTTCCCTTCTTGCATCAGAATGCAACCCAATCTGTAGTGAGAAGCGTCATTGTAAACCACATAGTCCTTATCCAAAATCAGTTGTCAACACTCGAGCTTCCGTTAGAAGACTCTTAAGCTGATCAAAACTATTCTGGCACTTGTCCATCCAACCATAGAAAACCCCTTAATGAACCTTCTATAGTATCCTACTAAACTCAGAAAACTTCTGATTTCGGTAACATTCCGCTAAGGTTTCCAATCCAAGATCGTCTCGACCTTGCCTAGATCAACTCTAATCCCATTGGCCAATATCACATACCTGAAAAAGACAATCTCATCTAGCCAAAACTCACACTTATAGAGCTTAACATATAACTTATACTCCCTAAGAGTTTGCAAGACTATTTTTAAGTGTTGTTCATGCTCATTCTTGTTTCTCGAATACACCAAGATGTCGTCTATAAACACCATGACAAACTGGTTTAGATAAGGTATGAAGATCTAGTTCATTATATTTATAAAAGTTGTTGGAGCATTGGTCAACCTAGAGGGCATAACCAGAAACTCGTAATGACCATATCTGGTTCGGAAAGCGATCTTCACCACATCACCCGCCTTGATTCTCAATTGATGATATTGCGATCTCAAATAAATCTTAGAGAACACTTATGCACCTTTCAACTGATTGAAGAGATCATTGATCTATGGTAACATTTATTTGTTCTTAACGGTCACCCTGTTCAATTTCCTATAGTCTATATACAACCTCATAGACCTGTCTTTCTTTTTGACAAACAGCATTAGTGCACCCATGGAGATACACTCGGTCTGATGAAACCCTTATCTAACAATTTCTATAACTGTGCCTTTAACTCTTTCATCTCGGATGGAGCCATCCAATATGGTAACACTGATATGGGAGTTGTACCTGAGGTAAGATCAATTGAGAACTCTATCTCTCTTTCTGGAGGTAACCCTAGTAACTCTTCTAGAAACACATATGGGAAATCCTCCACTATCGGAATATCCCTACGATCTGGGCTCTCCATCTTGCCGTCAATCACGTGAGCTAAATAGGCCTCACACCATTTTCTGATCATCATTTGTACTTTCATCATAGAGATTATTCTCATTTGCTGTGAGGATCTCTCCCTCTAAGTAACCACTACCTTATCTTTTGATGTTCTCAATTCAACTATCTTCATCTTGCACTCCACTATTGCACACTGCTAAGAGAGTCAATCCATACCTAGATTGGCATCATACTTATAAAAAGAAAACTCAATCAAGTCTGTTGTGAACTCTTTCCCTTGAACCATAATCAGACAATTCTTATACATTTGATTTACCAATATGCTAGGCCCTAAAGGACTAGTCACCTCTATCTCATAATCTAATCTCCTTGCTAACATGTTATACAACTCAACTATGTTTGTACATATATAAGAATGCATGGAACCTGGATCTATGAAAGCAATTAAAACTCAGTCAAAGAAAATAAATGTACCAACAACTACATCTGATGTACTCAAGTCCTCTCTGGCCCTTATAGCATAGGCCCTCGCCGGTGCTCTACTCAGTCTTGGCCTGGTCACTGTCTATAATACGATCGGTCTAGATCCACCTCCACCTGAACTAACTTGTCCTCGACCCTTGACCTGTGTCAGCACTAAACCCTAAGTCTAAGTGGGAGCCCCTACCATCTGTAAAGGATAATCTCTCTTATAGTGGTCTCGAGACCCACTCATGTAACAAACTCTTGTGTTTCCCTAGCACTCTTCTCTATGTCTCTGACCATATGATGCACACTTCGGTGTTGTCTCTCTCTGTGTCTAAGGCTGACTACTGGCAGTTGCCAAGATTATGCTTGATGATGGTGTCTGCCCAGTATACCCTGTCTGACCCTGACCCTGACCCTATCCATGTCCTTTAGACTGGAAGGATTCGGAACTAGTGCAAGTCTTCTTGCTCAATGTTTATGCAACACTGTTGGACAACCCTCTGAAGTCTCTCTTAAAGGACTCATCTGATCTCTTCAGCTTCATCCTCTTCTTAATATCGATGGCAGCAGATACCAGCTTTGAAATGTCTTCCAGCTATAGTGAAAGAACATGAACACCAATCTCATCTCTCAGGCCAACCTCAAATCAGTGGCATTTGTCTGTGTCATCCCCTATAATGCCTAATGCGTACCTGTTCAATCTAGTGAACTCTTGTACAGCACCATAATTATGTTCCCATGAAATAGGTTCAGGAACTTTTTCTTCTTCTCATTAATGTACACTCTCATTACATATTATTTCTTGAATTCAGCCATAAAGAAAACCCATATAGGTGGCTCTGGAGTCTAAGGCTTCTGTAGAATAAACTTCCACCAATTGTAGGCATGCTCTTGGAGAAGTGAAATAACGTACCTAACCTTGTGCTCCTCTACACACTTAATCTCCTCCAAGACCCTCTCAGTCCTTTATAACTGGTACTCTACAGCCTTAAGGTCATAATCTCTCTTGCTTGCAAAATCAGTGGCCCCATACTTACAAAGCCTGTCAATATGTTATCTCTGTTGCCCAGATATTAAGCCAAGAAGGGGGATTGAATTGGAGTTTTAAAAAAATAAACTTTAAGGTGCGGAAATAAACAATTAATTTTAGGAGGGATAGAGAAAATTTGACATACAGATTTATAGAGGTTCGGGTGTTAACAAACCCTACTCTTCTCCCCAATCGCAATTGGGAGTTTCTCTAACACACTAAGTGTTACAATGGAGTTTTACAAGCTCACTCCCAACTATGGTGTTTCTCACAATGGCTCACACCTAACCCAGAAAACCCTTGTGTTTTAATGGCTCACACAATAACCAATTCCTTGTGTTTTACAGGCTCATACAAACAACCTTCACTTTGTGTTTTACAGGCTCACACAAACAACCTTCACTTTGTGTTATACAGACTCACACAAACAACCTTCACTTTGTGTTTTACAGGCTCACACAAACAACCTTTTAATTTGTGTTTTGGAGGTTCACACAACTAACCCTTACAAGTGTTCTACTCTTAACCCAGAAATACCCAAAGCTCACTTGAGTAAAGATTATAGAGAGAACCACTTATAAATCTTAATTGCTCAAATAAGAGGACCAAAAAGGTTTTTTACAGAGAATAGGTTTGTTCTCAAAGTATGAAAGTACAAATAGCTTGTAATAAAAATTAAATTCGAAGTATGTGTTATTCTATTGTTATTCTCTTCAATCTCTTATTTTGAATGTATAAATGACTTCCATTTATACTCCTATGGCTGAATATAGCCGTTGGGGTGCATTAAATATGAAACTAACCGTTATACCAACCAAAAAATCACACCTGATATTTTTCTCTTTCATTGTTCACGGGCATGACTGTGCTTGTCACGGGAGTGACATTTCTTTCCAAGCCGTGACTGAAGTGGTGACCTTGGTTGTGAAGCTCTCTGGATGTTTTGACATATAGAGTCACGAACGTGACATACTCAGTCACGGGCGTGACAAGCTTCCCAGCCGTGATCCAAGTGGTGACTTTGGTCGTGAAGCTCTCTGGATGAAAATGCATGAATCTTCACGGGAGTGACACCTTTATTCACGGGGGTGACTGAATTGCCCACTTCACGGTTTGTTCTTCCTTTATGGCCGTGAACTTCAAAAGTTGGTTTTGGTAACGGTTAGCTTCTTTCACGGGAGTGACTCATAGAGTCACGGTAGTGAACATGCTACTTCTTGAATTTTGACTTTTAAGGATTATTCTTTCAATCTCCATTCTTGCTATTTTAATCCATGTCCTGTATAATAGACTTAAAAAACAAATATGTTAAATACAATATTGCTATTTTATTTGTTATCATCAAAATGACAGAAATACCCTTTAAGGTTTAACAATCTTCCCCTTTTTTATAGTGACAAATAATCTAGCAATATGTGATTTTGAGAAGTCTCCCCCTCAAAATATACTTAGGATAAGAAATTTATAATGTGCAAGAATAGTAAATAATGATGTAGCATTGAAATAAACTTAACTAGATTTTAAGTATATGCAAGTTATATGAGAAGTATATCCAATATATACCATAATTCCTTTTTAAGGCATGAAGTATATGTAGGGTATATTTAAGGTATATCATGACATATTTATATTTGTAACTTGCTTTAAGGTATATGCAAAGTATACTTAAGATATATCTAATGTATATAAAGCTCAATTTTTCAATTATATACTTTGCATATGAAATTTTGAATCAAGATTTCTAATCCCTTTTAATCTATATCAATGCATAATCCAATTTTAATTTTTTTTATTCAAAATTCATTTACCTTAATATATTTTCCTAGTTTCTTCTTATATTGCTAGTTTGATACATTTTCCTTATCTTATATTGCTAGTTTTCTCCCCTTATTGTCATCAATCAAAAAAGGATAATGAAATAAGCAAAGGAAAATATATTAATTAAAGGAAAACATACAAACAAAGATAAATGTTCAGAAAGGAAATTTAAAAATTTCCTACACACTAGCAAACATAAATATAATAAACAAATAAGACAAGCAAATTTAGGCTCCACTCTAGCCTAACTCCTAGCCGGACATCCTATCACGAAGCCTAGCTACTTCAGCCTCAAGGCTGTCCATCTGAGACTCCATGAAGTCTTTGAGGTTCTCTAACCTCTCATCCATCGAAGTCTGCAGCTACTCAAAATGTGGTGCCAAGAGGTCAACCACCTGCTGCGCTAAGGTCGGTGTGGAAGCCGAGGATGGTCCGATGTCCTGCTCAGCTACTGGGGGTGCTTCCTCAACCCGAGCCCTCTTCTTCTGTTGGATTCCCTGGAATCCTGCTTTAAAATCCTCCGTGTCATTATCTTCCCAGATGATCTCCCCAGCAGTGTCAATGAAGCGGTAGAAGATATCATTCTGGAAAACGATTCTGACAGCAGCTCTCATCTTGATGAAGGATTCGACATCCAAGCGATCTCGAGGATTTCCAGGGATGAGATTGAAGTGATGTGCATCCAGCTTCAGATAATTAAGCTTCACTGCTATATGGGTGACATATGCCCCAATCAAGATATCTCCAGTGGGCTTGGTGGCAATGGAGATAAGATGGTTTGCAAACCATCTAGATAGTGCTACTGTGAGTCCTCTCCGAGCCATCTCAAATAGGAAGAGTTCTGACTTCCTGATAGTCCCGTTGCTTTCTCCCCTTGCAAAAATGCTATAGGTCAGGAACCTATGCAAATACCTATGCACTAGGGCCCTAAGATGTGTGCTCTTTGTCTTCTTGACATCCCAGCTACAGTCGGTGCCAAAGTGTATCCAGGCTCGAGGGGCAAGGAATTCTACCTCAGTATCATTCAGGATGCCATCAGATGGTAGGCTGAACAATTCCCCAAATTCGATGGCACTGAGGGTGTTGGGATTGTTGCAGAGTTGGAATTTCACCACTCCAGTAGGTGAAACCTACAAGGTGCTGAGGAATTCCAGTGTTGGCTCCCTTAGGGTCGGCTGGTGAATCTCCACAAAATCTTTGAGATGACAGGCTTGTAATTGCTCTATCATAGCCGTCTCAAGCCCGAGACTTCAGACTGTCTGCCATTTGAAGGACCTTGATGACAGTAGAGGTCTCTTCTTCAAAGTTGCATACCGAGGATGGAAATGCTCTAGAATGCGGTTCATAAGATAATCTGCATACCTCTTAGGAGGATGGGACTTCTTTCTTTTTCCCTTGGATGAAGCAGTCTCCATTTTTGAAGAAATTGATTGGAGATGGAGTTTGAAAAATTTTTGACAGAAAATCCTTATGAAACCCTAAGAATGTAAGATTTCTTATGAAGATTCGAACTTTTGGTGGTATTTATAGGAAAAGTTTGAGTCTTAGGGGTCGGAATCTTCAATGCCTCAATGAATGTGTATAAATGAGAGTGGTTTTGAGAGTTGGAGAGTTGAAATGAAAGTTGTAACCGACTGTTCTTTTATATGCTCGATACCTTCACGGGCGTCAAGTATGTGTTTTCGGGCGTGAATGGTCATGTTCACGGTTTGCTGAAGGAGTGTTCCACCTATGAATGAAGAAGTGAATAAGTTCACGGGTGTGATATTTGAATATCACGGGCGTGAATGATCATACGTCACGGGGGTGAATAAATTGTCACGAGCGTGAAATGTTGAATTTCACCACTTAAGCTCGTGAAGCAAGCCATGACTCAAGGCGTGAAAGCTTCTATGAGTTTTGGGGTGTAATTGTTCATGGGGGTGAAAATTCGTCACTGGCGTGAAAGTCTCTTTTGACAGGCGTGACTCAAGCCGTGAAGATAAGCTTCACCACTTTAAGCCGTGAACCATGTCGTGAACCAAGTCGTGAACGACACTGCCTCGTTGGGCCATTTAAGTCAATGGCTTGAATATGTGTCCCGAGCGTGACTTCCCTAAAAGTTTTATCAAATAAAATTAAGTCCTAAAAAAAGACTAAAAAAGACCAATTTTGTTGATGTGCTCATAGGAGTCTTGGCATTTTTGCATCCTTCCATACCAAATTTTTTAATTAAGTCTTTGGCATATTTGGATTAGTTGATGAATATACCCTCATTGCTTTGCTTTATTTGTAGACCAAGGAAATACTTAAGTTCTCCCATCATACTCATTTCAAATTCTCTAGTCATACACTAAGCAAATTCTTGACAAAGCAACTCATTAGTATAACCAAATATTATATCATCAACATAAATTTGAACAATTAGTATATCATGCTTGTGCTTTTTGATGAATAGTGTAGTGTCAAAATTTCCCTTTGTAAAGTTATTTTCTAATAAAAAAAACTTAGCCTCTCATACCAAGCTTTTGGGGCCTGTTTTAAACCATATAAAGTTTTTGAAAGTTTAAAAACATGATTTGGCAAATCATAGCTTTCAAAACCTGGTGGTTGTTCTACATACACTTCTTCATCTATATAACCATTTAAAAATGCACTTTTCACATCCATTTGAAAAAGTGTGAAATTCATGTGACAACTTCTTCATCTATATAACTATGGTGTTTCTCACAATGGCTCACACCTAACCCAGAAAACCCTTGTGTTTTAATGGCTCACACAATAACCAATTCCTTATGTTTTACAGGCTCACACAATAACCAATTCCTTATGTTTTACAGGCTCACACAAACAACCTTCACTTTGTGTTTTACAGGCTCACACAAACAACCTTCACTTTGAGTTTTACAGGCTCACACAAACAACCTTTTAATTTGTATTTTGGAGGTTCACACAACTAACCCTTACAAGTGTTCTACTCTTAACCCAGAAATACCCAAAGCTCACTTGAGTAAAGATTACAGAGAGAACCACTTATAAATCTTAATTACTCAAATATGAGGAGCAAAAAGGTTTTTTATAGAGAATAGATTTGTTCTCAAAGTATAAAAGTACAAATAGCTTGTAATAAAAATTAAATTCGAAGTATGTGCTATTCTATTGTTATTCTCTTCAATCTCTTATTCTGAATGTATAAATGACTTCCATTTATACTCCCATGGCTGAATATAGTCGTTGGGGTGCATTAAATACGAAACTAGCCATTGTACCAACCAAAAAATCGCGCCTGACATTTTTCTCTTTCATTGTTCACGGGCGTGACTGTGCTTCTCACGGGAGTGACATTTCTTTCCAAGTCGTGACTGAAGTGGTGACCTTGGTCGTGAAGCTCTCTGGAATGTTTTGACATATAGAGTCACGGGCGTGACATACTCAGTCACAGGTGTGACAAGCTTCCCAGCCGTGATCCAAGTGGTGACTTTGGTCGTGAACCTATCTGGATGAAAATGCATGAATCTTCACGGGGGTGACACCTTTATTCACAGGGGTGACTGAATTGCCCACTTCACGGTTTGTTCTTCCTTCATGGCCGTGAACTTCAAAAGTTGGTTTTGGTAATGGTTAGCTTCTTTCACGGGAGTGACTCATAGAGTCACGGCAGTGAACATGCTACTTCTTGAATTTTGACTTTCAAGGATTATTCTTTCAATCTCCATCTTGCTATTTTAATCCATGTCCTGTAAAATAGACTTAAAAAACAAATATGTTAAATACAATATTGCTATTTTATTTGTTATCATCAAAATGACGGAAATATCCCTCAAGGTTTAACAATCTCAAGGAGGAGGCGATGGTGGTGGTGAAGTATGTGGCAGTGCCATAGCCTATACCAATCATTGTAATAAAGCAGCTAGGTTCTGCATTAGAGGATCTTGAGTTTGATCCTCCAGACTAGCCATTGGCTGCTGTAAAGAAGGTGTGCCAGTTTTCCCGTGAACACTAGTTTGGCTTGACTGATTCTTAGCCTCTATATCCAGAGGACTATTACTATTGGATGCATCATGCAGCTTGATCTCCATACCCGTTCGTCATCCTAAATATTCACAAAGAATAGCCCACATCAGAGTCATACAGGATAACACTTGCACACTGATACACTTATCCCACTTAGGTTCAGAACCATCTAAACCTAGGCTCTGATACCACTAAATGTAATACACTCCGATATAATTAGGAATAATCTTAGCTAAACTAAAAGATGCTACGATGAAAATGAGTTAAAAACCTCGTAAATTTAAAACTTTGATGCACCATGGCCATGATGAATTAAAATAAAATAAAAACATTCTTAATATCATGAAATAAAGCTCAATAAAATAAACATTTCAATACACACTCGTGTCTAACATAAAAGTATGTAAATCTATAACTACAAGATCAAGGTTTTATAAAATGAGTAGTTACAAAACTACATGTCTCTAACATAAAAGCATGTAAATCTATAACTACCCAGCCCAAACAAATAATCAAAAACATATACAATGATTGTATCACCCACCTCGAGAATATTCCTTGGACTCTAATCACTAGAAGTCATCCTCTACTGCTTCACACCTAAGCTCCAACCCTACATATAGAAAGTATATACGTTAAGCAACTCGTGCCTAGTGGTACATAACAATGTGCAAGGCATACAACAAAACATATATAATATGCATGACATACTTACCAACCTACCATGGCGAGTTACCTCAAGCCCACACATGCATCATATCATACTCTATATGACATATCATCATGCTTTGATGCATTCAACACACATCGTACATGGCATACCAACCAGTATGTATAGCACACACAACATAATCATTTATCTTACATTTTTGTCCACTTTACTCATAACTAGATAGAAATGGATATAGATAAATTAACCCACCAAGGAAACTCCATATGTTAACCTCTAAGCCTTCAAATATATAACCCACTGATGTGTTATGCCTGCTAACCTCTATGCCTTCAAATATATACCACACTGAGGCATTCTACCCACTAACTTTTGGGCTTTCATATATATATATATATATATATATATATATATATATATATATATATATAACCCAACGAGGTGCTCTACCCACTAACCTCTGAACCTTCAAATATATGACCCACATAGGTCACTCGGTACCAAACTCCCCTCAATGGAATATCATCTATCTTAACTCTAGTCTAGTTAGAGTATTGAGCTTACAATTTCATAACACGTAACACACGTGTTTCCATATTATCTATTTTTTCCATATAGTTATATAAATCTACTGTGATATCTCACAATCACATTCACACGTGTAATTTTATATCACTTATAACCATACAACCGAGGACTACTGCCTCACAACAAATAAATCTTGATTCACATGAAATTTTGTAACATTATACCTTATGCATTTCAATAAAACATATCCTTATGTCAAATAATCACATATGGCATACTAACAAGACATAAGATCCTATTAACAGTGATAGTAAATTTTTTTTTATCATCACAACCATATCATCGTTCAATAAATCTGCAAATAAACATATTTGACATATATTAAAAATTAAACTTTACATATGAAAGATTATGAGTTGCACTCATTTATGCATTTAAAAAAAATGTCTTCTATATGGATGTCTTGATCTCATATTTGTGTGGAATGCAAGGAGAGAGAGTGATGAGGCTCAACCGGTGACCTGTGCTCCATGTATTCTATATGCCACTCAAAACAAGCTATCACTTTCCTTTGCATGAAAAATGATGCAAATTAATGAGTTGCGGCTCAGTGAGAATAATTATCAAATGAGCTCAAAAGTACCAAACAACTCATAGTAATAAATCACCACCCATTGCATATTATGTATTCCATTCCATTCACCATTATCATACAAATAATCAATACTCGTTACATATGCATATACTTTGCTTATTTTATTTTTTTGTGACCAAGTTAAATAGACATTGCCCTGCGTTTCCATGTGAACATTTGCATTTGCTAACTAGTTTGGTCATTTGTTTCATTTGCACATTTTTTGGCCCATAGGCCTTATCCTTTGCTTTACAATATAGATTAACTAGTCATAATGTCTTTTTAATCCATATGGATATGCATTTATAACTAAGCATTGATCAACCATTGTATCTTTATCACATATACCATATATATATCACATATATACCACATATGCCACACATATACTTCACATACACTATACATAAACCATGTATATATCACGTATGCCAAACATATATCTCAAATGTACCACACATATACCACTTATATATCCCACATATGTCATAAATTATCCATCATCTCATTATCAAGACCAAATCATGACAATCATATGAATCACATAACCATAAATAATCTCACATATCTCATAGTAAGCAATATTCATATGCACTAAAGAAATCGTTTGATAACTATACTCACCTTTCTCATTTGATTCTGACCCTTAACTTTTTGTCTATCCCCTTTTGGTAGGTATCTAATATGTTGTGAGCCTAATATGAAAATATAATTGATTAATTTATGACTTAAGAAACTTAATATGGCTTAAACAAATTAATGTGCATAGTTCATATAGATAGTTAGGGTTTTTCTTATGCAGCGGTGTAACCTTATGACACTAATTAGCCAATAACTTTTTCTACAATTGTCCAATTAATGTGATTCATATTTCTAATTAATTATAACATACAATTGTATAACATATTCAAATTTCATAGCAATTGAAGGATTGTACAATTTTTGGTGGAATTTCTAATTGTGTTATATTTTCTGTCCTATTTCTGCCCTTTAGCAGTTTTATGGTACCAATGTTGGTCCTTTATATCTTACAATATGTAAATCATATTATAATGAAAATTTGTAGAAACTTATATAGGTTCAAAGGGAACATTTGTTATGTTTTAAAACTTTTATCAATTATGTCTCTAAGGTCCTCAAATTATATGAAACATTTCACTGGTCCAGAACAGAGTTGGCTTTTGGAATAATATAACTTGTGAAGGCCATATATTACTCTATGCATAACATATTAAGGTTATATTTATACCCATATTTAGCTAAGACATAAACCTATAACTTTTATATTTTGATAATGTATAGAATCCATCTCTAAGGAGATAAAAATGGCCAAAATATTTGTTGAATCTACTTAAGGCACTAAGCAGGAAGCTCTAACTATGGAATAGTCATGGTTTCATTCACCATAACTCAACATCCACAGGTTATACGAATCTAAAATTTGGTATAAATATGTGTAACACATGTATCTACAATTTTATGTTTTGAGATTCCTAAAATATAAGCTCTATCATATTCAAAACTAATGAATAGTGTAGCTAACTCAGCTAGGATTCATACCCAGACCAGTTCCAATAAGATGCCAATATCTTTTTATATACACAAATGTTTTCAAAATTATTTATATATCCATAAACTAAAGACATAAATGAAAAATTTTCATGTTTTTAACTTTTCTAGAATAAGTTTCTATTGATATCAGAATTAGGGTGCAAAATACTGCTGCAATTTAACCCTAACAGCTCAAACAACACTAGAACAATAGAGAGAATATTACTTACCAAGAATGAACTTGAAAGGGATAAATTAGCTGAAAAACCTAAGTGAAATAAGAAAGAAATGAACTCTGAAATAGGGAAAGAAGAAGAAGAAATGAATCTGAAGTGAAGGAGGTAGAATGGTGAGAAGGAAGATAAGGTCCACCTCCGCCTCCTCACTTTTGTCATTTTCCCCTTTTTGTTTTTTTCATTCCTCTTTGTTTTTCTTTTCTTTTGTTTCTTTTCGTTTTTCTTTATTAATTCAATCTAATAATTTTTATTCCAAAAATTTCAATTTGATTTCATCCTTAACTAAATTATGAAATGGACACCTGCAATTCAGCACAATTGCAAAATACTCAAACACATAGCTAGTGCGTGTCATGAACTTGTCCCTATAAAAATACATATAAAATGCACATGTTCAAGTAAAATATATGTAAATGCATATATCCAAATGAAATGCATATAAAAATGGATATGTGGGAAGTCAAGGATGTTACAATTCTCCCTTTTGTTTTAAAATTTCATCTCAAAATTTAATACCTGGGGAAAGAAGAAGAAGAAATGAATCTGAAGTGAGGGAGGTAGAATGGTGAAAAGGAAGATAAGGTCCACCTCCGCCTCCTCACTTTTCTCATTTTCCCCTTTTTGTTTTTTTTCATTCCTTTTTGTTTTTCTTTTCTTTTGTTTCTTTTCGTTTTTCTTTATTAATTCAATCTAATAATTTTTATTCCAAAAATTTCAATTTGATTTCATCCTTAACTAAATTATGAAATGGACACCTGCAATTCAGCACAATTGCAAAATACTCAAACACGTCGTGATAAAAATACATATAAAATGCACATGTTCAAGTAAAATATATGTAAATGCATATATCCAAATGAAATGCATATAAAAATGGATATGTGGGAAGTCAAGGATGTTACAATTCTCCCTTTTTTTAAAAAAATTTCATCTTAAAATTTAATACCTGGATATAGGTGTGGATATTGCCTTTTTTTTTGGTTTCCCATGTTGCCTCTTCTAGTAAATGGTTACACCATAATACTTTAACTAAAGGTATTTATCTGTTTCTCAATTGTGTAGTCTTGTATTCAATGATTTCCACTAGTTCTTTGACACAACCCATGTCATCTCTAATTTCAATGGCTTGATCCTTAAGCATATGTGTGGGGTCTGATCTGTATCTTCTAATCATGCTCACATGAAACACATTATGAATTTGATCCATCTCGAATGGTAAAGCCAACCTATATGCTAGTGGACCAACCTTGTCAAGAATTTCATAAGGCCTATGTACCTTGGGCTTAATTTATCCTTCTTGCCGAATCGAATTACCCTTTCCATGGAGATACTCATAAAAATACATTTTCACCTAATTCAATAACTTTTTTGTCTGTCTTGTGCTGCTTTTAGCTTATTCTTGACAATTTTGATCTTATCCACTGTGTCTTGTACTATCTTTGGCCCTTCTAATGCACATGCTCCTTCTTCATCCCAAATGATGGGGCTTTTACACTTTCTGCCATACATTGCCTCACATGGTACCATCTGGATACTACTATGATACTGGTTGTTATAAGCAAATTCAATCAATGCTATATATTTATCCCAAACACCTCTGAATTCCATAAAACATGCTCTAAGCATTTCTATTAATGTATGTGTAGTCCTTTCTGATTTTGCATCAGTTTATGGGTGGAGTGCAGTACTGAAGTTCAATTTTGCTCCCAATACATCTTGTAAACTCACTAAAAATGTGAAGTAAATCGTGGATCTCTATCAGACACAATGGACAATGGAATACCATGTAATCTGACTATCTCATTCACCTATGATTTTGCCAAATTCTCGAGTGTACACCCCCATCTGATAGATAGAGAATGTGTTGACTTTGTTAATCTATCAATAATTACCCATACTGTATTATTTTCCTATGGAGTTATTGGCAATCCATAAACAAAATCCATCGTTATTTTCTCCCATTTTCATTATATCACTGGCAATGGATGTAGTTTACCAACTGATGCCTAGTGCTTAATCTTAATCTACTGGCATGTTAAGCATTTTGAAACATATTATGTTATGTATTTCTTCATTCTGAGCCACCAATAGTGAGGCCTTAAGCTGTGATACATCTTGGTCATCCCTGGGTGCATTGCATAAGGTGCGTTATGTGCCTTTTCCATTATTTCCTAGTGCTAGTTTTCAATATCTGGGACACATATGTGGGACATTAACATCAATGTATCATCTTACATGAAAATCTATTTTTTTCCCTACTTTACCATTTCAATCTTCTTACACGGTTGAGGATCTCTGCCTTGTGCCTCATTGATCCTTTCCTTTAGCATAGGTTTAACATGAAGACTAGCGATCAGTGATCCACCATCATGCATATTCAATTCAACATTCATGGACCGTAATTGATCAAATAGGGAAACGAGGATGCTTGTAAGTGAGCTACGCTACTACAAGATTTCCTACTCAGTGTATCTGCTACTACATTGGCTTTTTTTATATGGTATTCAATTGTGCAGTCATAATATTTTAATAGCTCTAACCATCATTTTTGTCTCATATTTAACTCTTTTTTTGTCAGCAAATAACCCAAACTATTATGGTCTGTAAAGATTTGGAATGTCTAACCATACAAATAATGCCTCCAAATCTTCAATGCAAATACAACTACAGCCAATTCTAGATCATGCACTAGATATGAGATCTCATATTGTATCAGCTCTCTGGATGCATAAGCTATCACTTTACCATGTTGCATCAATACACATCCTAAGCCCTGGTGACAAGCATCACTATATACCATAAATTTGCCTATTCCCGTAGGAATAGCTAACACTTGTGTTAAAATTAACCTTTGTTTTAGCTCTTCAAAACTCCTTTCGCATTATGGAGCTCATTTGAAAGGCAAATTCTTTCTAAGTAATCTAGTCAAAGGGCTAGCAATTAAGGAGAATCTATCAACAAATCTGCAATAGTATCCAGCTAAACCTAGAAAACTACGCATTTCTAAAATATTTTTAGGAGCTTTCCAATTTACCATGGCCTCTATTTTCTTTGGGTCTACCTTTATGACCTTGCCTGATACCACATGTCCAAAAAACACCAAATGATCTAACCAGAATTCACATTTGCTTAGTTTGGCATATAATTGTTTCTCCCTTAAAGCTTGCAATATAATTCTTAAATATTGTTCATGTTCTCCCCTATTCTTTGAGTACACCAATATGTTATTAATAAATACTATCACAAACTTATCTAGATATGGTTGAAACACTTTATTCATTAATGCCATAAATACAGCTGGAGCATTAATTAACCCACTTGGCATTACTAAAAATTCATAATGTCCATACCTAATTAGAAAAGCAGTCTTTGGAACATTTGCTTTTGCTACCTTCAGCTGCTAATAGCCTGATTTCAAATCAATCTTAGAGAATATTTGGGCTCCTTGTAACTGGTCAAACAAATCATCTATTCTAGGCAATGGATATTTCTTCTTCACTGTCATTTTGTTCAGTTGCCTATAATCAATGCACAATCTCATTGTTCCATCTTTCTTTTTAACAAATAATACTGGAGCTCCTTAAAATGATACACTAGGTCTGATACACCCTTTATCAAGCAACTCCTTCAATTGGGTATTCAATTCTTTCAACTCAATTGGGATCATTCCGTAAGGTGACATCGATATTGGCACTGTTCTTAGTACAAGTTCAATAGTGAATTATATCTCTCTATCTGGTGGTAAGCCAGGTAGATCATATGGGAATACATCAGAAAATTCCCTCACCACTAGTATATTTTCAAGCAAATTATCAATGGTTCTAATATCAGTCACTTATGCCAAATATGTCTCACATCCTCTTTTGTTGAGATTAGACATGTAGGTACAAGTTTTTTTTCACCCAAAAATACAACCCTTGGCTAGCTCGGTGATTCTAAAATTACTTCCTTAGTAAAGCAGTTCACTATTGCATGTGTCTAGTTAACCAATCCATTCCCAATATCACATCAAATTCATATAACGGTAATAAGATCAAATCAGTTATTAATTCAGCTTTATCAATGCAAATCAAGCAATCATGAGATATTATTCACAACTACTACTGTTTCCAATAGAGTACTCACATTTATATCAATCCCCACAGGCTCATACATTTAATGCAATTTGGATGTCATATGCAATGATATAAATGAATTTGTGCAACTGGGGTCAATCAATGCATATGCTAATATTTTAGAAATATAAATATTACCAGTGACTACTACGGGAGCATCAACTACCTCCTGCCTAGTCATGGCAAATACTCTAGCCCGTGCAGGGGGTCTAGAACTTTGACCTTCAGATCTGGTTACTCCTCTACCTATCGTACCAGTTTTGCCCCTATCTCTTCCTCTGCCCTATGTCCCACCTGTAGGGTAGACCTTTGGTGCCTCAACTATCGTCTCTGAAACCCCTTTACCTCTGCTTGTCTCTACTAATTTTCTCTTTCTGGACAATCTTTATACATATGCTCTAATGACCTATAGAAATAACATGCTCTTGTGAGCCTTTTACATTCGCCTGTATATTGTCTACCACAATGAGTACATGTAGGTCTTTGTTCAATATATTGGCTTTGCCCTCTGCCCGGATAAAAAAAAGTCATAGTACGACCTCTAGAGATTGAGTATCCACCTCTATTACTCGATTGGATTGGCATGTATCTTCCTCTCTTTCCCTGCCTTCTCCTAGACTTTCCAGAAAACTTTTGTGCTGCCTTTTTAAATTATTGTTCTCCAGCTTCTTTCATTAACCTTTCAGCTTTAATTATAGTGTTAAACCTTTAGGGATATTTCTGTCATTTTGATGCTAACAAATAAAATAGCAATAATGTATTTAACATACTTATTTTCTAAGTTTATTGAACAGGGTATGGAACATGATAGCAAGAATGGAAAATGGAAGACTAACCTTAAAAAGACAAAAAATGAAGAAATAGCATGTTCACGCTCGTGATAAAGCTTAGCACCAACTATCCAACATTTAAAGTTCACGGCCATGAAGAATGATAGCAATCGTGACTAATCATATCAGTCACGCCCGTGAAAGAAAGTCACGCACATGAGAAAACATGTCAAATTCCTGCAGAGAGATTCACGGCTAGAGTCACTACTTGGACCACATCTAGGAAGGATGTTCATGCACATGAAAGAATTATGTCATGCCCGTGATCGAACATTTCAAATCCTTCCAGAATGCTTCACGGTCAAAGTCACCACTCAAGTCATGGCTTAGAAGAACAGTCACGACCATGACACACTTATTCATGACTGTAAAAGAGGAAAGAGAAACATGTCAGACGCGAAATTAAGAGTTAGTGCAATGACTATTTTCGCATTAAATGCAACCAAACGGCTATAATTCGACATGGAAGTATAAATGGAAGTCATTTATGAATCTAGAACAAGGGAATAGCAAATATTTCGAATCAAAATCTTGTAGCCATTTGTGCATTTACTACTTTCAAAACAAATATTAATTCTCTGTAAAAAATCTTTTTGCTCATTGTTTTCTGAGCATTATAGATATGTGATTCTTTCTCTTTGTAATCTACTTCTCAAATGAGTTTGGGTATATTGGGTTAAGAGTAGAACACTTGTAAGGGTTATTTGTGTGAGCCTTTAAAACACAAGGAATTGGTTTATTGTGTGAGCCATTAAAACACAAGGGATTTCTGGGTTAGATGTGATCCATTGTTAGAAACACCATAATTGGGAGTGAGCTTACTCCATTGTAACACTTAGTGTGTTAGTAAAACTCCCAATTGAGATTGGGGAGAGGAGTAGGGTTAGTTAACACCCGAACCTCTATAAAATTTCCTGTGTGATATCTTCCTATCCCTACTCTATTTAACTTTTCTTTCCGCACTTAAAAGTTAAGAATTTTTAATATCAAATTCAACCCCCTTTTTTGGTTCAATATCTAAGCAACATAGCAACTCTGAGTCTGGTATAGCTATCGAGATTAGTAGTTGTGATTATATTTCTGATCTCATATTTGAAGCCCTCCTCACACTTTCTGCATTTGTCTCTTTCAGTAGAGACCATGAAAGTAACATAGTGGGAACATTTGTTAAACTGCACCTCATAATTAGCAACAAACATGCTCCTCTATTTCAGATTCAGGAATTCCTTTCTCTTCTTGTCTTTATATGTCTCAGGCATGTAATTATTTTGAAATTCCTGAAGGAAATCATTCCACATCAGGACTAATGGTTGTGCATCACTATCTAGGGTTGTCTCCCACTATTCATAGGCATCGCCTTTCGGTAAAGACACTGCATAATCAAATTTCTCATCTAGGATACATCTCATCATATTTAGTACCCTTTGTGTCCTTTTCAGCCATGTCTTAGCTGATGTTGGGTCTATTGTGCCACTAAAATTAATTGCACCTTTTTTCCTCAGTTTATCATAACGTCTTTCCCTATATATTTCAGGCTCAAGTACTTCTTGTTCTAGGTTTTCACAAGGTACTTCTGCATGTTATGCATGTGTTGGAGCCCTAGCTCCTGGTGTTGGTTGATCTCTATGTAAATGAGGTGATGCCTCATGAGAATATATTTCGGACGGCCTCTCCCTCCTTGGTGAATCATGTCCTATGATGGCCCTAAAATTCATAAAATTATGTCACTACATAATGTTCAACACATAGTGCAACAACCCCTCACCCCAACAACACGTACCCAAATAAGTGAGTGCTATGTTGACTTCATGGATTAAAATATTATTTCATATAAATATATAAATATGAGACACTTGTATATTTTTTATTTTTCTTTATTATTATTTTTTTATTTACTATTTATTTACTTTATGGTGTAAAAGAAATTATAATAAGGAAACAAAATACATCTTTTATAGTAAAGTATTATTTACAAAACGTATTGTTATTATACAACCATTATAAAATAAAGTTGAAACCAAAATATACAAAAGTTGTGTGACCCACAGTGTGTGAAACAGACTACTTTACTAGAACATATCACCGCTAATTTTATCTACTATCTTCTATTTATTCTTCACTATATTTGTGCGAGAGAAATTCCAATGCTAATCTCTTGGCTTAGTGGTCCATATAAATACGACAATAAACTATTTCATGCAACATGCATTGTCATATATCAATTTATGCCCAATCATCTTTTCATGCAAATAAAAATCTCATAATATTTTAGTATGCATAAACATCAAATCATATTCTTTTATCTCATACATGTTTTACTGAATTAAAACATCATTATATAATCCATCATAATTAATCATATCACAAGTTATGATTCCATTTATTTTTTATAACTACTTTAATCCCATAACACCTATGAACCACTGACTATGAAACGGAGTTGCCATCCAGGCAATATGATGTGCGTATACAAGTACCACTACCGACTTCAATAATAATGTCATTACCGGCTTCAAATAATAGTATTATTACCTGCTAGAAATAATAGTGTCATTACCGACTTCAATAATAGTGTCATTACCGGCTTAATTAATCATACTATTAATGGATTTCATCATACTCCCCCCTGCTTGGCATGCCAAACTATCATAAGTCTAGTTTCAAGTTTGGTGTTCTAGGGCTTAGTTAATGTCATTAAAATTCATAGTATAAAATTCACTTTTTTCATGCATTTAAAGACTCAATTAATCACATAATCACTCAATAAAAATAGTATTTGCATAACATAACACGGTTCACATTATTTTACTCATTCAATTCCTCAACTCATATGTTGTCCTGTCACTGGCTGATTCTGTACTCTATTTTGGACCTTCATTTTGGTCTTGTTAAGATTGAATTTAATTACTATGTCTTTTTAAAAAAAATTTATCTAGATCTTAAATTTAATATGCAAGTTAAATCACTTAATTTGGAGTTCTTTATCAAAAGATATGACCAATAGAACACTGACTGGTCACTAACAATTTTGCCCAAAATTTTCTAGACAGATTTTATGTCCGAACTTTATATATTTTTCTGGAAAGATATAGACATATTCAGATTTTATTATCTAAATAAAAGTTATAGCCCTATGGCTTAGCTTCCAGACCCAATAAACAACACACAAAATCGAATTCCATAACTTAAGTTATAATAGTTTAAGTACTCACTGCTCCTAAAGTTTTAGTATAAAACATACTTATTAATCACATTCAATTTTTACCAAAATTAATCCTAAGCCTAGAAAACATGCATCCCTAAGATTGTATCACAAAATATTACTAGTTTACAATCTTAAACATGCCAAATGCTCAAATCATGCAACTTAAAGACAAAACATAGGTTATTGCCTTAAGTTATGCATAAACCTCTTATTTTACTTTTCTTTCTCTTTACTTTTCTTTCTCTTTTCCTTTGCTCCTTTGAGCTAGCTCCTTGTCAATTTGAGTTCCCAAAATACATAAAAGAGATCATGAAAACTTTACTTCCTTAAAACTCCATAACCCTAACCTCCTTCTCTCTCTCTTTAAACCGTGCTTTAATCTCCACCTTTCTTTAAAGAGAACATGGAAAAGAAGAAAAATCACCTTGCCTTCACTTCCTTGTTTTCACGGCCAAACCTTAAGGTTTTCTTTTTCTTTTATTTTCTAGTTTATTTTTTTCTTTCTTTTTTACTTTCTCTAGCTTCTTTTTTATCAACTATGCATGACATCTACTCTTCCATGCCTTTCTCCCTTTCTTTCTCACTTTCTCTTCTTAGACTCAAGCTTTAGCTATGGAGAATTTGGGAGGGGAAGAGCATGGGCCGGTTTCAAAAGATTAGAGTATTTTAAATGTTAAGTGATAAGGAAGAAGGACAGATAATTAAGAGAAAGATGACAAATTTAATTAGTAATGGGACACCTAAGCCCATATGAATTAAATGTTTAATTCATGTATTCATGCATGTTAATTGGCTTCTTACAATTTGCCACTAGGTGTGGCCAGCCCACTCCATGAGTTTAATGTCCCAATCATGCATTTAATTGATGATTATCCTAATTAATCCTCCATTTTTTTATAAATTATAAATTGACCTCTAAACTTTTCAAATTTTACATTTTAATCCCTTACTGTAATCTAACATCTTTAAATATTTTCCATAACTATTTGTCATTATTTTAATTATTTTTCAGTCAAAATCCAAATTTAGACCCATCAAGTCGATTTAACAACTCATGCAACTATGGGCATAAATTAGCGGATATGACATCCTCTCCCCTCTTAAAATAAATTTCGTCCTCGAAATTTTACCTGTTCATTATGTGAACAATTGGGGATATTTCCTCTTCATGTTCTCCTCATCTTTTCAATGTGGCTTCTTCTGTTGAATGATTCCGCCATAAAACCTTAACTAGAGGAACTCTTTCATTTTGAAGAATCTTCTGTTCACGGGCTAATATAGCCACGGGTTCCTCTTCATAAGTCATATCTGTCTGCACTTCTATCTCTTCAACTGGTATATCGCGGGTTAGATCAAACCTATATCTTCTTAGCATAGATACATGGAACACATTGTGAATCCGATCCAACTCCGGTGGATGGGTTAAATGATATGCCACTAGTTTGATTCTTTCCAGAATCTCATAAGGACCAATGAAATTTGGACTCAGCTTTCCTTTTCCACCGAACGTCAATACCTTTCTCCAAGATGAAACTTTAAGAAACACTTTATCACCCACATCATATTCAATGTCCGGCCTTTTTAAATCGGTATATGATTTATGTTGATCTTGTACTGCTTTTAGCCTTTCCTTGATTACTTTAACTTTTTCCTCAGTTTGTTGATCTATCTCAGGCCTAATCAACTTTTTCTCATTCAACTCTATCTAACAAATTGGTGTCCTACATTTTCTTTTATACAATGCCTCATATAGAGCCATGTCTATGCTCATTTGATGACTGTTGTTGTGGGCAAACTCTATAAGAGGTAGATGTTAATCCCAACTTCCCTCAAATTCAAGCACACAGCTTCTCATCATGTCCTCTAACAACTGGATAATCTACTATAGTCGTCCATCTGTTAGTGGATGGAAAGTTGTGCTGAAATTCAGTCGAGTTCTGAAAGCTTGTTGTAAGCTCTTCCAAAATTGCGATGTAAATCTGGGATCTCTATTAGAGTTGATAGATACTAGCATTCCATGAAGTCTCACTATCTCACTTACATAAATTTTGGTTAGCTTGTTCAATGAGTAATCCATTCTGACCGGTAAGAAATGTGCCAACTTTGTGAATCGATCCACTATCACCCACACTACATCATGCTTTCTCTAAGTCACCGGTAAATCAGACACAAAATTCATCATGATTCTTTTCCATTTCCACTCTGGAATCGGTATTGGTTGCAACAATCCCGTGGGTAACTGGCATTCTGCTTTCACTTACTGACAGGTTAGACACTGAGCAACATACTCGGTGATATCCTGCTTCATCCCAGACCATCAGTATTGAGTTTTCAAGTCTTGATATATCTTGCTCCCATCTAGATGCATGATATATACCATTCCATATGCTTCTTTTAAGATATCAAACTTCAACTCTTCTATATTAGGAACACAAATCCTATTTTGGAAGTATACTTTGCCATCTTCCGTCAATAAAAACTCAGGCTTTTCTCTTTTTTCACTTCCTCAACTATCTTTATAGCTTTTTATCTTACTTTTCATCATCTTTGATCCTCTGTATCAAGGTGGATTGTACTCTCATCTCAGCTAAAATCTTCCTGCTTAGTGCATCAGCAACCACATTAGCTTTTTTAACTGGTAGTTGATCACATAGTCATAATCTTTAATCAACTCCAACCATCTTCGTTGTCTCAAATTCAATTATTTCTGCGAGGGAAGGTATTTAAGAATTTTGTGATCTATATAGATATAATATCTTCCCCATATAGATAATGTCTCTAGATCTTCAAAGCAAAAACAATAGTAGCTAACTCTAAATCGTGTGTCAGTTAATTAAGCTCATGAGGCTTAAGCTATCTCGAGGTATAAGCAATCACCTTTCCTTCTTATACACAACAAAGTCTTTCCCTGGAGTAGGTTGAGTCAAGACTGGTACTTCAATCAACATTGCCTTCATTTGATCAAAGCTTGTTTGACACCTATATGTCCACTCAGAATGGACCTCTTTTCATAGCAGACGTGTTAAATGAGTCACTAAGGATGAAAATCCCTTCATGAACCTCCTATAATATTCAACTAATTTGAGAAAACTCCTCACTTATGTCAGATTTCGTGGTGGTTTCCTATTAAGAATAACCTCAATTTTACTAGGGTCAACCCGAATACCTTCTGCTGAAACTACATGACCAAGAAAACTAACTACTTTAAGCCAAAACTCGCATGTTGATAACTTTACATACAACTGCTGCTCCCTTAGTGTTTGCAACACTATTATGAGATGTTGATCATGTTCTTCTCAATTTCTAAAGTAGACAATGGTGTCATCAATACACACCACTACAAATTGATCAAGATATGGCCTAAACACTCGGTTCATCAGATCCATAAAAGTTATTGGTGCATTCGTCAATCCAAAGGGCATAACCAGGACTCATAATGACCATAACGAGTCCAGAATGTTGTCTTAGGTACATCTAACTCTTTGATCTTTAGTTGATAATACCTCTATCTAAGATCTATCTTTGAAAATATGTCTGCACCTTTTAATTGATAAAATAAATTATCAATTCTGGGCAGCGGGCACTTATTCTTAATAGTCACCCTATTAATCTGTCTGTAGTCGATGCAAAGACGGAGAGTGCCATCTTTCTTCTTCACAAATAACACTGGAGCACCCCATAGTGATACACTAAGTCGTATAAAACACTTATCTAACAACCCTTACAATTGTATCTTTAACTCATTCAACTCCACTGGTGACATCCTATAAGAATGAGGTCTGCCAGAACTTCCAGCCTAAAATCGGCCACTGAAAAATTTGGCCCTCTTGCCACTTGTTGGTCCCCCACTCGGCTGTGATATGGGCCTCTTGAACCCTCTATCTTGTGTTGGCTGTTATGTTGCTAGAACTCTCTCAACCATTCTGGCATATGCTAGCAAACTAGGAAAACTCATCAGGCATAGGGCTGAGACCTATAGGTTTGATTGGATCTCATAATCCATCTTCAAATCGTCAACATTTATTAGCTTTTGTAGATATAATGCTGCCAGCATATTTGCAAAGATGTGTGAATTCTTTTTTATATTCTGTTACCAACATCTCCCTTTGTTTTAGCATCAAAAACTCTCTCTTTTTGTCAACTATGTAGATAGGAGGAATATATTATTCCTTGAATTTCTCTAGAAATAATTCCCAAGTCATGGGGTTAGGTGCCTTTGAACTATTTGACTCCGACCGCCACCAATCATATGCACGGTCTTGCAATAAGGATACTGGATATTTATATCTCTGTTCATCTGTGCAATGTTGTTGATCAAAGACTCTCTCAGCTCGTTCCAACCAAAACTCTACCATGGATGAGCCATCTTCCTGTTTACCATAGAAATCAGGTGTCCCTAACTTCCTCAGTCTCTCAAATTGTAACACAGATGGGGCTGGCTGTGATGTTCTCTGTAACAAATCTATTATATTCCTCATAAGCTCTGTTTGTCCTATGCCAGTAATAGACTGCCCCCTTGATGGGCTAGCACTATATCTAGATGCAGTAGCTCAGCAACGACTAGGTCGCGATGAAGCCTCGATTTTGGTAGACTCATTACTTTTGCCTTCTTCAGCCATAACCTGTCATGACCCTGAAGCTATACCTTACCTATATCATAAAAGTAATGGCCCCAATCAGTAAGTAGCAACTTTAATACTTAATTGTGGGTACACACATGTCATAGTTATTTTTGAAAACATTTCTTTTTTTTTAAATCCCAAAATCACCCAAACCGGGCTCTAATGCCAAAAACTATAACACCCCTTCACCCCATCAACACGTGCCCAGATAAGAGAGTGTTATACTGACTTCATCTGTTAAAATATCATTTCATATAAATATATAAATATGAGACACCCTTATATTTTTTATTTTTCTTTATTATTATTTATTATTTACTATTTATCTACTTTATAGTGTAAAATAAATTAGAATAAGGAAAAAAAATACATCTTTTATAGTAAAGTATTATTTACAAAACGTGTTGTTATTATACAACCATTATAAAATAAAGTTCAAACCAAAATATACAAAAGTTGTGTGACCCACAGTATGTGAAACAGGCTGCTTTACTGGATCAGGTCATCGCTAGCTTTATCTATTATCTTCTGTTTATTCTTCACTATATATGCACGAGATAAACTCCTATGCTAAGCTCTTGGCTTAGTGGTGCATATAAATAAGGCAATAAACTATTCCATGCAACATGCATTGTCATATATCAATTTATGCCCATTCATCTTTTCATGCAAATATACATCTCATAATATTTTAGCATTCTTAATCTTTTCATGAAAATATACAACATGCATTGTCAAAGTCTCAAACCTTACTTTGATGGAGTGAACTACGCTTATTGGAAATTCCAAATGGAGATATATTTCGATAGTGAAGGAATTGAAGTTTGGGATAGTGTTCGGAAAGAATGGACACCACCAACCAAGAAAGGAGTTGATGGTGAAGAAAAAATTCTTTCAATAAATAATTGGATGGAGCCTCAATGAAGAGCTAATTTTAAAAACAAAAAGGCAATGACAATCCTTGCAAGCTCTTTATCTATTGAAGAATATGGCAGAATCCAACATTATCCTATCGCATATAGCATATGGAAAAAATTGGAGAATTATCATGAAGGAACCAAGCAAGTAAAATCCAAGAAGATTCAACTTATTACTTCGGAATATGAACTCTTCAAAATGAAATCCAATGAATCCATCACCGACATGACAAACCGTCTTTTAGCCATCATCAATGACATGAGAAAGCTTGGTAAGCACTTGAGCTTGGAAGATGTGAACAACAAAATTCTAAGAAGCCTTCCTCTCAAAGACTATGGTTCAACAGTTACGGGTATAGAAGAGGCTAAAGAAGACATGAGCATCATACCTACTGATGTGCTTATTGGCAAACTTCTAATGCACAAGAGGAAATTAAAAGAGATAAAGAACTTGAAGCTGAACTAGAAAAGAGAAAGCCTCTAGCACTCAAAGATTTTACTTCAAAATCTTAAGAGGTAATGGAAGATGATGAAGAGAAGAGTGATGATGAGAATGAGGACATTATCATGCTCTCAAGAAGAATGAAAAGAATGATTGAAAAGAGACTTAGCAATTCTCAAAACTGCAAACAAAGAACCGTCAAACACTCCTCAAATGACTCTCAAAGAAATAAAGAGGAGGTAAAGTGTTATGAATGCAGGAAGAAACAACATATCAAACTAGAATGTCCAAAGCTGAAGAAACACAATAAAAGATTTCAAAAAGATGATAGGGAGAAAGGTCACAAAGCCATATGGGATGACGAAAGCTCTTCAAGCGAAAATGATGTTAATGAAGGAGAAGAGGTCAACCTATGTTTCATGGCTTTAAAAGATCACTTCATGGATGAGGTAGGTCCTTCTTACTCATACTCTTTTAATGATAATAGTAGTGATAATAATAGTGACAGTGAAGATGATGATGATGAGCAAAGTTTAATAGAAGTGTTGAACCTAGAATTAGAAAAATATAGAAGTAGACTTAAAATTTATAAAAATAATATTTTAGATTTGAAAAATAAAATGGAATTTTTAAAGAAAGAGAATTCTGATTTTAAGACTTCTAATGAAACTCTTTAAAAATCTTTAGATGAGTATTTCTCTAGACTCTCAATTAAATCTTTGATTAAAGAAAACAATATTTTGAAAAAATGTTAACCTCCAAGGACCTAAGTTCGTTTGGGTACCTAAAAACCAAACTTGAATCGTGGTTTTATAGGTATGCTTCAAGTCCACTATAAAGGAAAATATTTGGCTAATGGATAGTGGATGCTCAAGGCATATGACCGAAAACAAAGAACTCTTCAATCACATCAAAAGAATTAATGGTGGTAAGGTAACCTTTGGGAACAATGATAAGGGTAAAGTAATTGGCATGGGCTCTATTGGTATTAATAATACAACTTTTATTAAAGATGTTTTGCTTGTTAATGGTTTGAAACATAATTTATTGAGTGTAAGTCAATTATGTGATAAGAAAAACCAAGTTATCTTTACCTCAAATGAATGTTTTGTAACCTCTTTAAGTGGCCAAAAGATATTCAAAGGAGATAGAGATGTCAATACTTATATAATAGACTTACACAAAAATATGTAACCTTTCCTCTCAATGTCTTATGTCTATAAGTGATGAATCTTTGCTATGACATAGAAGGCTTGGTCATACAAGCATGAAATTAATTCAAAGCCTTAGCAAAGGCGAGCTAGTGAGTGGACTTCCAAAAGTCAAATTTGAAAAAATAAGACATATGAACCTTGCCAAAGAGGAAAACAACAAAAATCATCATTCAAATCCAAAAATATAGTAAGTACCTTTAAACCTCTACAACTTTTGCAATTAAATCATTTTGGACCTGCTAGAGTTGCTAGTTTAGCAGGTAAACACTATGATTTTATCATTGTTGATGATTACTTTAGATTCACTTAGGTAATTTTCTTAGCGCAAAAGAGTGATGCTTTTGAATCTTTCAAAAATTTTGCTAAAAGAGTTCAAAATGAAAAAAGCTATTTTATTTCCAAAATAAGAAGCGATCATGGCAAAGAATTTGAAAATGAAAACTTTTGAAAACTTTTGTTCACACGATTTTTCAACTCCTAGGACACCTCAACAAAATGAGGTAGTAGAAAGGAAAAATCGAACTTTAATTGAAATGGCTCAAACAATGCTCAATGAGTATGGTTTACCAACCTACTTTTGGGTCGAAGCCACTAATATTGCGTGTTATATTTCAAATCGAGTTTTCAAAAGATCACTTTTAAACAAAACTTCTTTTGAGCTATGGAATGGAAGAAAACTCATGATATCTTACTTTAGAGTATTTGGATGCAAGTGTTTTATATTAAACATCAAGGACAATCTTGGAAATTTTGCCTCTAAATTCGATGAAGGTATCTTTTTAGGATACTCTATAACTAGCAATGCTTATAGAGCTGTTAATAAAAGGTCTTTAGTTGTTGAAGAGTCTGTGCATCTCATTTTCTATGAATCTAGTAAGCTTGATCTTGTGAAAGGTAGTGTTCTTGATGATATTGTAGGTACAATGGAGAAGCTTGATCTTGATCATGAGAAAGATGATGATGATCAAAAGAAATAACAACAAGATGTCTCTCTACCTCAAGCCCAAGAGTAAGACAACTGTTGCCCAGATATTAAGCCAAGAAGGGGGGTTGAATTGGAATTTCAAAAATTAAACTTTAGAGTGCGGAAATAAAAATTAATTTAATGAGGGATAGAGAAATTTGACACAAGGATTTTTATAGAGGTTCAGGTGTTAACAAACCCTACTCCTCTCCCCAATCGCAATTGGGAGTTTCACTAACACACTAAGTGTTACAATGGAGTTTTACAAGCTCACTCCCAACTATGGTGTTACTCCCAATGGCTCACACCTAACCCAAAAATCCCTTGTGTTTTAATGGTTCACACAATAACCAATTCCTTGTATTTTACAGGCTCACACAAACAACCTTTACTTTGTATTTTTACAAGCTCACACAAACAACATTTACTTTGTGTTTTTACAGACTCACACAAACAACCTTTAATTTGTGTTTTAGAGGCTCACACAACTAACCCTTACAAGTGTTCTACTCTTAACCCAAAAATACCCAAAACTCACTTGAGTAATAAATGATTACAGAGAGAAACACTCATAAATCTTTATTGCTCAATAACTGAAGAGCAAAAATATTTTTACAGAGAATAGGTATTGGTTCTCAAAGTACTGAATGTGCAAATAGCTTGTAATAAGATTTTGATTCAAAGTATTTGTTATCCTCTTGTACTTAATGCATAAATGACTTCCATTTATACTCCCATGGCTGATTATGGTCGTTAGGGTGCATTTAATATGAAACTAGCCGTTGTACCAACCAAATAATCGCGCTTGACATTTTTCTCTTTCATCATTCACGGGCGTGACTATATTTGTCACGGGCGTGACATTGCTTCCCAAGCCATGACTGAAGTGGTGACCTTGGTCATGAAGCTCTCTGGAATGTTTTGAAATATTGGGTCACGGGCATGACATATATATTCATGGGCGTGACAAATTTCCCAGCCGTGATCCAAGTGGTGACTTTGGTTGTGAAGCTCTCTGGATGAAAATGTCATAAACATTCACGAGCGTGACATTTTAATTCACGGGCGTGACTTAAATGTCCATTTCACGGTTTGTTCTTCCTTCATGGTCGTGAACTTCAAATGTTGGTTTTGGTAACGGTTAGCTCTTTCACGGGCGTGAACATGCTACTTCCTTAAATTTGTCTTTCAAGGATTATTCTTCCAATCTCCATTCTTGCTATTTTATTCCATACCCTATTTAATAGACTTAGAAAACAAGTATGTTAAATACAATATTGCTATTTTATTTGTTATCATCAAAATGATAGAAATACCCCTCAAGGTTTAACAATCTCCCCCTTTTTGATGGTGACAAATAATCTAGCAATATGTGCTTTTGAGAAGTCTCCCCCTCAAAACATACTTAGGATAAAAAATTGATAAAATGCAAGAATTGTAAAGAATGATGTAGCATTGAAATAAAATTTTTAGTTTTTAAGTATATGCATGTTATATGTGAAGTATATCCAATATATACCAAAATGCTTTTTAAGACATGAAGTATATGTAAGGTATACTTAAAGTATATCATGGCATATTCATTTATGTAACTTGCATTAAGATATATGCAAAGTATACTTAAGATATATCTAATGTGTATAAAGCTCAATTTCTCAATTTCATACTTGCATATTAATTTTGAATCAAAGTTTGAGTATTTCTAATTTCTCCTAACCTTTCTCAATGTCAATGTATTTGTAGGTTCTTATTTTTCATTCAAATAATTCATTTTAATATATTGTTAGGTTCTCAAATAATTCATTTTAATATATTTCTAGGTTCTCCCCCTTTTGTCATCAATCAAAAAGAATATAAAGATACCAAAAGATAAACAAAGCAAATATATTTAAAAAAAATACACACCAAAGTTAATTAAAGTTCATAAAGGAAATACAATCAAACAAAAAACAACAAAACGACAAAATAAATAAGCAACCAAACAAATTTAGGCTACCATCTAGCCTAACACCTAGCCTAATCATCTAGCCGGACATCATATCTCGAAGTCTAGCAACCTCTGCCTCAAGGCTGTCCATCCGTGACTCCATGAAGTCTTTGAGGTTTTCCAACCTCTCATCCATCGAAGCCTGCAGCTGCTCAAAATGTGGTGCCAAGAGGTCAACCACCTACTGTGCTAAGTTTGGTTTGAAAGCCGAGGATTGTCCGATGTCCTGCTCAGCCACTAGAAGTGCTTCCTCAACCTGAGCCCTTTTTTTCTGCTGGATCCTTTGGAGACCAGCTTTGAAGTCCTCCATGTCATTGTCTTCCCAGATTATCTCCCCAGTAGTGTCTGTGAAGCGATAGAAAATATTGTTCTCGTGAACAATTCTGACAGCCGCTCCCATCTTTATGAAGGACTCGACATCCAATCGATCTCGAGGATGCCCAGGGATGAGGTTGAAATGATGCTCATCCAGCTTCAAATAGCCAAGCTTCAAGGCTATGTGGGTGACATAACCACTAATGAGTATATCTCCTGTAGGTTTGGTGGCGATGGACAGAAGATAGTTTGCAAACCGTCTAGAAAGTGCCACGGTGAGTCCTCTTCTAGCCATCTCAAATAGGAAGAGCTCCAATTTCCTGATGGTCCCATTACTTTCTCCCCGAGCAAATATGCTATAGGTCAGGAACCTATGCAAATATTTGTGCACTGGGGACAGGAGATGAGTACTCTTTGTCTTCTTAACATCCCAGCTGCAATCTAAGCCAAAATGGGTCCAAGCTCGAGTGGCGGAGAATTCTACTTCACTGTCATTGAGTATGCCATCTGATGGTAAGTTGAATAATTCCCCAAATTCAATGGCACTGAAGGTGTTTGGATTGTCACAGAGTTGGAATTTCACCACTCTAGTAGGTGACACTTGCAGAATGCTAAGGAATTCCAGTGTTAGCTCCCTCAATGTGGGCTGATATATGTCCACAAATTCTTTCAAGTGACAGGGCTGGAGTTGCTCTATCATAGTCGTTTCGAGCCCAAGAGTTCGGTCGGTTTTCCATTCGAAGGACCTCGATGAAAGGAGAGGCCTTTTCTTCAAAGTGGATTACCGGGGATGGCATTGCTCCGGAATTCTGTTTATGAGGTAATCTGCATACCTCCTAGGAACATGAGACTTCTTTCTCTTTCCTTTTGATGAGGCAGTCTCCATTTGAGTTGAAGAAGTGAACTTTGTGAGGTTTGAGAAAAATATTTGACAGAAATTTGATAAAAACCCTAAAAGAGTATGATTTTTGATGAAGGAATGGACTTTTAATGGTATTTATAGGAAAATTTTGTGACATGGGGGCCAGAATCTTCAATAACTCATTGAATGTGTGTAAATGAGAGCGGTTCCAAGGAGTTGAAAGGTTGAAATGAGAAAAATAACCGGCTGTTCTCTTATATGCCCGATGCATTCATGGGCGTGAAATGGTTGTTCACGGGCTTGAATGGTCGTGTTCACAGTTTGCTGAATGAGTGCTCTACTCGTGAATAAAGGTGTGAATATGTTCATGGTCGTGACTTTTGAATGTCACGGGCATGAATGATGAACTGTCACGGGGGTGAAACACGAGTCACGGGCGTGAAATGTTGAATTTCACTACTTGTGCCTGTGAAGCAAGACGTGACTCAAGGTGTGAACGCCTCTGTGAGTTTTGGGGGTGTAAAGGTTCACGGGCGTGAAAATTCGTCACGGGCGTGAACAGGTCTTTTCACGGGAGTGAATGAAGCCGTGAATATAAGCTTCACCACTAGAAGCCGTGAACAATGTCGTGAATCAAGTCGTGAACAACACTGCCTCTTTTGGCTATTTAAGTCACGGGCGTGAACATATGTCACGGACGTGACTCCTCTAAAATTTTCATCGAATAAAATTTAGAACTAAAACCAAAACTAAATCATTTCAATAAAGATTTTATCCCTTATAACATAATTTTTCATCAAAATTACTACCTTATATCTAGTGATATGATACAAAATTAAGGTTATCACTTAAGATTTCATAATTTAACAATCATAAGGTTAATCCATCAATCATACCAAGTTTTCTTCTAATGAAATTAAATCTTTCCTCTTTTAGAGACTTAGTAAAAATATCTGGCAATTGATTTTCTGTGCTTATAAATTCTAATGCAACATCTCCATATTGAACATGATCTCTAATAAAGTGGTGTCTAATGTCAATATGCTTACTTCTTGAGTGTTGAATAGGATTCTTTGAAAGATTTATAACATTTGTATTGTCATATTTAATAGGTATATGGTTCATATCATGACCATAGTCCTTAAGTTGTTGTTTCATCCAAAGAATTTGAGTACAACAACATCCAGCTGCTACATACTCTGCTTCAGCAGTTGAAAGAAGAACTGAAACTTGTTTCTTGCTAAACCAAGAAACTAAGCATTCTCCAATAAAGTGACAAGTGTTTGAAGTACTTTTTCTATCTAAAAGACTACCAACATAGTCTGCATCTGAATATCCTATAATATAAAAGGATAAATTTCTAGGATACCATAAGCCTAGATGCAATGATCCGTGTAAATATCTTATAATTCTTTTTACTGCATTTAAATGAGATTCTTTAGGACATGATTGAAATCATGCACACAAGCAAACACTATACATTATATCGGGTCTAGAAGCAGTAAGATATAAAAGTGATCCGATCATACCTCTATAAAGTTTTTCATTAATGCTCTTACCCTTTTCATCCTTGTCCAATTTTATTGATGTGCACATAGGAGTCTTGGCATTCTTGCATCCTTCCATACCAAATTTCTTAATTAAATCTTTGGCATATTTGGATTGGTTGATGAATATGCCCTCATTGCTTTGCTTTATTTGTAGACTAAGGAAATACTTAAGCTCTCCCATCATGCTCATTTTAAATTCCCTAGTCATACATTTAGCAAATTCTTAACAAAGCAACTCATTAGTAGAACCAAATATTACATCATCAACATAAATTTGAACAATTAGTATATCATGCTTATGCTTTTTGATGAATAATGTAGTGTTAACATTTCCCTTTGTAAAGCTATTTGCTAATAGAAAAGAACTTAGCCTCTCATACCAAGCTTTTGGGGCCTGTTTTAAACCATATAAAGCTTTTGAAAGTTTAAAAACATGATTTGTCAAATCGTAGCTTTCAAAACCTGATGGTTGTTCTACATACACTTATTCATCTATATAACCATTTAGAAATGCACTTTTCACATCCATTTGGAAAAGTTTGAAATTCATGTGACATGCATATGCTAAAAGTATTCTTATGGCTTCTAATCTAGCTACAGGTGCATATGTTTCATCATAATCTATACCTTCTTCCTGATTATATCCTTTTGCAACTAATCTAGCGTTATTCCTGGTTATTAAACTTTGTTCATCTAATTTGTTTCTAAATACCCATTTGCTAACTATAATTTGATGATCCTTGGGTCTAGGTACTAGGGTCCATACCTTATTTCTCTCAAATTGGTTGAGTTCCTCTTGCATGGCAATTACCCAACTTTCATCCTTAAGAGCCTCATCAATATTTTTAGGCTCAATTTTGAAATGAAAGCAATGTGAGTGACTAGATGTCTGAAATGAGATCTAGTACTTACTCCTCTTGAGAGATCACCAATGATTTGCTCTTTTGGATGATCTTTTGTCATTCTCCATTCTTTTGGAAGTTCTTGTTCATTTGCTTTTTGATTTTGAGATAGAGAATCATTTTGATGTAAATCTTATTGATCATTTTCTTCTTTTTTATTTCCAAGATCAAGCCTTTCCATATTACCTACAACATCATCAAGAACACTACCTTTCACAAGATTAAGTCTACTAAATTCATTAAAAACAACATGAATGGATTCTTCAACCATTAATGATCTTTTATTAAATACTCTATATGCTTTGCTGGTTGTAGAGTATCCTAAAAAGATACCTTCATCGGATTTAGAGATAAATTTTCCAAGATTGTCCTTGGTGTTCAATATAAAACACTTGCATCCAAATACTCTAAAGTATGATATCAAGGGCTTTCTTCCATTCCATAGCTCAAATGAGGTTTTGTTTAAAAGAGGTCTTTTGAAAACTCAATATGAAATGTAACAACCAGAGTTTGTGGCTTCTGCCCAAAAATAAGTTGGTAATTCATATTCATTGAGCATTGTTCTAGCCATTTCAATTAAAGTTCGATTTTTCCTTTCAACTACCTCATTTTGTTAAGGTGTCCTAGGAGATGAAAAATTATGTGAAATGTCATGTTCAAGACAAAAGTTTTCAAAGTTTTCATTTTCAAATTCTTTCCCATGATCACTTCTTATTTTTGCAATACAGTACCCTTTTTCATTTTGAACTCTTTTAGCAAAGTTTTTGAAGTTTTCAAAAGCATCACTCTTTTGAGCTAAGAAAAATACCCAAGTAAATCTATAGTAATCATCTACGATGACAAATGCATAATGTTTTCCTCCTAAGCTAGCAATTCTAGTAGGTCCAAATAAGTCTAAATGCAAGAGTTGAAGAGGTTTTGAAGTACTTACTATGTTTTTGGCTTTGAATGATGACTTGTGTTGTTTTCCTCTTTGACAAGGTTCACATGTCTTGCCTTTTTCATATTTAACTTTTGGTAGTCCTTTTACTAGTTCTCCTGTGCTGAGAATTTGTATTAAGTCCATGTTAGCATGACTAAGTCTTCTATGCCACAACCAAGATTCATCACTAGTAGTCACAAGACAGTTAGAGGAATGGTTAGATAGTTCATGTAAGTTTATTATGTATGTATTGATATCTCTATTTCCTTTAAATATCTCTTGAACATCGATAAAGATCACAAGACATTCATTTGAAGTAAAAATTACTTTGTTTCCTTTATCACATAATTTACTTACACTTAACAAGTTATGTTTTAAGCCATCAACAAGTAAGACATCTTTAATAAAAGTAGTACTATTAACACCAATAAAACCAATGCCAATTACCTTACCCTTTGCATTGTTTCCAAAGGTAACTTTACCTAAATCAACACTTTTGATTTCATTGAAAAGTTTTTTGTCTCCTGTCATATGTCTTGAGCATCCACTGTCTACTAGCCAAGCATTTTTGTTTATTGTGGACTTGAGGCATACCTATAAAATCACAATTCAAATATGATTTTTAGGTACCCAAATGAGTTTGGGTCCTTGGGGGTTAGCATATGAAGGTTCCCAATGAGCCTTCCTTATCTAGCAATATTTATTCGTTTTGGTATAATTTTATTTTCTGGTCCTAGAATATTTTTGAATACCATTTTTCCATCAAATTTATTTTGAGTATGATGACATGCACAGTTATGATTAATTTTAGATTTTCTAGATGCATGCTTCCTATATATAAAGGCATGATTATTCTTTTTATGTATAGAAGGTTTAACATGCTTATTTCTTGGTGTTGTTCTAACAGGTGTGGAGATGTGAGATTCTTTAGACTTAACAAATATGGTTTTGTGAGAAGATGATGATGTGTCCTTAAATCCTAAACCATGTCTAATTAAGGGTGATCTTTGAGACACAATGTGAGTATCTAAGCTCTCTTTAACTTTGTGAAATTTAGAAATGGAGTTTCTAAGTTCCTCAACTTCATTTTTCAAAGTATTATTTTCTTTTAGCAAGGAAGCTATTGAGGGTCTTGATGAGTATTCATCTAATGACTTTTGGAGAGATTCAATAGATGATTTAAGCTTTATGTTTTCCTTTTCTAAACCATCTATCTTATTTTTTAAATTAGAGATATTATTTCTATAGGTACTAAATTTAGTTCTATATTTCTCTAATTCTAGATTTAATTCTTCTATTAGGCTTTGCTCATCATCATCATCATCATCACTATCATCATCATTATCACTACTATCATTGTTCAAAGAGTATGAGTGTAGTGATCTTACCTTATTTGAGACATGATCTTCGATAGCCATGAAACATAGGTTGACCTCTTCACTTTCATTTTCATCTTTTTCACTAAAAGAGCTTTCGTCATCCCATGTGGCTTTGTGACCTTTCTCCCCATTGTCTCTTTGGTATTTGCTCTTATGCTTCTTGAGCCTTGGACATTCTGGTTTGATATGTCCGTTCTTTCCACACTTATAGCACTTTACCTCTTCCTTACTTCTATGTGTGTCATTAGAAGTTTGTTTGAGGTTTCTTTGACTGAATTTTCTGGAGTTGCTCATTTTCTTCTCAATGATTCTTTTTAATCTTCTTGAAAGCATAACAATGTCCTCATTTTCATCATCGCTCATTTCTTCATTATCTTCACTTTCTTCTTGAGATTTTGAAGTAGGGGCTTTGAGTGCTAAGGGCTTTCTTTTCTCTGGCTCTGCCTCAAGCTCTCTATCTCTCTTCACTGCCATCTCATGTGTGAGAAGTTTGCCAATCAGCACATCAGTATTCATGATGCTCATATCTTCATTTGCTTCTTCTATGCCAGCAACTCTTGCGCCATAGTCTTTAAGAGGAAGACTTCTCAAGATTTTTTTGTTTACATCCTCCAAACTTATATGCTTCCCAAGTTTCCTCATTCCATTTATAATGGCTAGAAGACGGTTGGTCATGTCAGTGATTGACTCATTGGATTTATCTTGAAGAGCTCATATTCTAAGGTCAGAAGTTGAATCTTCTTGGATTTGACTTGCTTAGTTCCTTCATGATAATTCTCCAATGTCTTCCACATGCTGTATGCTATTGGGCAGTGTTGCTACATTCTTCAATAGATAATGAGCTTGATAAGATTGTCATTGCCTTCTTGTTTTTGAAATTTGATCTTCTTTGAGGCTCTGTCCAATCATCTCTTGATAGGTTTTCTTCTTCACCATCAACTCCTCTTCTGGTTGGTGGTGTCCATTCTTTTCCTACACTATCCCAGACTTCAATTCCTTCACTATCCAAGTATGTCTCCATCCGACACTTCCAATGGGCATAATTTGCTCCATCGAAGTTAGGTTTGAGACTTTGGAATCCTTCATTGGGCATATCTTAATCTTTACAAGCACTTTTTAGGCTTCGATGCTAGACTAAGCTCTGATACCAATTGTTGCCCAGATATTAAGCCAAGAAGAGGGGTTGAATTGGAGTTTCAAAAAATTAAACTTTAAGGTGCGTAAATAAATAATTAATTTTAGGAGGGATAGAGCAAATTTGACACAAGGATTTTTATAGAGGTTCGGGTGTTAACAAACCCTACTCCTCTCCCCAATAGCAACTAGGAGTTTCACTAACACACTGTGTGTTACAATGGAGTTTTACAAGCTCACTCCCAACTATGGTGTTTCTCACAATGGCTCACACCTAACCCAGAAATCCTTTGTGTTTTAATGGCTCACACAATAACCAATTTCTTGTGTTTTACAGGCTCACACAAACAACCTTTACTTTGTGTTTTTACAGGCTTACACAAACAACTTTTAATTTGTGTTTTAGAGGCTCACACAACTAACCCTTACAAGAGTTCTACTCTTAATCTAGAAATACCCAAAACTCACTTGAGTAATAAATGATTACAGAGAGAAACACTCACAAATCTTTATTGCTCAATAACTGAAGAGCAAAAAGATTTTTACAGAGAATAGGTATTGGTTCTCAAAGTATTGAATGTACAAATAGCTTGTAATAAGATTTTGATTCAAAGTATTTGCTATCCTCTTATACTGAATGCATAAATGACTTCCATTTATACTCCCTTACCTGATTATAGCCGTTAGGGTGCATTTAATATGAAACTAGTCATTGTACCAACCAAATAATCGCGCCTGACATTTTTCTCTTTCATCATTCACGGGCGTGACTATGTTTGTCACGAGCATGACATTGCTTCCCAAGCCGTGACTGGAGTGGTGACCTTGGTCATGAAGCTCTCTGGAATGTTTTGAAACATTGGGTCACGGGCATGACAAACTTTCCAGCCGTGATCCAAGTGGTGACTTTGGTCGTGAAGCTCTCTCGATGAAAATACCATGAACATTCACGAGCATGACATTTTAATTCACGGGCGTGACTTAAATGTCTATTTCACGGTTTGTTCTTCCTTCATGGTCGTAAACTTCAAATGTTGGTTTTGGTAACGGTTAGCTCTTTCATGGCCGTGACACATAGGGTCACCGGTGTGAACATGTACTTCCTTAATTTTGTCTTTCAAGGATTATTCTTCCAATCTCCATTCTTGCTATTTTATTCCATACCCTATTTAATAGACTTAGAAAATAAGTATGTTAAATACAATATTGCTATTTTATTTGTTATCATCAAAATGACAGAAATACCCCTCAAGGTTTAATAACAACCAAGAGTTTCCAAATGAATGGAAAATGATAAAGAATCACCGCAATGAACAAATCATTTGTGATCTTACTAAGGGTGTAAGTACTAGATCTCATCTCAAACTTTTAGATTCTAACCTTGCTTTTGTCTCTCAAATTGAGAAAGTTGTTTGATTGTTATGCAAGAGTAACTCAACCAATTTGAGAGAATGTATGGATCTTAGTTCCTAGACCCAAAGACCATCAAATCATTGGTAGCAAATGGGTGTTTAGAAATAAGTTAGATGAACAAGGTTCAGTTACTAGGAATAAAGCTTGGTTGGTTGCCAAAAGCTATAATCAAGAAGAAGGTATAGATTATGATGAAACTATGCTCCGGTAGCTAGATTAGAAGCCATAAGAATACTTTTAGCATTTGCATGCCATTTGAATTTTAAACTTTTTCAAATGGATGTCAAAAGGCATTCTTAAATGGTTTTATAGAAAAAATGCTATATGTAGAACAACCTCCGGATTTTGAAAGTCATAACTTGCCTAATCATATTTTTAAACTTTTAAAAGCCTTGTACGGATTAAAACAAGCTCCAAAACGTTGGTATGAAAGACTAAGTTCTTTTTTCTTTTAGAAAATAATTTTTCAAATGGACATTGATACAACCTTGTTTACTAAAAAGCATAAGCATGACATTTTAATTGTTCAAATTTATGTTGATGATATCATATTTGTGTCTACTAATGAATTACTTTTCCAAGAATTTGCTAAATGCATGACTAGGGAATTCGAAATGAGCATGATGGGAAAACTTAATTTCTTCCTTGGTCTACAAATCAAGCAAAGCGATGAGGGCATATTCATCAACCAATCCAAGTACACCAAAGAGTTAATCAAGAAATTTGGAATGGAATGATGCGAAAATGCTAAGACTCCTATGAGCACATTAACAAAATTGGACAAAGATAAGGGGAAGAGCATACATGAAAATCTATATAGAGGTATGATCGGATCACTTTTATACCTTACTGCTTCTATGCCAGATATAATGTATAGTGTATGCTTATGTGCTAGATTTCAATATTGTTCTAAAGAATCTCATTTAAATGCTGTAAAAAGGATTTTAAAATACTTAAATGGCACATTGCATCTAGCCTTATGATATCTTAGAAATTCATCTTTCCATATCATAGGATATTCGAATGCAGATTATGCCAATAATCTTTTAGATAGAAAGAGTACCTCAGGCACTTGTCACTTTATTGGTGAATGTCTAGTTTCTTGTTTAGCAAGAAACAAGTTTTAGTTGCCTTATCTACCGATGAAGGGGAATGTTTGGCAATAGGGTGTTGTTGCACTCAAATCCTATAGATGAGACAACAACTTAAGAATTATGGTCATAGTTTGGACCATATACCATCAAATGTGATAATACTAGTGCCACCAACCTATCTAAGAATCCCATTCAACACTCTAGAAGCATATTGACATTAGACATCATTTTCTTAGGGATCATGTTCAATATAGAGATGTGTTAGAATTTATTGATACAAATAATCAATTGGCAGATATTTTAACTGAACCTCTTAACGAAAAAAGTTTTTATTTTATAAGAAGGTAGCTTGGTAAGCTTGATGGATCAACATTATCTTAATTATTTTTTTTTCCAATTGTATGTCATGTGTACCTTGAATGTTAAATCCTTCATATGATGCATTTTACATGATTGATTTTATGGTATGAAGTGGTTAATGTAATAGAAATATGTGCTTTAAGGCATAGAAACATTTTAAAAATATTCTAGTCTTGTTTTAGACTTATTTTATTTTTTGAAGATTTGGGGTAGTTCACGCCCATGACATATATTCACGGTTGTGAACAATGATAGCAAAAAGTTCCAAAAGCTTTCACACTTTTCTTCACGACTTGCCTCATGGAAAGGGGTAGTGAAGACTAAGCTTCAAGCCCATTACTATATATGTCACACCCGTGAAAAGTCTTTTTCATGCATGTGACATATATTCACGGTAGTGAACAAAGATAGCAAAAAGTTGCAGAAGCGTTCATGTTTTGCTCCATGACTTGCCTCATAGGAAAAGGTAGTGAAGACTAAGCTTCACGCCTGTTACTATATTTGTCACACCCGTGAAAAACCCTTTTTCACATCCATGACTGTTTAATATTACGACCGTGACTCATTTCACTTTTTTTTCACGACTAGAGTGTCCTTCAACAAACCATGACCTCGATTATTCATGTCAGTGACTGGTTATTCACGGTCGTGAAGCTATCGACTATAAAATGAAATTTTCTGTCTTTTCTCATTTTTAACTCTCTAAATTATGTCATTTAACATACCCATTCAATATTTCTCATAAAATCCAGCCTCCTCACTTAATTTTCCCTCTATAAAACCCTCTTAAACCCCTTTCTCATTAAGGAATCACTAGTTTCTCAAAGGTTTCAATCTTTTTTTTTTTTTGTAAATCTCTTCTCTTCTTTTGTTCAAGCTATCAAAAATATGGATTATGGTTCCTCCAAAGGTGCTAGGAAAAAAACACACACTTCTAAATGTTATACCGATTTCCTACTCAATGTCATTCCGGACCATTGCCATACGCATTATGTCGTTCTCAAGAAATGATGTATGCTCTCATCACGCTCTTTTAAGTGGAGTTGTATCAAGACTCTTGGTCTTGAAATTGGCATGATCGAACAACTACAAGCATATCAACTCTAAGAGTTTATGGACATCTATTGTCCAACGTTAAGGGAACCCGCTCTCGAGTTCCTTAGCAAGTTACAGGTCTCACCCACTAGAACAGTCAAATTCCAGCTATGCAAGGATACTTGCACTCTCTCTGTAGCAGAATTTGGTGCCATTTTCAAGCTCCCTTCCGATGGCATCCTCAACGAGAGCGAGGTATAGTTCTATGCCCATTCAACTTGGACACATTTTGGAACATAATGCAGTTGGGATGTGAAAAAGACGAAGAGCTTTCATCTTCTGACTTTTGCGCATAAGTATATACATAGGTTTTTCACCTATAGTATATTTGCTCTTGAGGATAGCAATGGTGCTATCAGGAAGTCGAAGCTCTTTTTGTTGGAAATGGCACATAGAGGACTGACCATAGCCCTATCACAATGGTTCGGAAATCACCTCCTCTCCATCGCAATGAAGTTGTCAAGAGACATTTTGATTGGAGGATATGTAACGCACCTTGCCATTGAGCTAGGTTATTTAGACCTCAATGAACATATCTATACTCTCATTCCAGCACATCCATGAGACCGACTCGATGTTGAGTCATTTATAAAAATAGGAGCAGTTGCCCATATTCTTCATGAAGGAGAAGTCTACTACCGTTTCACCACTCCCACTAGTGAAATTGCTTGGGAGGATAATGAATCTGAAGCTTTCAAAGCTAGCCTCTAGGGTGTCTAGCAATGGAAGCAAGCCTGAGTCGAGACATCGACACCGGCAGCGGCTGAGGATATGGTCAGACATCGGCCTCTTTCACATCCACTTTGGCATAGCAGGTTGCTAATCTTCTAGCACCTCGCCTTGACATGATGCAGGCTTCCATCGATGACAGGTTGGAGAACTTCAAAGACATTATGGACTCTCATATGGAAAGTCTCAAGGCAGAGGTAGCACGCTTTAGGGATGATTTTTCAAGCTTTCAGTCTATTTAGAGTCCTAGTTATCATGTAATAGCTTTACCTTTGTTGTAATAAGACTTTATCTTTATGCATTTTAGTTTTCATGCAATCCTTATCCTTTAATTTTTAATACAACTATCTTATTTATATTTCAATCTTTTTGCTGGTGACAAAGGCAAAGAAACAAGCATATATGTGTTCAATATATGATGGCATGAATATGCAATATGCAATGTGTGGTTATATAATGAAATATGCAAAGTTTATTTCAATTTATGATATGCATAAGCTATACCTCACATATACCTTGCAACTTGAACTTATTTAAACTCATTTTATTTAATGCATAAGTATACTTAACACATATCTCACATATAATTTGAATACACTTGATTAAGTATGTTTTATTTGATGAGATATACTTAAGATATACCTTGCATATACCTTATTAGTTTGCAAATTCCTTTGCTATAGTTCTTTCAAATCTTTCACTTTATTATTTTATCTTAAGCACCGTTTGAGGGGGAGACTTCTCAAAAACACATATTGCTAGATTATTTGTCACAATAAAAAATGGGGAGATTGTTAAACCTTGAGGGGTATTTCCGTCATTTTGATGATAACAAATAAAATAGCAATAATGTATTTAACAATGTTTGTATTCTAAGTGTGTTAAATAGAATATACTTTGATTAGAACATGAAGCAAGATTGAAAGACAACTTTTGAAGATAAAAAAAAAATAGCAAAGTGTCACTCCCGTGAATATAGCTTAGCACCAATTTTCCACCATTCAAAGTTCATGGTCATGAAGGATCAAACCAACTGTGAATGATCAAACAAGTCATGCCCAAGAAAGATTAGTCACACCAATGACCAAACATTTCCAATTCTTCTAGAAAGTGTTACGACCAGAGTCACCACTTGGACCACAGCTTGGAAGAACATTCATGCTTGTGACACATATAGTCACAGCCGTGAACTAGGATAGAGAAACATGTCAGGTGCTAGTTAAGAGTTGGTTCAACTGCTACTTTTGCATTAAATGCACCCAAATGGCTATAATTCACAAATGGGGTATAAATGCAAGTCATTTATGAATTGCAACAAGAACAAAAAGAACAACAATTATTTTTTATCTTTAATTTTGTTGTAGCCATGTGCATTAATTATTCAATAATCCTCTATTTTTTGTGAAAACCTAATTGCCCATAACTTCTGAGCATTGTAGGTTGGTGAGTATTTTTCATTGTAATCAATTACTCAAAAATGAGTTTGGGTATATTGGGTTAAGAATGAAACACTTTTCAATGGTTTATTGTATAAGCCATAAAACACAAGAAATTGGTTTTTGTGTGAGCCATTGAAAAACAAAAGGGAATTTCTAGATTAGGTGTTAGCTATTAATAGAAATATCATAGTTGGGAGTGGGCTTGAAAAACTCCATTGTAACACTTAATGTGTTAGTGAAATACCCCATTGAGATTGGGAAGAGGAGTAGGGTTTGTTAATATCCGAACCTCTATAAATCTTGTGTGTGATATCTCTCCTTCCTTTATTTTATTTATTCCGCACTTTCAATTAAGCAAATTTTTATTTGCTCACCAATTCATTGTCTGGGCAACAAATATAGGGTCATTAATGGCTTCAATAATGGTGTCATTACCGACTTCTTTAATCATACCGTTAATGGATTTCATCATACTCCCCCCTGCTTGGCATGCCAAACTATACTGAGTCTAGTTTCAAGTTAGGTGTTTTAGGGCTTAGTTAATGTCATTAAAATTCATAGTATAAAATTCACACTTTTCATGCATTTAAAGACTCAATTAATCACATAATCACTCAACAAAAATAGTATTTGCATAACATAACAAGGTTCATATTATTTTACTCATTCAATTCCTAAACTCATATGTTGCCCTGTCACTAGCAAATTTTGTGCTCTATTTTGGACCTTCATTTGGTCCTGTTACAATCCTAATTTAATTACAAGGTCTTCTTAACAATTTTTGACCTGGATCTTAAATTTAATATGCAAGTTGAATAACTTAATTTGGAGTTTTGTATCAAAAGATATGACCAATAGAACACTGGCAGTCATTAACAATTTTGTCCAGAATTTTCTAGACAGATTTTATGTCCGAACTTTATATATTTTTTTGGAAATATACAATCAGATTTTATGGTCTAAATAAAAGTTATAGCTCTATGTCTTAGCTTCCATACCCAATAAACACCGCACAAAACCGAATTCCATAACTTAAGTTATAACAGTTTAAGTACTCATTGCTCCTAAATTTTTGGCAAAGAACATACATATTAATCTCATTCAATAAATATTTTCCATAACTATTTACCATTATTTTAATTATTTTTCAGTCAAAATCTAAATTTAGACTCTGATCAAACTGTTGAGTCGATTAAATAACTCGCACGACTAGAGGCCTAAATTAGCAGATATGACACATAAGATGCAAATGTTATCATGATCTTATGCAAATGCATGTTCCCATGGAACCTATCCTTGCTCTAATATCAAAAATGTAACATCATACCTTATACATTTCAGTAAAACCTATCCATGTGCCAAATAATCACATATGGCATACTAACAAGACATAAGATCCTGTTAATAGTAATAGTAATTTTTTTGTTATCATCACAACCATATCATCATTCAATAAATCTGCAAATAAACATATCTCACATATATTAAAAATTAAACTTTACATGAAAGATTATGAGTTGCACTCATTTATACATTTTAAAACCAATCTTGAGCAACAATACATATACATTCATATAAGTCCAAAATGTGAATGTCGTGATCTCATATTTGTGTGAAATGCAATCGGTCGGTGACCTATGCTCTATGTCTTCTATATGCCACTCAAAATAAGCTATCACTTTTCTTTACCTGAAAAATGATGCAAATTAATGAGTTACGGCTCAGTGAGAATAATTATCAAATGAGCTCCAAAGCACCAAACAACTCATAGTAATAAATCACCACCCATTGCATATTATGTATTCCATTCCATTCACCATTATCATATAAATATCAATAAAATTGAAGCACATAATCATTACTCTTTATGTATGCATATGCTTTGCTTATTTCATTTTATTGTGACCAAGTTAAATAGACATTACCCTAGGTTTCCATGTGAACATTTGCATTTGTTAGCTAGCATGGTCATTTGTTTCATTTGCACATTTGTTGGGCCATAGGCCTCTTCCTTTGCTTTACAATATCAATTAACTAGTCACAATGCCTTTTTAGTCAATATGCATATGCATTTGTAACTAAGCATTCATTAACCATTGTATCTTTATCACATATATGACACATATGCCACGCATATACTTCACATATACTATATATAAACCATGTATATATCATGTATGCCAAACATATATCTTAAATATACCACTTATATGTACCAGATATGTCACAAATTATCCATCATCTCATTATCAATATCAATTCATGACAATCATATGACTCACATAGTCATAAATCATCTCACATATCACATAGTAAGCAATATTCATATGCACTAAACAAATTATTTGATAACTATACTCACCTTTCTCTTTTGATTTTGACCTTTAACTTATTGTTTATCCCCTTCTAGTGGGTTTCCAATATGTTGTGAGCCTAATATGGAAATATAATCGATTAATTTATGACTAAAGAAACTTAATGTGGCTTAAACAAATTAATATGCATAGTTCATATAGATAGTTAGGGTTTTTCCTATGCGGCGGTATAACCTTATAGCACTAATTAGCCAATAAATTTTTCTAAAATTATCCAATTAATGTGATTCATAATTATAATTAAGTATAACATATAATTATATAATATAATCAAATTTTAGAGCAACTAAAGTATTTTACAATTTTTGGTAGAATTTCCAATTATGTTCTGTTTTCTTTCCTATTTCTGCCATTTGGCATTTTTAGGGTACCAATGTTGGTCCTTCATATCTTACAATTTGTAAGTAAGATTATAATGAAACTTTGTATAAACTTATTCATATCTTACAATTTGTAAGTAAGATTATAATGAAACTTTGTATAAACTTATTCATATATTACAATTTGTAAGTACGATTATAATGAAACTTTGTATGAACTTAGATAGGTTCAAAGAAACATTTTGCATATTTAAAAATTTTATCAATTATGTCTCTAAGGTCCTCAAATTATAAGAAATATTTCACTGGTCCATAACAGAGTTGGTTTCTGGACCAGTATGAAGTTTGAAGGTCATATATTACTTTATACATAACATATTAAGGTTATATTTATACCCAAATTTAGATATTATATAAATCTATAACTTTAATATTTTGATAATATAAATAATTCATCTCTAAAGAGCTAAAAAGGCTAAAAATTTGCTATATCTACCCAGGGTACTAAGCAGGCAGCTCAAACTATGAAATAGTCATGGTTTCATTCACCATAACTCAACATCCACAAGACATATGAACCTGAAATTTGGTATAAATATAGATAACACATGTATCTAAAACTTTTATATTTTTAATCTTCCTAAAATACAGCTCTATCATATTCAAAACCAATGAAAATTGTAGCTAAATTAATTAGGGTTTACATCCAGACCAGTTTCCATACAATGCCAATATTTTTTCATATAAACCAAATATTTAAAAATTATTTATATATCCATAAATCTAAGACATAAAGGAACAACTTTTATGTTTTAAACTTTTCCTGGATCAGTTTCTATTAGTATCAAAATTGGGGTACAAAATACTGCTGCAACTTAACCCTAAGAGCACAAGCAACACTATAACAATAGAAAGAATGTTTCTTACAAAGAACGAACTTGAAAGGGATCAATTGGCTACAAAACCTAAGTGAAATAAGGAAGAAATGAAAGTTGGAATGGGGGAAAAAGAAAGAGAAATGAATCTAAAGTGAGGGAGGCAGAATGGTGAGGAGGAAGATAAAGTCCACCTCCACCTCCTCATTTTTGTCATTTTCCCTTTTTTGTTTTTTTTCCTTCCTTTTTTTTTCTTCTGTTTCTTTTCATTTTTCTTCATTAATTCAATCTAATAATTTTTATTCACATAAATTTCAATTTGATGTTATCCACAACTAAATTATAAAATGGACACGTGCAATTCAGCACAATTGCAAAATACTCAGACACATAGCTAGTGCATGTCGTGAATTTGTCCCTATAAAAATACATATAAAATGCACGTGTTCAAGTAAAATATATGTATATGCATATGTCCAAATGAAATGTATGTAAAAATGGATATGTGGAAAGTCGAGGATGTTACAAATTTTACAAGTTTTTCCATATTAATCAGCTTCACGCCCGTGAATAACGTTTCTCGGCCATGAAGCACCACTTCACGGGTAATTTAGCTATGAACCAAGTCGTGATTCATCCCGTGAATCAACACACATCTACGGCTGTGATCATCCCTTCATGGGTGTGAACCAAATCGTGAACCCAACAGTGAATTGCCCACGAACGGGTTTGCTTCAGCAACAATATTCAATTTCACGACTTTCACGCCCGTGAACTCACCTTCATACCTGTGAATTTGGAGATTTTTCCAGAAAATAGAGCATCACAACTTTATGTCATTCTCATATGCAATGTACTCTACAGCTGACCAATGTTAGCCACTCTATCAATATTTTAGCATGCATTTAAGGCATCTAACAAAACCATATACTTTCTAACTATCAACATTAACCATAATTATTCATTAGACATATCAATCTAACCATATTCATAAGATTTTCTATCATACATATCAATCCCACATTTCACTATTTCTATACTCATTTATCATCTAAATCATGTATTTAAATCAAATAACACAGAAAACACAAGGTAATTACCTTATCTGTTGTTATGTAGAAACTTACACTTAGGATGGAGATTAGCTAAAGTTTAAACTCTTCAAGTTTGTCCTCTCCTTTGGGATGGACTTCTAGCACTTCTACCAGATCCTAAGAAGATGAAAAATATCATCTTAGCCTCTCGAATATGAACCAAAGTCCAAAAAAAAAATCGAGTTTTTCTCTAAAATTCATGAACTCTTTCTCTCACTTTGCCCTCAAGAAAATTTAATCTTCCAAGCTTTTTCAATGGAAGAAGATGGAGTCTGAAGGAAGAAGATGGCACAAATTCAAGTTTGGTTGGTTAATAAGGAGTGGGGAGCAGATTTGAAGGGAATGACAAAGAGAAAAATGTGATTGTCTTACCTGCTCTATCTGTCTAGGCTTTCACTAGCGTGAGCCTCTCATTCACAGTCGTGAAGTAACTCTTCATGGCCGTGAAGCACCTTATTACGCCAATTAACTAAAATCTGATATTCACAGTCGTGACACCCATTATCACTGGCATGAAACATCTGATTTCAGCCACTCTCAAACTTTCAAAATTCCACTTAACCCCCAACTCCCACTAATTAAAAGCATAACTTATAGGCCTTAATTATGGGCATTACAGTTAACCCCAATCTTTAATTACTGGATTGAAATTGACACCGCTCTTCAATATGTACTTGCTGAGAAAATGTCCATCATTTGGAAGAATCTTTTTGCTATCTCTCAAGAAAGGCTTGAGAAATTAGGGAAAAGGAAGGAAATTGAGAAAAACATTGCTGAGAAAGGTAAAAATAGAAACCTAATGAAAAAATACTCATTGACAAGAACATAGTAGATTACCCTACTACAAAGAAAATTAGCTTTCATGCAAGATCAAGTAACATTGAAAGAAAAGCAAAAACAAGTGACTGAAGAGAGACTTGCAAAGAAAAAGGGTAAGCAACCAATGGTGGAATTTTCATTAAAAAATAGATAATGATTCAAATCATATGGTAGCAAAGGTGATTCAGCACGTGGAAAGTATTCCTTCTCTTAGTGGTGGTCCAACCATTAAGGAAAAACCACCAGATAATCCAGTGCTTCCAGAAACTGGCAGTGAAGACACCCATTCTGGTCTCAATGGGTTTGGCAAAGAAGATGTGAAGCTACCTCAAAAGAAGATGAAAGAAACACATAACATTCATATTCACAATATGCATAATGCCTAGAAAATTGTTGCTTTGAAGGTAAAGGCAACTCAAAAGAAGCTTGCAAAAGAAGAAACTATTGATTAACTTCTAGATGATATCACTTATGCAAATAATGAAAGTGGTGAAGCTACAATGGTGTCGATTCCTGTAACTCAGTTATCCAAGATATGCAGTCATTTCCAGTCCGTTCAATTTTTGCTGTAGGCATACATATTATCGTCAGCTTATTCCTCATCACAGCATTCACAACCAATTCCTCCTTCTGCATCATAGCAACCTCCCAAAGGCAAACTCAAGACCACTACTTTACCTCTCATTCGTAGGTCATCTAGTTTACAATAAATGCCAAAAGCCACTCATTGCAAAGACACTAAACACTCCCAAGAACCATTAGATATCAATTAATTTATCTAAGCATAGTGTTATGTAGTTTTCTATTTTCAAATCACCTAAGTCTTTTGCTTGTTATTATGTTTAGGTATATTTTTGGATTGGTTATTCATGCTTTCTTTTTTATCATTGCAAACTTTTTTAACTTTTTTGACATGAGTTATTTTGCAAATCACCATATTCCATTATCAGTTTTTTGCAGTGTCTTTTATTATGATATGCTGAGTAGGTTGATTCCTTATTGACTATCCTTTTATGATTGATGACAAAAAGGGGGAGAAAGGCACTACTTATTGCTCTTTACTGGATGCACATGAATCCCTAATCTTCCATTGATGGAAAGCTTGATATTGTAGTTCCTTCCTTTGTTCATTACATAGAAGTTATATTCTACAAGGCTCGTTTAGAATCTTATTTGATGAATTTTTCTTTTCTTTTTATTGAATTAATTGCATTCATTATTTATTGAGGAAAAATTACAAGATTGGAGCAAAACTCAAGCTTGAGAATGCTTCTATTGGTTTTAGTCTTCCAAAGCAAACTGCTCTACATAACTGTTAAATAATATATCAGGTTGGCCAATGATGCATGTCAATCCTCTTTTATATGATATTGACAAAGATGGAGTTAAAGAAATTGTTTTGACTACTTATAATGGTGACGTTCTTTTTTTCAGGTGGTTGTTGAAGAGTAAATACTACAAAAGTAATATGTGAATATTTTAAAATATTGATAGTGGTTATATTTTTGTGATAATTTTCAATTATCATCTTCATTTCATGCTTTAGTATATCAAAATTACCTCTTTTATAAATTTATTCCTTTGTCGTACAATACTTGAAATAGCAACAAAGGGAAATTAATAAAGGAATTTGTGTCTCATTTAATTTCTATATGCTAATACTTTAAGAAATTTACTTTGCAGGACCCTTGGAGATATTAATTTGTTCTTTCATTTCATCAGGAAAAAAGAAAAAAGAATTGTTAATTTAGGCAACCTATTGTTAAGTCTTTTTAGCCGTCTCACCTAAGCTAATGCTTTAGATTTTAATAATCTGTCTAGAGTTAAAAAAAAAAAAATTGATGCTGTAAGATTTGGATATTGAAATGTCTCCAATGTTAAAAGAGAAATTGGTTGAGGTCTTCTCTCTAGTGAAAGTATTTTTTGATTTATTTTACTTTTAGACTTTGATTTTGTAAATATATAGTATCTTATATATTGATTTGATGCTGCATGGATGTTTAATTTGTTTCTTTTCTATTCGTTGGGATTAGATTGTTTTTTTTTTGGGTAAAAACCATACATGTCCTTTTTCTCTTCAATTTAGAACTTTGAAATGGCTGTAAATTACAAATGGGACAGTCTCCCATATAGGATAACTGCATGATGATTTCCAATTTCCTTTTTTTTTCCTATTCATTTTTCTGCTGAAAAGTTAGATTTTATTTTATACTTTTGTGGCCTTTGTCAAAAAAAATTTCTTATATTTTGCTTTATTTATGCGATGACTATTTACTCAAAATGTTACGGTTGTTATTGATGATCATTGTAAATGTCATATTTCCATTTTGTTTTCCTTAATGATGAGTTTTGGGAAGAAGGTCTAGAGGCACTTTGTGTGAAGATTTAATAATTACCAACTACACACTGTTATAAAGTTTCTAGTTCAATGTTTTAAATATAAAATTGAATTAATCAATTACCAATGTTAATAAAGATGTTATGTTTCATGTAGTGTTCTTTTATATTGAGGTGACTTAATTTTGCAGGGTTCCTTCCAGGGGAGATCTCTTCAGGCACTTGAATATGTCCTTATTTCCAATATGCTTGGAGTTTTAGAATTGATTAACCACGCAGGCGCTGTAAGATTACTTTGGCCATGGCAAAAATGAAATATTGATACTATTCATGCTATAATTATAAAATTTATTTACTTTATCTTACATGATGAAGTGAATCATATTGCCAATTGGGTGGTGTGATATCTGCTATAATAACAGTTAAGAATTTATTTCGACAACTACTAATTTATGGGTCCAATTGAACTGGGGGACGATGTCGCTCTCGTAATTTTCTTCGAGACTCAATATCAACTTTGTGAAGGTGGCATCTGATTGGTTTTTTTAATTTCATTTCATAATCATCATAGATAATAGTATTAATAATAAAGATAATAATAATGGAAAAAGAATTTGGAATTCTCTTAGATATCTTCATTGAAGTTTTTCTTATAGTTTATTTTGTGCTTTATGGGAATCATATTTTAAAAGTTACCTTTTTTTTGTGTGTTAATGCCTTAATTGTTATAGATGGTGATGAATAGCAAAAGAATGTCGAATAAGTGAATTGATGTTATCACTAAGTTGAATATTAAGATGGTTATTGCTTCTCGATTGGTTGATGCAATAAATTATTTGTTGAAGTAATTTCTTAAACTTAACTGGTAAGGTTCTTTTAGCATTAAAAAAATGTTTGATTGTTATACGGTTTTATGGAAATTCTTAAGAAAAAAGGAAGAAAGAATTGTGTACATTGTAGTATTGAATTTCAAGGTCGCACTGATTTATGCTGAGATAATTAAAAATAAAAAATGAGATATCTCTTTTTCAATTTTTCTAGGGATATATCATCCTTTGGTTAATTTAATTTCGGGTTTGGTTGAAAGTTAAGGATATTGCTTAGTTTATGGTAAAATAAGAAAATATTTATAAAATTATGGTAAAATTTTAGATAATTCTTGGTTTAGGGTAGATGCTAAAACTATTTCCACGTTTGGTGCACAATAATCTATGAAGTGACGCACAAATATGTGAGCAGCCTTCTACTTCTAATCTAATATATAACACGTTGATTGCTAATCTCCTAAATATGTTTTCAAGTCCCACCAGACGTGCAAAGAGTATTTTTTTTCACGCTTTTATCTTTTGCTTTTTTTTACAAAAATATTATATATTTTAATAACTTTATCTCTATATATTTATTTTTCGTAGTGTAGATAAATATTTTAAGAACCCACAAATAAATTAATACAATAACATATTAATGAAAATATAAATTAATAAATTAACACAGTAACTCTATAACTTAATAAATTAATGAACATATTAATAAATTAATACAATAACCTATTAATAATTTTAATTTCTGTATTAATAATGCTATAAGTTAATTCTATCAAATAATAATTCAATTGTTATTATTCCATAACGTTAAATATAAATGCATAAAAATGATCTTAAAAAAGTTTTTTTGTATATAATTAAAGACTATAATTGACGGTTTATTTTTTAGAATATAATTAAGAGGTGTTACATAAAATTCTTATGATTTAATAAATTAACACAATAACATAAATTTAATTTTTAGTTTAATAGTTAATCAATAAGTAAAATTAAAAGTTAACTATGACACTAATTGTTTTTTAAATTACTCTGTAAATGTTTTTTTTTTTTTTTGCATGAAGCAGTTCTTTTTTTTTAACATACATGCAACAAGCTTCTATGATCATTTTTTTAAAATTAATTTAGCTTAGTGAATAAACATAGATATTTAGCTTATTGATTAAGAGTTGTTATATAAAAATCATAAGTTTAAATCACTACAAATAAATTTATTAACAAATGACTATGTTTGTTAGAAATATATACAAATATACAAATGTATATATATGTGTATGTGTGTGTGTAATTTTTTTGAATTTGTGATCTGAGTCCTCTTTGTCGCCTAACATCAATTCTTCAAGCACCCATATTCATCAAAACTAGAATCTTGTATATGAACACCACCACCACCACCATCATCATAATCATTATCATCACCAGCAACAACAATAACACTAAGACCAGCACCACCAAATCCTGAAAAGTAAAGTTCTTATGTAAGAACAAAACCTGAATATGAAGGCTAAAAGATGGATAAACTCATAAAATTTAGTGGTGTAAGAGGTGTATGAGAATATATAAATTTAGAAAATTACGAATAAGGAGGCTCAGGTGTTGCATTTGGATGCATCCATGAGTTGTGTGAAGGCAGTCCATTGGCTAAATGAGCTAGAAAAGTAGAAGCCATGTGATGAGGAGATATGTGCAAAATGCATATATGGTCCACTAAATATGGATGACCTAGGGTCTGCAGAAGAAAGTGGATACTGCTGAAACTGATGAAAATAAACAGGCTTAGACACACGATGACATGTTGTAGATAGAGGGACAGGCACATCCTTATGTTGTTGTCGGCGATGACATGATGATTGCTCAAATGGAACATGTGGTTGCTACAGTTCTTCTAAAATTAGGACAGAAACTCGTGCAGATTGAGAAGGTAACATTGTCACTCTATGTTTATCTTCATGCAGTGCCACTAATGAACTGGTGGTGATCTGGAGTGTACGATAAGTGGAATCTAGTAATGAGAGGTGTTCAAGTGTATTAGTCTATAGTCAATATAAAAATTTATCAGACTAAATGATATGCATAAGATATATTTAATATGCATTTATAAAATACATTTATTTTTGTGAAATTAGAATGTGTAGACATACCAACACATCCGCAGCAACACCCTAATGTGAGATCCATCTCTTTGTAACACATTGATACCATTTCATATATTGTGAATGATAGTGGAGTGGAACATCTAATGATATGTTTGTAATCACATGATGAGCTCTATTGTTCCATAATTGAATCCATGTAAAATGTTCTTGAACTCAATTTGTACTAATGTGGTTATGTAAAACAACATAGTGAAGTTGCTCAATCTTTTGTGGTGGGCGAAAGATTGACTATTGTAGGTTAAATTGTCTAAAAACTCGATCAGGCTGGTGTCACTTTACTATATGCATACATATAAATGGCACTACAACCCATCATATATCATCTGACATATGTGGCTCGCATATAATCTATTGAATTAAACATAAGATGTTAAATGTTATTAATTATCAAAACTAATTAAAAACTATAAAGAATAACAAAACGCACTTCACTAAAATGACAAGTGTCTAGTCTATATCGAATCTAAATATGTTCATGTGTAGATGTATCGTGCACTATCCGATCACCGATCCATCTACAATAATTTTTTTATACAATGAAGTATATAAAATTTAGTTGTTATGATATACCTATTCAAATTAAATGAAACATATAAATAAGTAAAAATCATATACCTTCGACCTAATGATGCATCGTGAGGTACTTCATTTACTTTCGTCCTCGAAGTTAGAAATAAAAATCTCTCCCGTGCCTAAAGCTGTAAGATAAATAATGCACCTGCAATTTGGAACACAAAAGGATATCTACATGTCATGCATAATTTTTTGTATAAGAAGCTTAATATGGCAGCTCTCCAACTATATTGGTTTATCATTACAAAGTCATCTAAAAATGGCAGGTAAATTAGTAATACTTGTTCAATGTCTTTGCCACTTAATAAAGACCCATTTATCATATGCAAAAATATGTGAACGCGCATGACATAGAATAATGTGCACATTAGCTCTGTAAGATAGTACAGGAAATTGATCTATAAGTTATCCCAATTTTAGAAAAGAACCTTTAATTGCATCTACTGGAGATCTAATTCCTAATAAATGCTCATACATAGATATCCAATCACCACTGCTTTGTCCAATAACTATATGACCATTGATAAATAGACCTGTTAATACGGCGATATCCTAAAGGGTTATGGTACACTCTTCAGCTATATGAAATGTGTGTCTCTTTAGTCTCCATCTTTCAACCAATGTAGTGATTAAATGTCAGTCTAGTTGAAAAAAGACAATTCCACTAATCCATAAAAACCAGTATGTCTGAGCAGCTCCATAATGTGGTCATCTATCTTATCATTGTTACTTATTTTATGTGTAGCTCTACTACTATGTCAACAATATAACACCTCATCCTCAATCTGATAATATATATATATATATATATATATATATATATATATATATATATATATATATATATATATATATATATATATATATATAAGATGTTATATAAATGATGTTATATGGAATTATTTGTAACCCCTAAAATCTTATAAGTGATACGATCTTATTTGAAATATGATAAAACTCAAAATAAGTCAATTTAAAATTAAAAATCATTTGAATTTATCTTTTAAATGAGTTGAGAATCTGTGACACAAGATCGGAAAATGATAATTCGAATCTGCTTGATCTTATCTCAAATAGTTCAACTCAAACTTGTGACCTGATTGCTAGTTCTAAAAATTACCAAGTAGCTAGTAAGGTTCAAAATGAATATATTTATTGTGTTATATATATTTTTTTCTAATATTTTTTCTTTCTTTTTATTCATAGAATGATCGAGCATGGTTAGAATATCTTCAATAGTGTTCTTTATTTTAAATAACAAATTTGGTATAATAAAGAGTATCTTAAAATATTTCTAAATATAGAGAATTAAAAAATTTATAAGTCCAATAAACTATTTATATTTTTACTTTTTATTTTGTTTTATCTTATATAAATTAATATTTATCAAAAGAAAAAAAATAAATGACTTTTATTATAAGGAAAGTAAAAAAATATTTTGAGAGAAATATACTAATAAAAAATATAATATGTATAGAAAGTAGAAATGCATTAATTACAATTAGAATATAAAGTGAAGTTTAGTTTTCTAGATGTAGAAAGTCAAATTCATTCTCTACTCTATAATTTAGAGATAAAGAGTATATTCATATTTTAAAATAAAAAGCATCTCTAGATATAAAGAGTAAAAATTTTTACAAGTCCAATAAACTCTTTATAATTTTACTCTTTATTTTACTTTATCCTAAACAAATTAATATTTATCAAAAGAAAATAAAAAAGTAAATGACTTTTATTGTAAGAAAAGTGAAAAGTATTTTTAGAGAAATACACAAATAAAAAATAAAATATGCATAAAAAAATAAAAATGTATTAATTACAATTAGAATATAGAGTGAATTTTGACAATCTAAATGTAGAGAGTCGAATTCACTATCTACTTTATAATTTAAAGATAAAAAATCTATTGAAGTTATTTTTTATTGTATAACTCTTAAAAATAAAGAGTTTAACTTAAACAACTAGCCTATTTTGAAGATGCTCTTAGCAAAAAAAATTATAGTGAAATTAGTCCAGTAGATATGATGAATCTCCACTTCTTTAAAATCTCTTAAGAGGATTTTGATAGATTGAATAATAGTTTTGCAGTAGACCAAGCTCTTCCAATTGCCTCGAAGCATTTGAACCACATGAAGATTATCACATTTAAGAGAAACTTTGAGGAGATGCAATTACTTCGCAAGAAGACCATAATAGACAACCCACACTCAGATTGTGCAATATTTGCATTACCAATATGAACAAACCCCTTCATCCAGTTGCCTATGCGATTTTTAATCAGACCCCCACCATAGGCCATACTTCCATTATATATAGATAAAGAAAGCATCTGTATTAATTTTGGCATAATTCAGCACAGGAGGACACCAACAAACGACATGTGGAGCTGTCGAAATATGAGATTGTAGAGCTTCAATAGACTTGTTGGCTAGATTAAACGAGAAAGCCTGCAACCATATATTCTTGACAACAGAAGAAGCTGAAGTAGTAGACTTTTGAAAGACAGTCATTTCTGCACTTCCAAAGAAGTCGAACTGAAACCCCAAAAACCATATTCCTACGAATACCCTTAACTTCGAGGTCAGCAATCAGATTACTAATAACCTAATCCTTAATTGACAAATTTACAAAAAAAAAAAAAAACCACTTTGCCTGAATATTAGAGGGGCAGATCGTGCGCCAAACCCGATCCTCAAAATTACAATTCTCCAACACATGAAAAAAAAGATTCTTTGAACAAACAGAGAAACCAACAAAATTACTCAAATGCCTATAACATCTCACTATTGGTCAATAAGGACCCACGTAAAATCAACCACATAAGCATTTTGATCAGTTGAGGATGGTTCCAACGCCAAATGTGATTCCAGGCAAAGTCTACATGCCAATTATCATTATCCACTAGAGGAAGGTAAGTTGTTTTCAACGTGAATTTGCTCGAAGGTATAGCCTTCCAGAATAAGGAATCAACTTCATTCGATGCAACAAGAGGCATAGTAGCAGCAATTTGAAAGACAACTCCACGAGGTAACACAGCCTGGTACCATCAAAATGAACAAAATCTACAACTTTAAACTTAAGGACCTGCCACTCAAGATTGGAACATGCTACCTCCTTTAAACACGGCAAACCAGGAACGCAACAATCTGACCAAAATCTGACTTGCTCTCCATTACACAGAGCCCATAAAATGTTGTCTTTAAGATCACTCCAGCTATGGTAGATATTTTTGCCAAATACCTGAAACGAGGCCAAAGTTTTTAATTCTAGAGTGAGGCAATCAGGAACTTTCTACTTCTGAGCATAGCACATTCACCCAATACCCCAACCCAGCTTCATGAAATGAGCTTTATTAAGATCATTGTTCATCAATAATATTAAGCCTTCACCTTTGGCCTAAAATAACACTAAAATAGCATAATACAGTTCTCTTACTCAATTTATTTATGACCACCCTCTATATATAGAGGGAAAAAAATGTCTACTTCCTGCAAAGCAAAAATATTAATATTGTAAAGCCTATTGAAAACTAATATTCACATCCCACACTTCGCATATATTAACAAAAGAAAAGCCTACTCGGCAACGAGAACTCTCAACCCAAAATCGAATTGTCATTCTATTAACTTGCAAACGTTCATAAGATAAAGCAAGTCAAAAGCAAAATTTTGTATTAACAGTTCCAAGTAAAATCCAAAACCAAGAGAAAAAGCATTTAATTGTAAGAATTACGAAACTATATTAATTCTTGATTAAAGTAGGTGTAAATGGCATTTTTGGTTTTCTTTTCTTAAATAAACTAGAAAGGTAAAACGAGGACTCATATCTCGTACTAGATTTTAATCGAAACAAGTGGAAATAATAGGATTTGTATAGCCCAAACATGTTAGATAATAGTTAGTGATATGATAACTTATTCCACATAGGAAAAGTGAAGAAAAATTATATGGATTTATAAAGAATTTTACACCAAATAAGTTAAATTTGGTTGTTGGAAGATTTTTTAGGGAAATTTCAAATTTTGACATGTATTTAAATGTTAAATATTGACACTTGGGCTTTTAAGCACTAAAAATAAATAAATAAATAAATAAATAAAATTCTTTTAGTTAAATTTTTTCATTGTCACTGCATTTATGTTGTATTAGTGACGTTATTCCCATAAATGACATCAAAGGAGGCTATTGTCACGCGCACGACAAGCGTACAATGGCTAGTTGGTAACTTCTAATGTTCATAAATTACATGTATTTATTTCCAAATGTAGTATGACCATTTGTAACTCTATAAATACATATTTTACATCAGATTTGAATATCTAATCTTCTTTCCTTTTTTTTTTTGCAATCAAATTTTTATTATCTAAACCATACTCTAACAAATTCTTGGAAGAATTTATAGGTTTGTTGTTTATAAATTTTATTTTTATTTTAATTATCGTAGAACATTGTCATAAACCTAACTAGCAATATAGTGGGGGTAATATTTTTTTAAGGAGAGTATTTTACACGATCAAGACAAAGTTGAATTAGCCTCCATTGGACATCTATTTTTCTAACAAAACATATGACTTGTAATGGTGATGGTGTTGAGTAGTATGATGTACCTCCTCTTGCAAAGACGTTATTCCTTCTTAGGCATATAGTAAAAAAATTTATTCTCTAGTTTCAAAAGCACCCAAATCACCTTTAGCAAGCAGGATGCCACCGTTTCCAGGACCGCCCGATGCCTCATCTGCACAGGTACCTATACCGTGTAGTGTCAGTCGCACATTCAACAGGGTTCGGTTTACAACTGTTACTTTATCTGGTTCAAATGAAGTGCTTGATCGAATTTCATGAAATGATGATAATGCTTCTTGCAGTTGTTTATTTTGTGAATATCCACCTATAATTGCATTCCAAGAAATCATGTTCTTATTAGCATGACAATAAATAGAAGTCTAGCAGATAAAACATCACCATCATTGCAATAACCATGAATCATATTCACACTAATCCAAGAGATCATGTTAGTTGTTACAACTCTGAGCTGAGTCCATCACTCCCACTTTAACATAACCATCAAGCATTGTGTTATAAGTTGCAGAATTTTTTTCAGGCATCTGATTAAAAAGTACCCTTGACCTTGAGTTGCCCATATGTCCAGATCTAATGTACCCACCAATGAGAGTTGTCCGTGGCACCAAGCTTCGCTCGATCATTTCATCAAGTTCTCTTGCCATACCCAACTCCCTAAACTTTGCATACATATCGATCAAAGTTGTAGAAACATAAAGTCTAAACAAAACCCCATCTTCATAACACAATTGTGTCTCTGCACCTTCCCAAGTGGCAACACTCGTTGTCCAAATTTTGCCAATACAGTAAATGTGAAATTATTTGGGAAAAAACGTGTCCCTCTTATGATTGTTATAAAGAGTTAAAGACTCGAAAAATTGGCACCGTCACATGGGCCTTGATCATAGAATTGAATAAAAAAACGTATCATATTGTGGGGTCTACTATCAAACATCCTTCGACCATGATGGATAATAGTTTGTGGTTGAGATAGTGACGCTCAAAGAGCAAAGAGGTGGTGGTAATATATTTGGCTAGAATGTTGACGTTGATCTCAATGGTGTGTCAAGGCATGAAAGCATGGATTTGCAGAAGAGTCTCCTTCGTCTTTATTGGTCGAAGAAGACAGGCATTTTCTTCCTACTGGGTTCCAAATGACAAAAGCTTCAATACCCATTCTCAGCAAATATCTCTTTATTAACAAAATGGACTATGTCTCGAGGGTTTGTTTCTCACTCACGACGAACCTTAATTAGTACTCTATTTTATTGTTTTTGGGTTCCCTTTATAATCTATTGAAACTTTCTTTGCAATCAACTGAATAATATGATGGAACTTTATTTGATTTACTATCAAAGCAAATTTCTATAATCTAAAACATTCCCTTTCTCAAACTTCAGATCTACCGTATCAAACACATCAAATATTTGTTTCAATCGATTGAAAGAGAAGTCCAAAGTAAAAAAAAATCAGGCTTATCATGCTAAAAATAAAAATTATAAATTGAAGCTTACTGGGTTGGTTATTATCCTGTGTAAACAGAGATTGCAAAGTTTAAAACCAGTCGGTCAGATTTTGCCTGAAAGCTTTCTCAGCAGTCAAAGTGTAGAGTTGCAACAACTCATCTATACAAATATTTTTGAATTTAAGCATCATTTTTCAAACAATGGCATTGAACTATATTAATAACCAAGAACTTCACCATCACCTCTAAATAAATCCAAAGATAGTACATAAGCGTTCAGAAGTTTCAATAAGAACGAAGAAAATAAAAGCTATATGAACTTGAAAGTAGAACATTTCGAACAAATATGGACAAAATAATACTATAATTTTCCAAGGTTCTTCTTTATTACAGTAAATCAATAAGAACACCATTTTCAAATATAGAGGTATCTGAAAATTATTGTGTAATGAACTCCATACAAAAATTATAAAATTCTAAATTGCAAAACTAGAAGATATAAATGGGACTAACAGTGTAAAAAAATTATATGATGTTCAACACATGAAGCTACAGTGCAGTACATCGTTTATCTGTTTATGCAATAGCAGGCATGTCCTTCAACCACGGATCTAGTGGCTTACCAATGGAATAAACAATGAATCCAATTTGCCTCAAATTGTCAGCATCCACAATGTTGCGTCCGTCGAACACAAATGCAGGCTTCTGCATGTTATCATAAATCCTCTGATAATCAAGCGTTTTGAACTCATCCCACTCAGTCAAAATGCACACACCATGAGCATCCTTCGTTGCCTCGTAAGCATCCCAAACACAGCTAACTTGCTTGACTGCACTTGGACTCGTTGGCTGAAGATGAATGGGATGATCCCAATCAAATTTCTTCATAGAGAGATCCCTTTGAACCTGGTCCTCTGTAACCTGCGGGTCATATATGCTCAATTGAGCTTTGTCACCCAACAAGCCTTTACAAACATCAATAGCTGGAGTCTCCCGTGTATCCCCAGTATCTTTCTTGAAAGCAAATCCCAGAATAGCAATCTTCTTACCAGAAACAGTGTTGAACATAGATGACACCAACCGGTTCACAAAACGGCTCTTTTGGTAGTCATTCACCTTAATAACCTGTTTCCAGTAATTTGCAACCTCAGGAAGCCCGTTGCACTCACAAATATACACCAAGTTCAAGATATCTTTCTGGAAACAAGATCCACCAAAACCCACACTTGCATTCAAGAATTTTGGCCCAATTCTTGTGTCCTTACCAACAGCATGAGACACTTGGGTGACATCTGCACCAGTGGCTTCACAGAGAGCAGACATGGCATTAACAGAAGAAATCCTCTGTGCCAAAAAGGCATTTGCCGCGAGTTTTGAGAGCTCAGCAGACCAGAGATTGGTGCATATGATTTGGTCAACAGGGACCCAATGTGCATACACATCTCTCAGGGCTTCAATTGCCTTTTGTCCTTCTGGGGTCTCCCTGCCACCAATGAGCACACGGTCTGGCTTGAAAAGGTCTTGAATTGCAGTTCCTTCAGCAAGGAATTCCGGGTTAGATAGAATCTGAAAGTTGATGCCTTTGCTGTTGTGTGTCAAAATCTTTTCAATTGCCTCAGCTGTTTTAACAGGAACAGTTGATTTCTCGACAACAATTTTATCAGATTTTGATACATCTGCAATCATTCGAGCAGCACTCTCCCAATAAGTCAAATCAGCTGCTTTGCCAGCTCCAAGACCTTGAGTCTTCGTTGGGGTATTAACTGATACGAAGACTATATCAGCCTCAGAAACATGCTTTTCCACATCGTTGCTAAAAAAGAGGTTATTTCCTCTACACTGCTTCACCACATCATCAAGGCCTGGCTCGTAAATGGGGAGTTGGTCACTATTCCAGGCATTGATTCGAGCCACAGAAATGTCAACAACAGCTACTTCAATTTCCGGGCACTTCAGCGCAATCACAGCCATGGTGGGACCACCAACATAACCGGCTCCTATACAGCAAATCTTCATTTTTTATATGCTAAAAAACGGATAGCCTGAAATAAAAATCAGAATACGTAAGACGGAATAATAAACCTTATAAATCACTCAGTCTAAGAAAACAAAGCATCCATCTTGCTAGATCAGATAAAGGCAATAGATCTGCAAGAGACAAACTCTTCATCTGAAAGAGAACTGAACACTGTATATTCTCAATTAGGACACATGTAATTCAAATGCTAACAAAAACTATATGGCATTTACATGGGATCAAACAGTGCAATCAACTCCAAGGTTTCGAATTATGTAGTTTGAAATGTAAACTGAGACGAATAAGGAATCAAACAATAGAAATGGGGAGCTTCAGAAGGCGAATCCATCAAACTTGATGAACCATTAATGAGTAATAAACAAGGGGCGCTTCTGGTTCTGTCGGTGATTGAAACAATTTTGTCTTCTCCATATTACTATATCTTTCGAGTCATAAAAGTTCAGATCTATGAAAACCATTTCCATAAAAATTATTTCTTCAGACAAATATACAGTTCAACTAGCAGATCCACAATTCGCAGACATTACGGATCCACATACCAAGTAAGCACAGTGGATCTGTTCATCCAATCAGAATTACACGTCAAACCTAAAACCCAAATCTTAACAAGCCAAGTACTTAATACAAACTAAAACCACATCACCAATTAACAGAACTCAACAACCCATCAGCCAAAAATATCAAATAGCAAAACCAGAAGAATGAAATGAAGACAAAAATTTTACCGTGCAGTGTCCTTGATCTTATGCTTACGAAAGAGAATCAGAACGAGGAAGGCAAGGCAAGAAAATGTAAAACCGAAAAGGAGAGAAGGTGTATTACCGACGAACGAAGAGATCAAGCGAGCCTTCCCCTTATATACGTGTACCCCCACCCACCCCTCTTCAAGTTTCCATGATTGATCTAACCCCCTCGGTTGTTGGGGACTTCGAAAAAATGAAAATAATAATAAATTAATTTTTTAACTTCAATTATGAAAATGCTCATTTTAAGGATTCATTTTCTCTTAATTTTGAGAGGAATGTTAATTTTTTTGGTGGTAACTTTAATGAATCTTTTTAATATAATTTTTAATTAAAATAATAAAGTCGGGGGAGTTAATCGAAGTATACTATTCAATGCACATCAAAAAAACCTCATTATTTATTAGATTTTGAGTTAAACGGCTAAAAATTTTAAACTAATTTAATTGGAAAATTAATTTTGAATCAAATTTTAGACATAAGAAATGTTATTTATATTCTGTAATTTTTTAATATTTATTTTCTGATCGGTTAATAAAAAAATTTTAATTAATTTTTTATCTCTATTTTATTTTTTTCCATACTAATCAATATTGAAAAGTGTAGAAAAATTAAGAGTATTTTTAACATTTCTAACATTGTTACCTTGCTAAATTATTGCATAATCAATTTTTTTTATGGGGGAAGTATTACATAATCAATATATTACATTTATTTATGTGTGTTTTTGGTCAAACCTTAAAAATTAGTCTCAATGCTTTCATTTTCAAAAGCAAATACAAAATTGCAGGCTAAGAGATAACTGAGGTCAAACATAAATTATTGACCCACCGACAATATCGAACTATCTACAGTTGTTACTACTTGTGCACATTCCTCTTGGGCCGTACTATTTCATTTCAAAATTTCTTTTAAAATATTTATCAAAAAAATAAATAGTGCCAATTTAAAATATATATATATATATATATAGAAAAATAATAAATAAAAGAGAAATATTATAAAAATGATAAATGCAGTGTAGCTAACCAAAAGCATTCTTCATTAATTTAAAAAAATTGCCCCTTAGATGTAACCAAAAAAAAAACTTGAAATAAAATATAAAATTAGATGTAAGCATGAACCGGTTAACTTATTCATCAAAAAATTTCACTAATCTATCTATAGTTATTATTTTCATTAAGTTATCACTATCTGTAGTCATCTTTATTCGATGAATATTCAAAGCGATTAATGCTTATATTTACTCAGAATTAAGATTTTTATTTGCAAAATCATTCATTACTTAAGTTGAAATTAATTTTTTTTCTTTTTTTCTTGGTGTGTCTCATGTTGAGGAATGACGGATCCAGATATTCAACTTAATATACTTTTATCCTAAGTTTAAGAGAATTGATGCTCAATTAAGAGAATAAAAAATTGAGAGATATGTGACTAAATTAAAGAAATAAAAATTTCAAAATATAATTTTGATATTTTTTTTAATTTAGAGGGTCACAATGACTCCCATATGCCACCCCTATGTCTGCCACTAGTGCGGGAGTTGGTTACGGATCATGGGCGAAATCAATATTATTACACTGATTTAGACTTCTATTTTTATATTCTTGAACTTAATAGATTGTACTTAAAAGAAAAATTGGTCATGATAAGTTAATGGGTCGTTGCCCACCTCTACGTACAATTGTATATTTCTATTACCCATCACAACCAACAATAATAATATTAGCAAATATCAATTAATAATTGAATTTTAGTTCTGAAAAATGAAAATATATGGAATATATTTCAAATTTTTGCCATTCATTTCTAAATAGCAATGTTTAATGATATATGCGTAAAGTATGAGAACAAAAAATAATTAAAGATTCAATAAAATAGTAAGGAAACATGAAATTGCACGTAAAGGGGTGGGTAGGGACAAATAGGTTTTTGTTTGAGTAAGATATAAGCTACAGAATATATATATATATATATATATATATATATGAACAAGACGTACTTCTATTTATCGACAATATCTTCCGTTTCGTCCAAGCAGAATCCGAAGTATCGGCCTTATTGGGTAGAATGTCTTCCGTTGTGGGTTATTAACCTACCCTTAGTACCGAAATGGGTTCTTTACAAGAAAGAATTACTTCTACCAAAAAATGATTCATAACTTCTATTCAAACTGTTTATGTACCTGCGGACGATTTGACTAACCCTGCTCTTGCCACGATATTTGCACATTTAGATACTACTACTGTACTATCAAGAGGATTGGCTTCTAAAGTTATCTATCCAGCAGTAGATCTTTTAGATTCAACGTCAACTATGCTCCAACCTCAGATTGTTGGTGAGGAACATTATAAAACTGCACAAAGAGTTAAGCAAACTTTACAACGTTATAAAGAACTTCAGGACATTATAGCTATCTTTGGGTTGGATGAATTATCCGAAGAGAATCGCTTAACTGTAGATATATATATATATATATATATATATATATATATATATATATATATATATATATATATATATATATATATATATATATTCTGTAGCTTATATCTTACTCAAACAAAAACCTATTTGTCCCTACCCACCCCTTTATGTGCAGTTTCATGTTTCCTTACTATTTTATTGAATCTTTAATTATTATTTGTTATATATATATATGGTATGAGAGATCCAAAGTGGAAGAACATGATGAGGTGAATAATTATGTGAATGTTGGTAGCATATTAGCTTGGAATAATATTAAATTCATTAAAATAATTTAAATATATAAACATTTAAGAATTGCTACCATCCAAAGAACAACACTCTTATATATATATATATATATATATATATATATATATATATATATATATATATATGATGAGGTGAATAATTATGTGAATGTTGGTAGCATATTAGCTTGGAATAATATTAAATTCATTGAAATAATTTAAATATATAAACATTTAAGAATTGCTACCATCCAAAGAACAACACTTTATATATATATATATATATATATATATATATAGATAAAAGATTTTTGAATAGTTTACAAATGATTCGTTAGTATTAAATATTATAGTATTAAATATTTATAATTATTATAAAATTAATTAGGTCAATTAGATTTTTTATCTAAACTATAACTTTTAAAAAATTTCATATATATATATATCCAAAATTTCCCTTCCAACTATGATGTTACTTCCCAAAGTCTGCCGCCCAAAATTTCTCTCCCAAAGCCTTCTTCTTATTTCCCTCTTTCCTCTTTAAATACTTTTTGCTTTCCAAAGCAAATTGAAGTCTGTTAAATAATAAATTCAGTTAGCAACTTATTAATTATAAGGTAAGTTTCATTCTATTATTATAAGAAATATTAAAACGTATATAATTTGTCTAATTAAAAAAAACATCAAAAATAAATCTGCTACAAAATAGAGAATGATGATGATAGAAATTACAATGATTATAGAGCTGAAGTTAAGGAATATATTTTTGGATTTGGAGAAGACGGTGGTTTGTTCAATGAATAACAATAATATAATACATTATATATAATTGTTATGTTCATTCATATAATTATTATGTTCATTCGTATAATTGCCAACAATTATATGATTTTTACTATATTTCTCATTCAGTTGCTGGTAATTAGATATTATTTTTATATTTTTTTCATATAATTACTGATAATTATACAATTTTTTTACGTTGTTTCATATAATTATTAGTAATTATATGTCATATTTCATATATAATTATAATTATATAATTTTTACTATATTTCTCATATAATTGTTGACAATTATATATTATTTTATGTTCCTTCATATAACTACTAGCAATCATACAATTTTTGTTAATTTATGTTCCTTCATATAACTAATAATTATATATTATTTTCAATATATTATTATATAATTACTAATATTTTAATTGTTAATAATGAATATAATATACTAAAATATTAATTGGATCCTCCAAATTGAAACTGATATCAGTTGTAGGAATGAAATGTGTTTGAAAGTATAATTAAAATTTTATTAATTTGGCAATGAGGATCATACTTTGCAATTGTATGGATGTGGATGTGGATGCTCTAACTCAAGTTTCTTAATTTAGCTCATTCGGCATGTTCAAATAAAATTAAATTTTCATTCTTAAATATAATTATTACTATAAGAAATATACCTCTATAAATTAAGTACTATTTCAAAAAAATTTTATTTCTAATGAATTAAATACTAGACTATTAAAATCCATAAATATTATACTATTAAAATGAATATAATTTTTAGAATTATATTATAAATATTTACATGTAACAAATTTTCATTTCAAATACAATTTCAAAATAACCATCGTGACAGAATAAGCTCAATTCGGATCTGTTTCTTAATTTAGCTTATTCGGACATGTTCAAATAATATAAAATAACCGAGTTTGATTTTATTTTTAACCGTCATCTAGCATTTATATTTCTATTTCTTCTCAATCCAATGATAAAATAAAAATTAAATCAATTCGATTAAAGTGCTTCTAATTGGAAAGAAATTTGTTTAGGACAATTTTTTAAAAATTTTACTAATATTTGAAAGTAAATAAATAATATAAATAACTGAGATTAGTTACTCAACCTAACCCTAACCTCCATAAATAATACTAATATTCATATAATAAATTGATTTTCTATTTCAAAGATAGATAAAAAGTTAAAGTTAAAAAAAAATAGATAGAGTTAAATTTTCATTCTTAAATATACTTATAATAGACGTCCATAAATTAAGTACTATTTAAAAAAATTCACTTTTAATGAAGTAAATACTATACTATTAAAATCCATATATACTATACTATTAAAATGAATATAATTTTTAGAATTATATTGTAAATAAAAAATTTACATGTAATAAAATTTCATTCCAAATACAATTTCAGAATAACCATCGAGACAGAATAAGCTTGACTCGGATTCATTTCTTAATTTAGTTCATTCGAACATATTCAAATAATGTAAAATAACTGAGTTTCATCTTTTTTTTTTTTTTATCGTCGTCTAATATTTATGTTTCTATTTCTTCTTGATCTAACGATAAAATAAAAATTAAGTCCATTCGACTAAAAAAATAATTAAATCAATTCAGTTAAAGTACTTATAATTGGGAAGAAATTTGTTAGGAAAATTTTTTAAAAAAAATTCTAATATTTAAAAGTAAATAAATAATGTAAATAGTTGAGATTAATCACTCAGCCTAACCCTAGCCTCCAGAAATAACACTGATGTTCATATAATAAAATGATTTTCTATTTCAAATATAGATAAAATTGTGGTTAAAAAATAGATAGAGTTAAATTTTTATTCTTAAATATAATAATTATTATAAGAAATAGACCTCCATAAATTAAGTACTATTTCAAAAAAACTTTATTTCTAATGAATTAAAGACTATACTATTAAAATCCATAAATACTATACTATTAAATTGAATATAATTTTTAGAATTACATTTTAAATAAACAATTTGCGTGTAACAAAATTTTATTCTAAATACAATTTTGAAATACATACCAAGTCGGAATGAGCTAGACTCGGATTCATTTATTAATTTAACTCATTCGGACATGTTCAAATAATTTAAAATAACTGAGTTTGATTTTATTTTTAATCATTGTCTAGCATTTATGTTTCGATTTCTTCTCGATCCAACAATAAAATAAAATATAAATCAATTTGTCTAAAAAAATAATTAAATCAATTATGTTAAAAGTACTTCTAATTGGGAAGAAATTTGTTTAGGCCAAATTTTTAAAATTTTGTTAATATTTAAAAATAAATAAATAATTTAAATACTTGGTTATATATATTCAGAACTTATTTAAAAGTCAAACCAGTAATATGTAAAAAAATTGAGCTTGTATTAGAGCTCCATTAAAATATCTCAAACTTGGGACACTTATTCAATTTATTTAGTCTTTTTTCTTACTAAAATAATTATGTTTACAAATAAAAATATTATTCAATATGCAAATTTTTATGGTATAGTTACATGCAAATTTTATGGCATGCTGAAAGACATTATTCAATTTCGTTACATGCAAATATTTTTATTTATAATATAATTCTAAAAATTATATTCATAGTATAGTTTTTATGAATTTTAATAGTATAGTTTTTAATTCATTAGAAGTATTTTTTTTAAATTCATTAGAAATAAAAAGTCACCTTTGATGGTCTATCTCTTATAGTGAATTATATTTAAGAATGAAGATTTAACTTTATCTATTTTTTTAACCACAACTTTTTATATATTTGATTGTTTGAAATTCATATATATATATATATATATATATATATATATATATATATATATATATATATACACACTAAATAGTTTGAAATTCAAATATATTATTTACATATTTATTTTTTTTTTGCGTACATAATACAATGAGGTCAATTTCAAATGGAAAAGGATAAATTCAGCCTAATTAATTTGACAATTAAGCTTAATGGTTCACTTTATTGCCAAAATATATACAAAAGCATAAATTAATCAAATAATCTCATATGGCAAAGCTCGCAACTTACAAGAAATGCATGAACCAGCGACTTAAAAAATAATAGTCCCAAAGGTGAAAACAAACTAAAAAGGCTCCTCACAATCTTTTTTTTTTTCTTTTTTTAAAGGCTTATGTAGAATAATAGCTTTATGGAGAAGCCTGAATAAGTCTTGTTCTTTCTCTATTTGAATTTAGAAATAAAGTTAATGAAAGTTAGCTGTTTTTGGAGAGAAGAAATATTTTGAATTTTAAACTAAAATTTTTGTTTCTTTAAACCCTAAACAATTAAAAAAATTAATGGATATATTAGTCATTAAAAATATCTAATTACTTGAATATCTCTAATTAATAATAGAAATGACCAAAATATATATTCTAACTAATTAGATTCTAATAAACCATCTTTATTGACATATATATATATATATTACCTTTAAAAAAATTCATGCAAATATATATATGAGATTTTTTTAAAGGTAATTCTTAGTATTAAATAACATTAAATGCTTATAATTATTGTATAATTTATTAAAATTATTAGATTTGGTCGAAAAAATAGTACCCTAATAGAACCTAACCATTAAAATGTCTTCTATATATATTTATATTATGTAAGATTTTTTTAAGCATGTCCAAATTAAATATGATAACAATTCAAATAATATAATTGAGATTTGTGAACATTCTAATTCAATAAGGAATTAATAAACTAAACGTGTAAGACACTATACTTGGACTAGTTATTATTTAATTGAAAGGTGCATGGGAAAGACGATCAGAAATTCAAATTGCTTAGAAATTGATAATGAAAATGGTTGGATCTTATTATAAAATAATAATAATAATAATAATAATAATAATAATAATAATAATAATAATAATAATAATAATAATAATAAGGTCGGATCTTTAGGTGTAGGCACCCATTACCACCTTGGGTCATAATTAATTCATAAAGTAAACATTTTCTTTTTTTTTTTTTTTATAGAAGTAAACAAATATTGTGTGCTACTTACTAGTTGGAGTTTTGGGTGATTCATTAATTTCAAGGGTAGGAATTACGTTATTTTATTTACTTCGTTTAGCAACAATTAATTAAGAGTTGGTCTTCTGTCACATAATCACCATCATTTCTCATTACATGTTACCTAAACAATTTTGAATTCATGACTCTTGTGATTTAAGTATGTAATTGGATCAAAATGATATTGAACTTTGGTAATAAAATTTGGAAAATAAATATTTTACTCTCTCAAATATTTTTCCCAATCAATTTCTTTAATTAATTAAAAAATTATATATTTGACTTTTTTAATTATTATTAATTAGATACTAAGTATTTTATAAATAGATTAATTTAAAATTAATAGTTAAAAAATCAAATTAAAAAATTTTTAATTATGAAATTTAATCACACAAATACTTTAAAGTTTATGGACCAAAAAGTACTTTTATATCATTCAGTAATTAATTTATTTGGTATACAAAGAACATGTATTACCTCAAATAAAAGCAACCGTCTGTATCAATGAAGTTCCTTATAACAAAAATTAATACCAAGAATAACCGTTGCTTCCTGCGAATCCAATTCGGTTATTTTTTTTTCCAAAATTTAAATTGGTATATTTATATCATACTATTTTTCTAAACTCAATTATTTAAATAGAAAGCTGAAATTTTCAAAAAATAATACGAAGAAGAATGTCATTTTATCAAACATAAATGAAGGAAAAAAAACAACATCCATATATGGGATTATATTGTAACTTGTATGAAGCCAAACTCCTCCATTATTTTCTTTATTTTTAAATTATTTCATTTAAATTAAAGTCATTCATTTTAGAATTCTCCTTATAATACTATAAATATTTCATAATTATACAACGTATATATCACATGCTATTTTTGCTGCATGAAAATAAGTTTTTATAAAATTATTCATAAATATTTTTTAAAAAAAAACGATTTTTCGTGAGTGATTGGCAAGCAAATGAATAAATTCCATGAACATGAAAAAAAAAAATCAAGAAAAAGAAAGAAAGACTCACAAACGTCGATTTGAAGTCTCTTCCACCAAAGCCCCAGCAAAAGTAAAACTGGGAAATATTTGCTCAAAAGCCAAACTAGCTATCCCTGCCACGGTTCCAAATCAGTCGGGTTCGATTCCGATTCCGAACCAGTCCGTTTCAGTTCTAAACCGATCGGTTTTGCAGTTCTAAAAAATAGAGATTGGACCGGAACCGATTCAGAACCAGTCGGTTCTAGTTTATGAACTGGCAGTTCGGCCGATTTTTTTAATTAATAATACAATAAATAAATACAATTAAAATTATTAATTTGTGTAAATTATAAATTTGTACTACTAATATGTTATAAAAAATGAAAACTTTGAGAAAAAAATAACTTATTGAATATTAATTTGTAACTTTATCCAATATCTTAGATTGTTATAACAAAAAAAATGATTTAGAGAAATTATAAGTTGGAATTTAGAAATAATTATATTTATTTGATAAATTAATAAATTATAAAAATTATAACTATGTTAAAAATTTAATTAATTTAATATTTTTATTTTAAAAAATAATTTAATTATAAAAGTTTGAATTTATATTGAAAAAATTATAATATTAATAATTGAGATTGAACTTAATTGTTTTTACCATTAATTAAGTTGCCTACATATCTTATTAGGGTTTAGAGATCAAAGCCATAAGAGAATACGTAGAGAACTTAATTAATGGTAAACAAATTAAGTTCAAACTCAATTATTCATAGGAATCAAAACTCACATAGTTTTATTGCCTTTTAAATTTTAATTGTTGACCCCTTTTACCTTTTTTTTAACTCGGAACTGCCGGTGCCTGATGTGTCAGTCATTCCTTCGATGGTGAAGTCATATTGGTCATCAGATTGATCTTTTTCTATTTCTTGTTGTCTTAATGCCACTTTGGTCCAATCATCAATATAAGTTTAAGATTCTAGTGATTCGAGAGTTAAGCTAGATCACGTTTCATCTAAAATATTACCTCTCGCACTAAAAACTTGTTCAATTGCAACAATTAAGACTGGACTTGCAAAAATTTGTTTTGCAATTTGAAAAAATACCGGAGAAGTATTTTGATGTTGATTTCACCAATTAAGGACTAAAAAATCTTTACCTGTCCTACTGTTACCAAACTCAAATGTAGTTGTTAGATAAATATTAAGTTCGGGTGAACCGAATGATGATCTTAGTTTTTTATATTTTTATATCATCAAACGATCACCCTCTCTAATTTTTATCGATTTACCTAAATTTTGACTAACAGTGTTACTACTACTAGTAGTAATAGTAGTAGTAGGAATATTATAAATTAAACTAAATTCTATATTATAGCTTCAACATTAATATCATCACCTAAACCTAATAATTAATAATAAAGATTCAAATAATCAAATAAGCCTTCTATATTACATCTAGGATAAAAAAAAACACAATATACAAGATTAATCAAAATAATATATTTAAAATAATTCAACCATTTATTTTTCATTATACAAATAGAATTATGCAAAATAGGATCATTAATATAATCTTGAAATATATCAACAATATTAATATATTCACACAATAATAAAATGACATGTTGGATAATAAATACCACTTAAAATATATATTGCATTATTAAAAACTTTTAAAATATTTAAAAGTTATTGATAAACATCACAATGTTGTAGATATAAATTAATTTGTGGCACAATATTAGAAATAAATGTGCACAACAATTCTTTATATCCATATGACTGATTAAATAATTCATATGTTGAATTCCAATGAGTATGAATATCACTTGAAAATCTTTTAGATTTTGTCATTTTCACGACAAAATCGAGCTCATAATTTCATTGTTTGTGGATGTGACCATAAAAATAAAATTACTACTTTAATATGAGCAATTATACTATTCAAAGATTTTAAATCATATTGAACATATACATTTAACACATGTTATGCACATCTAATATGAAAAAATCTACTTCCAATATTAGGTTAACATAATGCTTGAAGGTCTTAAATTGAGGCGGTATTTGTCGCCACATTATCAAAAGCAATTAAAAAAAATATTATGAACTAAGTTATATTCTTCCAAAATATTTTTTATCATTTTAAAAATATTATCGGCAGTATACTAATCATCAAATACTCTAAATGCAATTAATTTTTTTTGTAATTGTCATTCACCCTTAATCCAATGACATATAACACCAATATAAGAATGTATTTGTCAATGATCACTTCAAATATAAACTACAAATACAAATACATCCATTCAAAGAAGAAAATATTTTGATCAATTCTTTTTTATTTTCTTTATATAAATTATATAAAGCGCGTTTAAAGGTATTTCTAAGTATACTTTTAGCAAATTGATTTAATGCATTTTAATAATAATTAACAAAACCTACTTTTTTACCTAAACTAAAAGATAAATATTTTATACTTATCATTTTTTTCAATTCTTTTTTATTTTTTTATCATTATATTGAAATAATTGAGCAAAATAAGATATTGTGTATTCAAAAATTTGATTTTGCCTTTCCAAATTGAGCAGCATGTTCATTTTACAAGTGTTTTCGAAATGTGTCATAACCATCTCCAGCTTTAAATTTGTATGTTTGTGCACAATAATTGCACACAACATCAAATGACCCATCATTTTTTTGAATTTTCTTGAAATGAATTTGAAAAATGTTGGATGTTCGAATTTTTGTTTCAGATAATGTCGTCGCCGGACTCAAACCCAATTGTTCATTACCTATATTTATTTGGCTTTCTTCAGTTGAAATTTCGAACTCCATCTTTTCATCTAAATTTTCAATAAAATTTTCCAAATCAACAATATTTTCATAAAAAAAATTGCCCCTTCCACTATGACTTGCCATTATTTATGAATAAATTTTGTGAAAAAATTAGAGAATATTAAAAAAAGTATAGAGAAAGATAATGAAAAAAAAATGTAGGATTAAAGAAAAATTGAGAATTAGAGAGAATTAAAGAATTGAAGAAAAAATTGAGATTATGTACAAGTATAATTAGAAAGAAATTAGAGAGAAACAATAATTGAAAGTGCAATTAGAGAGAAATTAGAAATATATATAAAGAGAATTGAGATTAAATTGTAGAGAAATTGAGAATGAGATTGTGTAGGAAAATAGAAAATGAATCAAATTAAAATAAATTTGGTATTTATAGAGAAAAAATTTAAAAATTTAAATTACAATAACATACATAAAATATAGTTGTTATTTTTCTATTATAAGGGGTATTTTTATATTTTCATTCTATAAAAAAACAGTAATATTACCGTTGGAATCGGAACCGTCGGTTTCAGTTCATAAGAGAAAGGCCCAGACTGGACCTTTCCCTAGCCAAGCCACGATCTGGGCTAGGCCTGAAACTAGCCAAGCCCTGTCCGAGTTGGACTGATCCGGTCCGGGCCGGTTCAACGGGCCAGCCAGGCCTAAGTGGGACATACATTACATGAAAAATTAGAACACACACATAGACTAACAACTACACCTCAAATGTTTTGAATACAATACTGATACTATCCCGAATTAAATAAATATGGATTTGAATTAAATAAATATAGATTTGGATTAAACAAATTTATGACATAAATATATCAATTAAAATTTGATATGTCTAATATGTTATGACATGATTAAATATATTTAAAATGTAACGTCCAACGATTTAGGTCCTGATCGTGTGTGACCGTTGTCTAGCGTGCCGATCCGATTAGAATCTATATTTGTATCCACAAAAAAATGAAAAATTATAAAAAAAATAGTTAAAGATATTATTATTTGAAAACTAAAAAGATTGGTACAAAAACTAAAAAAAATAAAACCACCCTATGAACAAAATTGGTATTATTGAAATTATTGGGGGAAATTTTGTGAGAAGAAAAAAAATTGTGGAAAAAGAGGAATTTCTTATAATTAAAAGTTAATCAAAATTAATTAAGTTAATTAATCAATAGAAAATAAGATTAAGTTAATTATTGGCCTCACTCTTTAAGCCAAGTATAAAAGTAAAAAAGAGAGGAATTCTACATTTTCCACCACAAAATAAAAAATCAACTCCTCTTTCTTTTCTTCCTCCTTGTAGCCGCCCATCTAAGCCCCCCAAAAGCCTCCATTTTTTTTTCATTTCAAGTTTTGAAAGAGAAAAATGATGTTAGAGAAAGAGGAACTAAGAAATTAAAGGGGTTTTTACCATAAGTGAGCAAATGAGCAAGAAAGAAAAAGAGAAAAAAATTAAGAGGAATTTCGGCCCACTTTATATAGCCATTAAAGTGATTTTCTTCTCATTAAATTCAATATTTTTCTTTTCATTTGAGACCCATAAGGATGATATATATGATTGAAATTGGTAGATTATGCTTATTGGATAAGAATTGACCTAGGGTTTGAAGTTGGTAACTAGTTAAGGAACTGTAAAGCCAAACCTTTAATTAATATTAATTGATGTTAATTAATGGTTTTATGACTTAAAAACTAAAGAAAGATGACCCTAATAGAGGAAGGAGAGGTTGCCTTATTTAAAGTAATTTGGAAAAAATTGAAATTAACCTAGGAGCAAGATAATTGGGGATGAGTGAAGTATGGCTTGGGTGATATTTTGGAGAAATTAAATGAGAACTATTTTGGACAGCTTTGACCTAGCAAAAAGGAAGTTTAATTTTAATACACTTTGGCTAAAATAAAGTATAAAACATATTAGGAGTATTAGAATTTTATGTATACATGAAAACTTTTGAAAATAAATAATAGAAATGAGATATGGTATAATTGTGTATGACAATCAAGCGAGCAAAAAAGAGACCCTCATGAAGGTGACAAAGGCAAAGAAAAGGTCATCTAGTGAGGGGAGAAAAATAAGAAAAATGAGAAGCTTCAAGGCTAATTAGGTATGTAATTCTTTGATAAAAATCTTACATGTTATTTGACTATGTGAAATTATATGTTGATCGTTGATAAGAATGTCATATAATGTGTTTAATTATTATTTTGACTTTGATGGTAATTGGATTAAATGATGTGAAAATGTAAAGACATATGAATGTAATTATGATCTGGAAATTTTGATATAAAAATAAATGCATATGATAATTGTGTGCATTAGATAGATTTATGTCAATTGATAACTCTATTTCAGAATTCCAGGAGCAACCTTGACATTTTTAATCATAACTAATGTTCTGGTAATGAGAATATAATGAAACCAGTTGAAAATAAAAGTGGACTCATAAGATAAAAATTTCATGAAAAATCTAAGTTCAACTTTTAATTATAAATGGACTAAAAATTGAATACAAAATCCTGAATCTAATGGTATCCAGAAAATATTGGACAAAAAATTGACTGAACACCCCTCAGTAAAATGAACATAACTTTTACTAGAAAATTTAGATTTGTATGATTTTTAATGCGTATAAAATCTGAGACAATAGACTACAAGATCATAGAAGACCAAAATTCAAATTCAAAGTGGAAATGGGCTAAAAATAAGACCCAATTTTAGGATCGGAATATGTTATAAACAAAGAATTTGCATATTGAGCTTTTGCATGTGGTATGATGTATACATGTATTAATTGATGAGAATTTTGACTTTAATTGTAGTTATGAATGTTTAATAAAATTATTTTATATGTGAAACTTTTATTTAATAATGAGAAAAATAAATAATAATAATAATAATAATAATAATAATAATAATAATAATAATAATAATAATAATAATAATAATAATAAACATGTATATAGACATTTGGTATAATTATCAATTGTAAAAAATATTTGTGAATAATAATTATAATGTTGCTGGTAATTATAATAATGGTTAAATCCTAAAAATAGAGAATAGTTTGGCATGCCAATTAGGAAAAAAAATTAAATACGCTTGACATAATATTATAAAAGCCGGAAATGACACAATTTTAATGTCGGTAATGATATTATTAGAAAAAAATCCGAAAATAGTACAATTAAAAGCCGAAAATAGTACATTATTATGAAATTGATAATGACAATATTAAAAAGCTAGTAATGGCAACCCCATATTCCTATTCATGAGTTCAGACATAAGTGTTACGAGCTTGGATAGAATTAAAATATATATATATTGATTTAAAAATATTAATCTTAAAAATAATTTTGTATATATATAAGCATTGCTTATAAGTTGTAATAGTATGTGGATTTGCTTCTGTTGTATATATGACATGTATAAAAATATATATGTGTAAAATTTTTAACCTTGAACCACCACTAAACTAGTAGCTTAGCACAAGTGGTTTTCTCTTGCGCATGTTCTGAAGTATAGTTGTAAATAGCATAACTATCAGAAGAAGAACGGTATCCAAATGGAAAGCAGCTTAAAGCTTCAAACAATTTTTGGTATTTTGTTAAAAGTCATGTAAATTAAATCATAGTTTTATCTCATCAATCATGTTTTGGAGTATGTAAAACTAATGTAATGAATATAGTTTGAATATAAAATAATATATTTTATAAATAAATAAAATTTTGAATATTGGTGTTTGAAATATTTTTGCTATATATATATATATATATAAATGATACTTCCTTTAGCGAATCTTATAAGTTAGTTAATCGGGTAATGTTCTTTTACCATGTTGAACTAAAGAGGAATAAGGGAATATTACATACAAAATGTAAAACATTTAATAATTAAAATATTCAATTATATATCAATATTTTAAATATATGTGTAAGTTTATATATAAATAAATTTATAATATCTTTTATTAAAATTAATTATATTAATATATGTGAATATATATTAGCAAATTAGTGATATAATAGATAATTAAATGCTTAAATTTGATTATACTTATAAATTCTATCTTGCACATATACACGTATGTGTATATATATTTATATTCATGTTATGTTATACAAAATTATTAATACATTATAAAAACTAATATATATTTATGAAATATTAACTTTAGTTACATATAGTTATATAGATGTGTATGTATATTTATAAATATATTAAATGATTAAACGATATGAAACGACGCATATGTATTTGGCATATATAATGATATGACACATTTATATACGATAAATATATAACACAATACATTTATACAAATACATGACACCGATTATAGCCCTAAAAACACTAACAAATTTTTTTCACTTTCTTTTTTCCACTCCCGAAAATGAATGTCCTCATTCACATCATATAAATAAACTCTCAATAAAATAAAATAAAATAAAACAAACTTTCACTTAACTTTTTTCTATTGGAATTTCCTTTTTGAGAAAATAAATCGAAAAAATTAATTACTTTCCTATTTATTTTGTTGGAAAAATACTAAGAAGAAAATGAAGAAAATCAAATATTAAAACCTAACACAATAAATTTCGAAGAATACAAAATTTTTTAAGAATTTTACAGGATTTCGTACAATAGTATTTCCAGGTACCAAGAACAGCAATAAAAGAATTTTAATTAAATCAGCCTGTAAATAAAATGAAAAATAAAAGATCAGTTATATATATATAAGTGAAATTCTTTTTAATAAGGTGTAGAATAATAAGGTGGAGCTTGAGAAAATAATGGATAAAAGTTAGATGAAGAGTTACATTGAATCCTGAGAAAATAAAGGAAAAAGAGAAAATGATAGTAAAGAAATAATAGGTCAATGATGTTTAATTAAGAAAATAAATCTAAGATCAAGAGAACTAATATACAACTGTCTAGAGAAATAATAACTCAATCCTTTTGAAATACTAATAAATTAACATACTATTTCAAGAGGATTTGTGAAATTTTTTTAATTAAGAACAAGCAATATAAATGCTTGTGAAATTAGCGTTTTTTTTTTTTCTGAACTATGAACCAAATCTGAATATATCCATAAGATTTTTTTATGCGAAACCATAAGTGTTCTCAACTTATATATTAATAGACTAAGACTAATCTTATTCGTGCTAGTTAGGACCCCGAAAGGGGGCAAAGTACTCACTCAAGAGTTTTAAAGTAGCTGCATACCCAGGACTTGATGCCGAGACCTCAAGTTAAGTTGGAAAAATTTTGTATCAACTCATCCACACTTTTTTATAAATAGATCCATAAGATTTAACATATTAAAATAAGAATAATTAAATGGCGCATCTCCAACTCTTCGCCCGACTAGGCAAAATTAAAAGAAAAAGGCTTAAGGCACGAGTGGCTGGGCAGAGTGAGTTGGATGTTGGGCCTAGCTAGGAGGGACCAAATAGTATGAGGGTTATTGAGTGACTAGCAAAAGGAAATAAAAAGGGTTTTCAAATGTTTTTTTTATAAGGACAAAAATGTCATCTTAACAACAAATTATACTATTTTTACCTCAAAATTTAAAAGATGCCAAAACTACTTTTTCCACATCTTTTTTTTTTCCTTATTTTTATGCTTTTTTTAAAGTTCTCTACCACTCTTACTTTTCTCTTTTCAAGTTTCTCTCATCTGCTATCTCAAAATTAGTCTTTACTATTACTCCCATAATTAAGTAAACACTCTTCTTTTTCATTACTATCAAACTCAAAACAAAAATTATTTAATGTCCATTTTGATCCTTTTTCCCTCGCATAAATTTTTTTCTCCATTTTAAAAGCCCATTTTCACTATTAATAACCAAAACTCTTAATTTCTTTACTAAAATTGAGCCACTCATAAGCCATAAACAATGGCTTGATTGGAAGCAGTGCCAAGAAAGTCATTAGTTACTCATCCCAACCAACGACACCACCTACTCCCAATTTCTCTTTAAGTGACCACTCACCAGCTCCAAATATGTTCTTGATGCTGCTCTTTGCAAACCATTTTCACATATCTTGCTTGTAATGCCTAATTTTTAAGGTTTATAAGTTAGATGGGTTTATAAGAGAGTGTATGGGTAGATTAAAGTGTAAAAGGGGTTGATATAGTGATAAAGGTTCTTTCATGCTTGTAAATGACTATTCACACCTGTGAAAATATTGTATTTTCAAAATGATAGAGTTTTAAAAGGATTAATGTTTGTGAAGAGATTATCATAGTCGTGAATGTCGTGACTCAAGGTCATTTATGTGAAAGGTTTTGTCATGGCCGTGATAAGAGAATTCATGCCCGTGAATTATAGTCAATCGAGTGAATCATAATGGAATTTTTTTCATGCTTATTTTATGCCACACAACTGCTCTCCATGCTCTAAAACCCTTCATTGCACACTAAACTTTCATTCCCCATCTTCTTTTTCCTCCCTTCTCCCTTTTTACACAAGTTCTCTAAGACTCAAAAGTGGGTTTAAACTTGTATCAAAGGTAAGGAAAAGTGTTATTGAGGTTGGCTTAAGAGTTTGTGTTAAAGAGTTTTGTGTCCATTTTCTGTTATAAAGACCTTAAAAGAGCGTTTTTGGTGTTCTAGATATTGGTAGAAGGGGTGAAGACCATCAAGATCCTAAGCAAGCTTGAAATAAGGTTTAGGCTCCATTTTAGAGGTATGTATATATATGCATATTAATTCCCTTTTCTTGTATATTTATCATGTTTAATGCTATGAGATTATTTGAACACATGATGCGTGTTTGGTTGTGAAAAGGCATTGTTGATTGTGTGAGGTAAATGTTAATATGCTAAAAAAATAAGTTAGGAAATTAATGTTAATCAAAAAGGCATTTTGGTATATTTATTGTTCAAATGCTTTTATTTATATTATGACATGAAAATATTATTGAATGTTGATAGAAATGATTGATATTAGTCAATTTTAGAAGCTTTTGCATGATTTTTCAGTGTGCTTTATTTTTGGTCTAGGTTTATATTTAAAAACCCAGCTTTTTATGCCCGTGGCACATGGGTCACGACCTTAAATCCTTAATCCATGCACGTTTCATGATCGTGAAATCTTTACACAAAAAATGCACAACTCAAGTAAAATCGTTCATAGTTGTGTTTATAGCTTGGTTCACTTCCATGACATGATCTTCACGCCCGTGAATTTATAGGCATAGTCATAATTGAATTTATGGGTAGATCACTTATAAAGGATATCTTTACGATCGTGAATTATTATTCACGCACGTGAAGCCCTGAGAGTTTCTATTTTGTAGTTTTTGATAAAAATGCTATATGATGTTTTTGATTATTCACATGCCATGAGCTTATGCTATGTTGAAATACACAAGTGATGAATGATGTTAATGCATGAAACCTAATTGGTGAGTAATCATATGTGTATAACGTATTGAAAATGAGAAATGATATGATATGCAAAATTATGATTATATGATGATACAAAATAGGTAATATGCCAATGTCAAATGCTTGTGAGCTTGCACATGATGAAAAAAATAAAAGGGATAAGTTATAAGTTTCTTAAATGTCCATTTCTCTAATCTAGAACTAGCGATAGGATAGAAGGTATACCATTAAGGGGTTACGGTACCGTAGTTTTTGTATAAGGATAAGGTGGTTAAATCTCTAAGAGCGCTTTTAATCCTAAGTTACATACAATTGATATACTATGAGGACAAAGTGGTTAAAGCTCTACGAGCGCCCATAATTTGAAAAGCTCCGATGAGCACACTTACAATTAGTGGATATGGTGGTTGAAGCTCAGATAGCACCCCTATTTCATAACCTGCATCCGGATAGTTTGGCTTAAAGTCTTGGGCGAATGAAAGTAAAAAGGATATAGTGAACATATGATATGAAAATGTTTGAGATATATATATATATATATATATTACACAACATTGATAGAATTCCTCCCATGATATAAAATATGAATAAAAGATAAAGTTCTTGTATTTTCATACATTAGGGTAAATATTTTTTGAATTTGTTAGAGTGACACAAACATGTATAGTTATGACTTGTATGAATGCATGTGCAGATTTTTATACCTATATATACCATTAAACTTTCAGTAGCTTAGCATATGAGTGTTTTCTACATACAAGTCTAGAGCCTAGTAGCTAACTGGAGTCGACTAAAAGTGAAGTGCTCATGCAGAGACCTTAAAGCAAACCGTCTTGGATTGATGATATTTGTTCATGTCATCATTTTGGTCTCTTTTTGTATATGACATTAGGTATTTTTGGGTTGTTAACTTTAGTACATGTCTTATCCTTCTGGGACATGAAATTTTTTGATTAAACATGTATTTTTTGTTAACATTAGGCCAATTTAGCCTAAACATGGTTTTAATATATGATATTGTTTTATGGGATCAAAATTTATGTATACTTATTGATTTTATGGAAAGGATTATATGGTAATATGGTAACATAAGATAAAGCTTTACAAAAAAATGAAAGTTTTAAATTGCATAGGTTTTATATAGTTAGACCTTGTAGTATCCACTCATTTAGTGGAGATTAATCCTAATTAATGGAAAGGGTGTTACATTGCTTCTATGAGTACATCATGTAAATCAAATTGCAAGTTGTCCTCTCAAATAATTAAGTGTTGCTCATCACTGTTGTTGAAAAATTTTATTTGAATACAATGAATTAAAAGTATATGTTATGTATATCTGAGGTATATGTTTGAATATAATGAAATAAAAATAGATGTTTGTCTTTGGTTTGTGTATATAGATGGTTGGGACAGAGTATATATGAGGTAAATATGCGGTATAGGTAAGGTATCAATGTAATATCTGTTAAGTAGGTCCTAGCTTATAAGATAGTTTAGAGAATATATAAGTGTGTTTAAGGGTTTGGGGAAAGATAAATAATTTAAAAAGATGAAAAAGTAAAATGTTATGTGTTCATATCCGTGAAGTTTATGTCATGGTCGTGAATGATGGTGGTCATGCTTGTGAACATCATCGGATATAAAATAATATTAGTTCATTTATTCTTTCTCACACACCCTATACCTAGAAGAAAATCCTAAACTTCAAATTTCCTCCATACTAAAGACAATAATCCTTTGTTTCTCTTCAATTCCAAAACCTAAAAACACCAAAGTCTAAGTAAATAGCAAGTTCTAAACAAGTTTTGGAGAGAGAGAGAAGTGAAAGGAAGCTTTTATTCTTCAAGAGGCAGACTTAGAGGAAGAGAGGAAGAGTTCAAAAACCTTAATCCAAGTTATGTTTCCTTTGTTTCTAGTATAAAATCACGTTCTTCCTTCATCTTTGCAAGTTTTCATACTCTTTTTATGTCTGTCCTATTTTTGGTAGAAATTCATTCCCAAATGGATTAGGTTTTAGTTCAAGCTTGAGTTCTTATAGCTAAAAAATCTTTTTTACTTTTGATTAAAGGTATAGCAAGTTTAAAAGATGGGTTAAATGCGTTTAAGGTTTTATAGAACGTTTAAAGTTAGAGTTTTATCTTTTATGATTTAAAATTAAGTTTAAGGTTTATAGATATCGAAAAAGATGTTATATGTAATAGGCGTTGGAAGAAGAAGAGGTAAAACCCACTAAGAGGATAAACAAGCTTAAGTTAAAGCTTGGTTTTGAGGCTCCATAGAGGTATGTACATATATGCATTTAAATTCTAAACTTATGGCATGTTGTGCTTTTTAAATGCTATGGTGCTAATACTTGAAGGTAATGAGATTTAAAGTGTAACGAATGCTGTTAACCTTGAGGGGTATTTCCGTCATTTTGATGATAATAAATAATATAGCAATATTGTATTTAACATACTTGTTTTTGTAAGTATATTATACAGGACATGAATTAAAATAACAAGAATAGAGAATTGGAAGAATAATCCTTCAGAAACAAAAAGCAAGAAGTAGCATGTTCACTGCCGTGACTCTAGGAGTCACCCCCGTGAAAGAAGCTATCCGTTACCAAAACCAACATTTGAAGTTCACGGCCATGAAGGAAAACCAAACCGTGAAGTAAGCATTTCAGTCACCCCCGTGACTAAAGGTGTCACCCCCGTGAAGAGTCATGTAATTTCAACCAGAGAGCTTCACGACCAGAGTCACCACTTGGGTCACGGCTGGGAAGATTTTCACCCCCGTGAATGAAGGTGTCACCCTCGTAAATGTTTCATTCAATTTCATCCAGAGAGCTTCACGACCTGAGTCACCACTTGTCTCACGGCTGGGAAGAGTGTCATGCCCGTGACCAATTAAAGTCACGCCCGTGACTCCATATGTCAAAACATTCCAGAGAGCTTCACGACCTGAGTCACTACTTGTCTCACGGCTGGGAAGAGTGTCACGCCCGTGACCAATTAAAGTCACGCCCGTGACTCCATATGTCAAAACATTCCAGAGAGCTTCACGACCAAGGTCACCACTTCAGTCACGACTTGGGAAGAACTGTCACCCCCGTGACAAGCATAGTTACGCCCGTGAACAATGAAAGAGAAAAATGTCAGGCGCGATTTTTTGTTTGGTATAACGGCTAGTTTCTTATTTAATGCACCCCAACGGCTATATTCAGCCATGGGAGTATAAATGGAAGTCATTTATGCATTAAGAAACGTGAGGATGATAAGAAAAACAAAAGATTAGCATATACTTAAAATCACAAGCTATCTTGTACTTTTATACTTTGAGAACAAATTCATTCTCTGTAAAAATCTTTTAGCTCTTCATATTTGAGCAATAAATATTTATAAGTGGTTCTCTCTGTAATCTTTACTCAAGTGAGCATTGGGTAGTTTTGGGTTAAGAGTAGAACACTTGTAAGGGTTAGTTGTGTGAACCTCCAAAACACAAATTAAAAGGTTGTTTGTGTGAGCCTGTAAAACACAAAGTGTAGGTTGTTTGTGTGAGCTTGTAAAACACAAAGTATAGGTTGTTTGTGTGAGCCTATAAAACACAAAGTGTAGGTTGTTTGTGTGAGCCTGTAAAACACAAAGGAATTGGTTATTGTGTGAGCCATTAAAACACAAGGGATTTCTGGGTTAGGTGTGAGCCATTGTGAGAAACACCATAGTTGGGAGTGAGCTTGTAAAACTCCATTGTAACACTTAGTGTGTTAGTGAAACTCCCAATTGCGATTGGGGAGAGGAGTAGGGTTTGTTAATACCCGAACCTCTATAAATCTTTGTGTCTGATTTTCTCTATCCTTTCTAAAATTAACAATTTTATTTCCGCACTTTAAAGTTTAATTTTTGAAACTCCAATTCAACCCCCCTTCTTGGTCTAATATCTGGGCAACAATTGGTATCAGAGCCTTGTCTAGCATCGAAGCCTAAAAAGCGCTAGTAAAGAGTTAGATATGGCCAGTGAAGGATTCCAGAGTCTCAAACCTTATTTTGATGGAGCAAATTATGCCCATTGGAAGTTTAGGATGGAGACATATTTGGATAGTGAAGGAATTGAAGTCTGGGATAGTGTACGAAAAGAATGGACACCACCAACCAGAAAAGGAGCTGATGGTGAAGAGGAAATCCTATCAAGAGATGATTGGACTGAGCCCCAAAGAAGAGCAAATTTCAAAAATAAGAAGGCAATGACAATTCTATCAAGCTCATTATCTATTGAAGAATGTGGGAGAATACAACACTGCTCAATAGCATATAGTATGTGGAAGACATTGGAGAACTATCATGAGGGAACTAAGCAAGTCAAATCCAAAAAGATTCAACTTCTAACCTCAATATGAGCTCTTCAAGATGAAATCCAATGAGTCAATCACTGACATGACCAACCGTCTTTTATCCATTATAAATGGAATGAGGAAACTTGGGAAGCATCTGAGTTTGGAAGATATAAACAATAAAATCCTGAGAAGTCTTCCTCTTAAAGACTATGGTTCAAGAGTTGCTGGCATAGAAGAAGCAAATGAAGATATGAGTATCATAAACACTGATGTGCTGATTGGCAAGCTTCTCACACATGAGATGGCAGTAAAGAGAGATAGAGAGCTTGAAGCAGAGCCAGAGAAAAGAAAACCCTTAGCACTCAAAGCCTCTACTTCAAAATCTCAAGAAGAAAGTGAAGATGATGAAGAGATGAGTGATGATGAAAATGAGGACATCGATATGCTTTCAAGGAGATTAAAAAGAATCATTGAGAAGAAAATGAGCAATTCCAGAAAATTCAGGCAAAGAAACCTCAAACAAACTTCAAATGATACACACAGAAGTAAGGAAGAGGTAAAATGCTATGAATGTGGAAAGAAAGGACATATCAAACCAGAATGTCCAAGGCTCAAGAAGCACAAGAGCAAATACCAAAGAGACAATGGGGAGAAAGGTCACAAAGCCACATGGGATGACGAAAGCACTTCAAGTGAAAAAGATGATAATGAAAGTGAAGAGGTCAACCTATGTTTCATGGCTATTGAGGATCACATCTCGGATAAGGTAAGATCACTACACTCATACTCTTTTAATAATGATAGTAGTGATAATGATAGTGATAGTGATGATGATGATGATGAGCAAAGCCTAATAGAAGAATTAAATATAGAATTAGAGAAATATAGAACTAAATTTAGTATCTATAGAAATAATATCTCTAATTTGAAAAATAAGATAGATGGCTTAGAAAAGGAAAACATAAAGCTTAAATCATCTAATGAATCTCTTCAAAAGTCATTAGATGAATACTCATCAAGACCCTCAACAGCTTCACTGTTAAAAGAAAATAATACTTTGAAAAATGAAGTTGAAGAACTTAGAAATTTCATCTCTAAATTTCACAAGGGTAAAGAGAGCTTAGATACTCTTATTGTGTCTTAAAGACTACATTTAGTTAGACATGGTCTAGGGTTTAAGGACACATCATCATCTTCTAACAAAACAATATTTGTTAAGTCTAAAGAACATAACATCTCCACACCTGTTAGAACTACACCAAGAAATAAGAATGTTAAACCCTCTATACAGAAAAAGAATCATGCCTTTATGTATAAGAAGCATGCATCAAGAAAAACGCAAATTATTCATGAATGTGCATGCCATGGCATTTAAATACAGTGTAAGACCAAAAAACAAGTTTAGACCTAAACAATGTAATTATTGTATGGAAATAAGTCACATAAATAAACATTGCTGGATAAGGAAGGCTCATTGGCAACCTTCATGTGCTAACCCCCAAGGACCCAAACTCATTTGGGTACCTAAATATCATACTTGATTTGTAACTCTGTAGGTATGCCTCAAGTCCACAATAAACAAAAATGCATGGCTAGTAGACAGTGGATTCTCTAGGCATATGACAGGAGACAAAGAACTCTTCAATGAAATCAAAAGTATTGATGGAGGTAAAGTTACCTTTGGAAACAATGCAAAGGGTAAGGTAATTGGCATTGGTTCTATTGGTGTTAATGGTACTACTCTTATTAAGGATGTTTTACTTGTTGATGGCTTGAAACATGACTTGTTAAGTGTAAGTCAATTATGTGATAAAGGAAACAAAGTAATCTTCACTTCAAATGAATGTCTTGTAATCTCTATTGATGGTCAAGAAATATTTAAAGGAAATAGAGATATCAATACGTACATAATAAACTTACATGAACTATCTAACCATTCCTCCAAGTGTCTTGTGACTACTAGTGATGAATCTTGGCTGTGGCATAGAAGAATTGGTCATGCTAACATGGATTTAATACAAAGTCTTAGCACAGGAGAGCTAGTAAAAGGATTACCAAGAGTTAAATATGAAAAAGGCAAGACATGTGATCCTTGTCAAAGAGGAAAGCAACACAAGTCATCTTTCAAAGCCAAAAACATAGTAAGTACTTCAAAACCCCTTCAACTCTTACATTTAGACTTATTTGGACCTACTAGGGTTGCTAGCTTATGAGGTAAACATTATGCATTTGTCATCGTAGATGATTACTCTAGATTTACTTGGGTAATTTTCTTAGCTCAAAAGAGTGATGCTTTTGAAAATTTCAAAAACTTTACTAAAAAAGTTCAAAATGAAAAAGGGTACTGCATTTCAAAAATAAGAAGTGATCATGGGAAAGAATTTGAAAATGAAAACTTTGAAAGTTTTTGTCTTGAACATGGCATTTCACATAATTTCTCATCTCCTAGAACACCTCAACAAAATGGAGTAGTTGAAAGGAAAAATTGAACATTAATTGAAATGGCAAGAACAATGCTTAATGAATATGAATTACCAACTTATTTTTGGGCAGAAGCCACAAACACTGCATGTTATATTTCAAATCGAGTTTTCAAAAGACCTCTTTTAAACAAAACCTCATTTGAGCTATGGAATGGAAGAAAGCCCTTGGTATCATACTTTAGAGTATTTGGATGCAAGTGTTTTATATTGAACACCAAGGACAATCTTGGAAAATTTGCCTCTAAGTCTGATGATAGTATCTTTTTAGGATACTCTACAACCAGCAAAGCATATAGAGTATTTAATAAGAGATCATTAATAGTGGAAGAATCGATGCATGTTGTTTTTAATGAATCTAGTAGACTTGGTCTTATGAAAGGTAGTGCTCTTGATGATGTTGTAGATAATATGGAAAAACTTGTCATTGAAAATGGAAAAGAAGAAAACGATCAAGAAAATCTACTACCTCAAAATCAAGAACAAATGGAGCAAGAACTTCCAAAATAATGGAGAATGAACAGAAATCATCCAAAAGAGCAAATAATTGGTGATCTATCAAGGGGAGTAAGTACTAGATCTCATTTTAAGCATTTAGTCACTGACATTGCTTTTATTTCACAAATTGAGCCTAAAAACATTGATGAGGCTCTTAATGATGAAAGTTGGGTAATTGCCATGCAAGAGGAACTTAACCAATTTGAGAGAAATAAGGTATGGAACCTAGTACCAAGACCTAAGAATCATCCAATCATAGGCAGCAAATGGGTATTTAGAAATAAGTTAGATGAACAAGGGTTAATAACCAGGAATAAATCAAGACTAGTTGCAAAAGGATATAATCAGGAAGAAGGTATAGACTATGATGAAACATATGCACCGGTAGCTAGATTAGAAGCTATAAGAATACTCTTAGCATATGCATGTCACATGAATTTCAAACTTTTTCAAATGGATGTGAAAAGTGCATTTCTAAATGGCTATATAGATGAAGAAGTGTATGTAGAACAACCACCAGGTTTTGAAAGCTACAATTTACCAAATCATGTTTTTAAACTTTCAAAAACTTTGTATGGTTTAAAACAAGCTCCAAGAGCTTGGTATGAAAGACTAAGTTTTTTTTACTAGAAAATAGCTTCACAAAGGGAAATGTTGACACTACACTGTTCATCAAAAAGCATAAGCATGAGATACTAATTGTTCAAATTTATGTTGATGATATAATATTTGGTTCTACTAATGAGCTGCTTTGTCAAGAATTTGCTAAGTGCATGACTAGGGAATTTGAAATGAGCATGATGGGAGAACTTAAGTATTTCCTTGGTCTACAAATCAAACAAAGCAATGAGGGCATATTCATCAACCAATCCAAATATGCCAAAGACTTAATCAAAAAATTTGGTATGGAAGGATGCAAAAATGCCAAGACTCCTATAAGCACATCAACAAAATTGGACAAAGATGAAAAGGGTAAGAGCATTAATGAAAAGCTTTATAGAGGTATGATCGGATCACTTTTATATCTCACTGCTTCTAGACCCGACATTATGTACAGTGTTTGCTTATGTGAGCGTTTTCAATCATGTCCAAAAGAATCTCATCTAATTGCTGTAAAAAGGATTTTAAGATATTTACATGGTACATTGCATCTAGGTTATGGTATCCTAGAAATTCATCTTTCTATATTATAGGATATTCAGATGCAGACTATGTTGGTAGTCTTTTGGATAGGAAAAGCACTTCAGGTACTTGTCATTTCATCGGAGAATGTTTGGTTTCTTGGTTTAGCAAGAAACAAGTTTCAGTTGCTCTCTCAACTGCTGAGGCTGAATATGTAGCAGTTGGATGTTGTTGTACACAAATCCTTTGGATAAAACAACAACTTAAGGATTATGGTCATGAGATGAACCATATACCTATAAAATGTGACAACACTAGTGCTATAAATCTTTCAAAGAATCCTATTCAACACTCTAGAAGTAAACATATTGACATTATACATCACTTTATTAGAGATCATGTTCAATATGGAGATGTTGAATTAGAATTTATATGCACAGAAAAGCAATTAGCAGATATTTTCACTAAGTCTCTAAATGAGGAAAGATTTAATTTCATTAGAAGAGAACTAGGTATGATTGATGGTTTAACCTTGTGATTACAAGAATATGAATTATAAGATAAATTTTTTTGATTAGAATTTATGTTTTATGAAGTGAAATCTTTGTTGAAATAATTAAGTCTTGTTGCAGAACTTAATTTCAATTTGATGAAAATTATAGGGGAGTCACGCCCGTGACTTATACTCATGCCCGTGACTTAAGTGGCCCAAAGAGGCAGTGTGGTTCACGACTTTGGTTCACGACATGCTTCACAGCTTCACGTGGTGAAACATAGTTTCACGGCTTGAGTCATGCCCGTGGATAAGAATATTCATGCCCGTGATGAATTTTCACTCCCGTGAACAATTACGCCTCAAAAACTCACAGAAGCTTTCACGCTTTGGGTCACTGCATAATTCACGGCTTCAAGTGGTGAAACATAGTTTCACAGCTTGAGTCACGCCCGTGGATAAGACCTTTCACGCCCGTAACGTATTTTCACGCCCGTGAATAATTACACCCCAAATTCACAGAAGCTTTCACGCCTTGTGTCACGGCTTTCTTCACGGGCATAAGTAGTGAAATTCATCCGATCACGGCCGTGACACCCTATTCACCCCTGTGATGGATGATCATTCACGGCCATGAGATTCATCTATCACACCCGTGAACGAATTCACGCTTTCATTCACGGGTGGAACACTGCTTCAGCAAACTGTGAACACGACGAGTCACGCCCGTGAAACCTTAAGCCACGCCCGTGAATGTATCGAATATATAAGAAAACAGCCGGTTACAATTTTCATTTCAACTCTCCATCTCCCAAAACCGCTCTCATTTACTCTCATTCATTGAGACATTGAAGATTCCGACCCCAAAGCCTTGATATTTCACTATAAATTCCATCAAAAGTTCGAATCTTCAGCAGAAAACAGACATTCCTAGGGTATTTCATCATACTTTTTTTGTCAAAAATCTTCTTCAAATTAAAATTTTTCAAACAAAATGGAGTCTGCTTCGTCAAAAGGGAAGAGAAAGAAGTCCCATGCACCGAAGAGGTATTCAGATTACCTCATGAACATCATACCCGAAAGTTGCCATCCTCGGTATGCAACTTTGAAGAAGAGACCAATTTTATCTTTAAGGTCCTTCGAATGGCAGACAGTCTGTAATATCAGACTCGAGATGGCTATGACAGAGCAACTTCAAGCCTGTCATCTACGAGAATTTGTTGAAATTCATCTGCCAACCCTACGGGAGCCAACGCTGGAATTCCTTAGCACCTTGCAGGTTTCACCAACTGGAGTGGTGAAATTTCAACTCTGCAACAATGCAAACACCCTCAGCGCCATCGCATTTGCAGAATTGTTCAACCTACCATCAGATGACGTTCCGAATGAGACTGAGGTAGAATTCTCTGCCCCTGCAGCCTGGACACATTTCGGCACGGATTGCAGCTGGGATGTCAAGAAAACTAAGAGCACACATCTCAGGAACCCAGTGCAACGATATTTGCATAGGTTTTTAACCTATAGCATTTTTGCTTGGGGAGAGAGCAATGGTACTATAAGGAAGTCAGAACTCTTTTTATTCGAGATGGCTCACCGGGGAGTCACAGTGGCGCTTTCCAGATGGTTTGCAAACCATCTTCTCTCCATCGCCACCAAGCCCACAGGAGATATCTTGATTGGGGCTTATGTCACTCATATGGCAGTGAAGCTCAATTACTTGAAGCTGGACAACCACCACTTCAACATCATTCCTGCACACCCACGAGATAAGCTGGATATCGAGTCATTCATCAAGATGGGAGCAGCAGTGAGAATCGTTTACCAGAACGATATCTTTTATCGCTTCACTGATACTGCTGGAGAGATTATCTGGGAAGATCATGACATGGAGGATTTTAAAGCAGGCCTCCAGGGAGTCCAGCAGAAAAAGAGGGCTAGGATTGAGGAAGCCACTCCAGCCATCGCTCAGGACATTGGACAGTCCTCAGCCTCCACACCGTCTTTAGCGCAGCAGGTGGTTGACCTCTTGGCACCACGTTTCGAGCAGCTGCAGACTTCCATGGATGAGAGGTTGGAAAACCTCAAGGACTTCATGGAGTCTCGGATTGACAGTCTTGTGGCTGAAATAACTAGGCTTCGTGATAGGATGTCTAGCTAGGATATAGGCTAGAGAGTAGCCTAAATTTGTTATGTTTGATCATTTTTGTTGTTTGTTATGTTTATGTAGGAAATCTTAAATTTCCTTTCATAGTTTGTATCCCTTTCTTTATAATATATTTGCTTTTGTTTACTTCAATCTACATATTCTTTTTGATTGATGACAAAAGGGGGAGAAAACTAGCAATATATGGTAAAGTAATATATGATCAAACTAGCAATAATAAGAATAGTGAATCAAAAAGTGAAACAAACTTTGAATTGATTTAAAAATCTTGATTCAACTTTTCAGATGCAAAGTAGATAATTGAAAAACTGAGCTTCTATATACTTTAAATATACCCTAAGTATACTTTGCATACACCTTAAGAGCAAGTTACAAATAAAAACATGCCATGATATACCTTACATATACTTTCTGTCTTAAAAAGGAATTATGGTATGTGTTGGATATACTTCTCATATAACTTGCATATACTTAAAATCTTATTTGATGCTACATCTTTATTTACTATTCTTGCACATTATAATTTTTATCCTAAGTATATTTTGAGGGGGAGACTTCTCAAAATCACATATTGCTAGATTATTTGTTACCATAAAAAAGGGGGAGATTGTTAACCTTGAGGGGTATTTCCGTTATTTTGATGATAATAAATAATATAGCAATATTGTATTTAACATACTTGTTTTTGTAAGTATATTATACAGGACATGAATTAAAATAGCAAGAATGGAGAATTGGAAGAATAATCCTTCAGAAACAAAAAGCAAGAAGTAGCATGTTCACTGCCGTGACTCTAGGCACCCCCGTGAAAAAAGCTAACCGTTACCAAAACCAACATTTGAAGTTCACGGCCATGAAGGAAAACCAAACCGTGAAGTAAGCATTTCAGTCACCCCCGTGACTAAAGGTGTCACCCCCGTGAAGAGTCATGTAATTTCAACCAGAGAGCTTTACGACCAGAGTCACCACTTGGGTCACGGCTGGGAAGATGTTCAGCCCCGTGAATAAAGGTGTCACCCCCGTGAATGTTTCATTCAATTTCATCCAGAGAGCTTCACGACTTGAGTCACCACTTGTCACACGGCTGGGAAGAGTGTCACGCCCGTGACCAATTAAAGTCACACCCATGACTCCATATGTCAAAACATTCCAGAGAGCTTCACGACCTGAGTCACTACTTGTCTCACGGCTGGGAAGAGTGTCACGCCCGTGACCAATTAAAGTCACGCCCGTGACTCCATATGTCAAAACATTCCAGAGAGCTTCACGACCAAGGTCACCACTTCAGTCACGACTTGGGAAGAACTGTCACCCCCGTGACAAGCATAGTTACCCCGTGAACAATGAAAGAGAAAAATGTCGACTCAATTTTTTGTTTGGTATAACGGCTAGTTTCTTATTTAATGCACCCCAACGACTATATTCAGCCATGGGAGTATAAATGGAAGTCATTTATACATTAAGAAACGTGAGGATGATAAGAAAAACAAAAGATTAGCATATACTTAAAATCACAAGCTATCTTGTACTTTTATACTTTGAGAACAAATTCATTCTCTGTAAAAATCTTTTTGCTCCTCATATTTGAGCAATAAAGATTTATAAGTGGTTCTCTCTGTAATCTTTACTCAAGTGAGCATTGGGTAGTTTTGGGTTAAGAGTAGAACACTTGTAAGGGTTAGTTGTGTGAACCTCCAAAACACAAATTAAAAGGTTGTTTGTGTGAGCCTGTAAAACACAAAGTGTAGGTTGTTTGTGTGAGTCTGTAAAACACAAAGTATAGGTTGTTTGTATGAGCCTATAAAACACAAAGTGTAGGTTGTTTGTGTGAGCCTGTAAAACACAAAGGAATTGGTTATTGTGTGAGCCATTAAAATATAAGGGATTTCTGGGTTAGGTGTGAGCCATTGTGAGAAACACCATAGTTGGGAGTGAGCTTGTAAAACTCCATTGTAATACTTAGTGTGTTAGTGAAACTCCCAATTGCGATTGGGGAGAGGAGTATGGTTTGTTAATACCCGAACCTCTATAAATCTTTGTGTCTGATTTTCTCTATCCTTTCTAAAATTAACAATTTTATTTCCGCACTTTAAAGTTTAATTTTTGAAACTCCAATTCAACCCCCCTTCTTGGTCTAATATCTGGGCAACAAATGCTATGAGAATATGAATATTTAATTAAAAGTGGTATAAATGTTGAAAATATTTAAAATGAGTAATTGTGATGCAATGATATGAATCTTGTAATAAATATATCAAATGTACAAGTAAGGAGAATATTGAATGATGATGGTTATAATGGTTGAAAAAGGTAAGTTAAGGATACATAAATGCATGTTATATGAATTAATGAATATGAGTGTGTTCTTGAGTTCAATTATGATAAAATGAACTCTTGTGTGTTAATTGATATTATAACATATTTAAATGTATGAATTGATGAGAGTATTGATTGGAAGAGATTGTTAATGGTCAATCGTTAGAGCTCTTATATGTGTATTGTATTAAATGTTTTATTATGGTGTTATAACTGCTATAAAACTCATATTCACATCCTACTAGGTATTTCACGATCGTGAATCTAGATCTCATGAACACAGTCACACCCATAACTATTTATTCATGTTTGTGAAGAATATGCACTTAACAAACAGAAATATCACGATCGTGTTCACGGATTGGCATACCCATAAATGGATTTTTACGGTCGTGAACATATAGTTCATGCCCATGAAGCCTATTTTAAATGTCATATATTGTTTTCTTTTATAATGCAATGTAACATGTGACTATTTATTCATGTTTGTGAAGAATGTGCACTTAATAGACAGAAATATCACAATCATGTTCACGGGTTGGCATACTTGTAAATAGATTTTTACGACTGTGAATATATACTTCATACATATGAAGCCTATTTTAAATGTCATATATTGTTTTCTTTTATAATGTAATGTAATGGTTATGCATATGAATTCATAATGATATGCTATAAAGTAAGAAACACATGTTTTTATGAATGACCTATGTTGACGTTCCATATGATCAAAGGGTATATGTTATAAGATAAATATACTAAAATGACATATAACAAAGAGAATATGAACAACTTAGGTCCATGCTCTATACTACTACTAGAACTAGAATAGATGACATGTCATTAAAGGGGTTTACAGTATCATAGTGATAAGATATATAAAATCTCTTTTAAGGACAATGTGACTTAATCTTGAAGACTGCTTTCTATCCTAAATTGCATCTAAATTATATATGTTTTACTCAATCAATGTAGTTTAAGCTCATAAAACGCTTTTGACTTGAGAAGCTCAAATGAGTACGCATGATCATAGATAGTGGCGGAGTGACTTAAGCTCTGAGAGTGCCCTTATTCACAACCCATATTCGAATGACCCATATAAATAGTTGGGTGGAAATATGAAATGGATACAAATCAATGACAAATGTATAATGATATGTAATATGTTACAAATACTATGATGAATCACCTATGTATAGTTAAAGTATAAGATATTACAATAGCTTCCAAGATATGAAGTATGTTATATTATTAAGTGCTTTCATGTCATGCCCTGGTGTACAAGATATATATGATATAACAACATGAAATGAATATCATGATGTGAATTGTTTAATACATATATGAATTTTTATACCTATATATACTACTTAACTTTCAGTAGCTTAACATGTGAATATTTTAACATACAAGTCTTAGAGTTTAGTAGATAGAAATAGAGGTCGATTAGAAGAGTCAGCACATTCAGAGGTAACATAACATACCCGACTCATGTCCGTGATATATTATGTCATTATTTTGCATTTTTGTATATGACATAGGATTATAGGTTTACTTGTATATATGTCTTTTATTTTAAAGAATCATATAATTTTTGTTAAGGTCATGTAAATATGATATTTTTATATATGATATTAGCATTTGGATCAAATATGTTCTTTTATGGATATTTATTGAAAGGACGCTACAATAAATGAGGTATATATGCAGTGGTCTTGGTTAATTGTAGTGGTGGTTCCTTAGAACTTGATGAAGTAGAGAGCTACCATTGGTATTTTTAATTGAAATAACAAAAAGCTTTAAGACAAACAGACAGAGAGAGAGAAGAGTGTAAATATGGTTTATTTAGGGTTTTTGAAAGGTGGATTTTAAATGAGTATAAGAGAGACAAAATATAATGTGGGCATGAGATAAAAACAACTTATTCACTTCGTTTTAGGCTTTGTATTATAGCATTGAGAGAGAGAGGGTGCTTTTGTACGTGAAAGGGGCAAAAGCGTTTTGCTACTTTTTTTTCTTTTTTCTTTTTATTTTGCAATTGACTGATTGATAGAAAAAAAAAAGAAAAAAGAAATGGACGGCAATTTGGTACGTGAAAGGGGCAAAGGCGTTTTAGGTTTTGTATTATAGCATTGAAAATGACATTTCAAAAGAAGTAGAGAAGAGTGAAGGGAGGGCTTTTCTTTTTTTTTTTTTTTTCCCTGAATTTGCAATGGACCTACAAAGAAACACAGAAAAGAAAATAAAAGGAGAGAGAAACAGAGGTTATTTTGAAAGTCTGGGTGTTTTTATTAGAATGAAGGGAAGCTTTATTTTTTTTCCCCTAATTTTGCAATTGACTAATAGATTGAAAGAAAGAAAGAAAAAAAAAAAAAAAAAAAAAAAAAGAGAGAGAGAGAGAGAGAGGGTGCTTTTGCACGTGAAAGGGGCAAAGGCATTTTGGTATTTTTTTTTTCTTTTTTCTTTTTCTTTTGCAATTGACTTATTAGTAGAAAAAAAAAAAGAAGAAAGAATAGAAAAGGAGAGAAAGACAGAGACGTGAAAGGGGTAAGGACCGTTTGATGCTGTTTTTCTTTCTTTTTTTTTTCTTTTTATTTTTACAGTTGATGATAGAAAGAAAGAAAAGAAAAGGAGAGAGAAAGAGGCAAATGATGTTTTTATTAAGACAATATGTGAAAGCATAAAAAACCGTAAAATTGTCATTGAAATTTAGGAAAACGTAAAATGTATGTTTTTTAAAAAGAGTGTAAAAAAGTCAAAAAGGGGGTAATATTTTCCTTTTTTTAATGGTTTTATTCCCGAAGTCATGAGATCCTTGTTTCTCTTTCTAATGATATAATAATATACGATTAGTTTATTTAGGAAATTTGGAAAATGATAAATTTTACAAGTTGAGCTTCTTATTGCAACTCTCATTGCAGCTAATATTTTAATTAATTTCTGTATAGAAATGTGTCTCCTTGTTGCTTTAACTATTATATTAAAAAGATGCTAGGAAATCTCTGAACCATTCTACAGAATCCTTAGGGTATCTCTTGAGGTTATCCTTATAATCCACAAAGTAAAGACCAAATCTTGAAGTCTATCTAGCTACCCACTCCCAATTATCCAATAAAGACCAAACAAAGTACCCTTTCGCATTGCACCCGTCTTCTCTGCAATTTACAAAACTATGCAATTTTAGATGGCAATTATGGCAAATTATTCATCTTAGCAAATTCTTTGTCACTCTTACTTGATTGAAGCTAGCAGGTTTGTTAGATAGTCATTGTGGTATTTGATTCTTTTCTTTTCTTTTAGAGCATCTTTAATGGACTTTGGGCCATCATTTGGGTCATCCATCCCTGCAAACAACACCAGTAATTTGAACTTCTCATCCCTTTAGGAACTATGTACAACCATACAGAGTTTGCCTGCAATTTTAAAGCAGAAACGATTCAGCAATAAAAATTAAAAGGGTGACTAAAAAGAATGTTCATTTGTATGATTACATACTCTGTCTGTAATAGGCTTCAGGTTTCTGAATGCTGGAAAACACAGGAAATACAGGTAATATTAAACCCTGTTAATAGGTAATAATTAAAGGAAAGCTTAGAAAAATCATGGTTAACTTACGAAGAGTTACAGTGCTTGAATCTGCTAGAGAATCATTTAACAATTTACCAATTATGTCAGTTGAATTATGTTGTGCATAAAATGTTGTATCGTGATTAACTCTCACAACATCTAAAGACCCTCTGACAAGAGCAGCCTCAGATTTTGAAAATCTTTGCCGCCGGTCTCCAACTCTACTTCTCATTAAACTTGGATAATCCCCATAGATCAAAGGTTCAATAAACCTGCAGAAGAAACAGCACAAATATTGATAACAATCACAAATTAAAGTATCACTAATTTCTTTAAATACCAGTAATTAATATTCATAGTTACCAGCCGAGCTGAAAATCTTGTGCTCTTTGAGTTGCCTCAATATCTTCTGTGGAGTTGCTTGATGAAATAAACCACATCACATCTAAGGATATGCCAACTGATCCGCCTTGCTTCGCTTGCTCCAACATCAATGTTAAAGCCAATTTATTCTTATATTTATATAGAAAATAAGTATTTATTTCACCTTATATTTTTTCCTGTAAATGTCTACCACAGTTCTATGTGCAAGAAGGACATTGTGAGCAACAATATAAGGCTCAGTAGCAGAGTTTCCAGCCCTACAGAGAAGCCTCAGGAGAATAAAGCAGCGGCCTGGAGCCTGGAGACCTACACCATATCCTTGTATTGTAAATGTATGTGGCTCATTGAATGTGATCCAATGCTTCTCTCTATCCCCAAATTTTTGGAAGCAAGTCTCTGCGAATGTTGTGAAGTCCTTTCTGTAAATTTATTTAAATCATCTCACCATATGATCACAGAAGTTAACAAGTAAAATAATGTTAGAACAGTGTTAGAGAGTGGTTTTTAACATTATCAGAGAGGTCAACCATCCTTTGTATCTGTCATCCAAGGCTTGTGAAAGGAAGAGAATAAGTATATATATATATATATATATAAAAGAAATGTTACCGAAAGAATGTGAGAAAGTGTCCCAAACACTTGGTTCCCGTCCATCCCCCGACACTGCCCCTTCATACTGCAAAAGAGAATGAATTATGATCGACATTAGACCTTTGGATATGTTTGGTTCATAATTTTGACTTAGTTGGTAATTAATTTTTAACAATTAATAGTGAAAAATTTTAAATGTTTGGTAAAAATATGCTGGCATTGCCATTTATATATTAAATGACTGTTTTGGTGTGTGTATATATATAATGGAAAGTACTCCTTATTGATGTATATTTTTTTTATTAATTATTATATAAGAATGAATATTATATTTGGAGATAATTCAATTATTCTATAAAATATTTTATTATTTATATATTATTTTTTAAAATTATAAATAATTTAATTATAAAAAAATTAATTTGAAGAAACAGTATTTTTATAATTAATAAATTTTAAAAAGTTATATAGTATAAATAAAAAAATAAAGGAAAAATTCTAAAATGGAGTAGATAAATTTAGCAGCTAATTGATATTATAATTAACAATAAGAAGCAAATTAAAGGAATTTATATACCAAATAAATATTTGACAATTGGTAATTGTTGTTTTTTAACAGGGATTTAACACAAAATCAAAATCAATTTACATATATAATTTTTCAACGTCATATACATGCATAATCAAATTTCAATTATATTATTAATAAATTGAAATTAAAATGACTTACCTCTTTAAGTAATCCATAAAGGAATAATTAAAAAGTCTATTCTTTTAATTTTTTTCCAGAGATTTTTTGATTTTTTGAGAGAGTTGGAAGAGAGATAATACATTTAGATTAGGAAGTAGAAGTTATTTTCCCCTTATATTAAAGATAACTCCTCACTTCATTCTTATGGTAATTGTCTGGTCCAATTACTTCTTTCCTTTTCATTCCCATAATGGATGTAACCAATATTTGTCACTCACATATAATGGGATAAACTCTCTTATTAGTAAATGAGTTTCATATTTGTCAAATAAGTTGTGCAATCATGCATACTTTGAGAGCACATGTATTATATGTCTATTAGGAGTATATAGTTTCTTGACTAATGGAACTTAGAGTATGATTAGTATGTTGTATCCTAAATTATTTATTATATTTGTTTTCATGAGATCTCATTTCTTATTCAAATTTGTTTGTATTCATAATAATATTTCATCATTGAGATTAATATAACCGATTGACCATTAAATACATATTAATGTGACAATTTAAATATGATCTTCCTCTTTTTTGATTTCTATAATTCTTATTTAACTTGCTTTTCTAAAAGTGTTCCAATAAATCGAATCATTCATGATTTTTTGGTAACATTCTAAGATAGCTAACATTCAATACGAATTACAGAACCAAAATTGAATCATAAAGATATCGAGTGAGATTACATATAAACTCAAGGGTCTCACACTAAATAAAATTAAGACATAAACTTTATTTTCATATGTGGTCGAATTATACACATATGGTATGAATCACACGTTACAGTATTAACACATTTTCTATTGGAGCGTATATCTTTATGTTATATAATATTATACAAATCGTAGTTAGACACACTTAATGACCAACTATGAGTTCACATACATACTCGATTCATCAAATCTTTCATAACTCTAATATGGCATTAAGATAGATGAAGTGATATATATTATAATATCCACTTAATATTGATGCATTTTTACCAATCATTTTTTTTTATTTCACATAGAATGACAACATTTGCATTTAAGCTTTGGCTCTCGATTATCACCTAGGTAATAAAGCTTAAAATTTTTCTTATCTTTATTCGTACAAAGTAACAAAGGTAATTATTTATATGAAAAGACCAATCTCGTATCTGTTTGACATAGTTATGCACTTAAATATGTACTCAATATATATTTTATGTATATTTTACAACAAAAATATCTAGGAATTGAATCATAATAGAAATTTATTATCATTTAAGGAGAATATATATATATATATATATAACGTGAACATTCTAGGAAAAAAGTCATTTATATGTACATTTAACATCTACTAAAACCTAAAGATTTAACATACCTAAAATATGCATCTTTTGGTATAGGCTTTGTAAAGGAATCTGCAACCATTTTTTGCGATGTTATGCACCTCATGTTCATTTCTTTTCGTGCAACCATGTCTTTCATAAAATTATACTTGATGTTAATGTGTTTAGTTTTAGCATGGAACTTAGGTCTCTTATGTATGCTATTGTAGTCTGACTATCACAATTTATAAGTACGGGTTCTATAACATTTCTCCTCATTGTTAAGTGTTCTAAAAATCTTCTCAACCAAGTTGCTTCTTGCCTAGTAGCTGAAAAAGCTATAAATTCAGCTTCCATTGTAGATAGAGCTATACAAGATTGTTTCTTATTATTCCACGATATGACGCCATTGTTGAGTAAGAATACAAATCCTGAGGTATATTTTCTCTCATCTAAATCTCCTCCCCAATCAACATCAGTATAACATTTCAAATGTAGATTTCTCCCTTTATAACATAATGAGTAATCAATTGTGCCTTTCAGATATCTAAGTATCCTTTTTACTACTTTTCAATGTGTGTGTCCTTTGTTGAATTGATATATGCTTGCCATTATGACAACAAAGCAAATATCGGGCTTAGTGTACATCATAACATACATTAGACTTCCAATTGTATGAGAATAAGTAACCTTGTTCATTTGTTCCTTTTTTTTAGAGGTTATAGGACACATCATTTGGCTTAGGATTTCACCTTTCATAATTAGAGTATCAATGGATTTACTTGATGCAGCTTGTGAAAGAGACAATAAATTTCTTGACTGATCCTCAAAATATTAACTCCAAGGATAAATGCAGCTTTACCCATATCTGTCATTTTAAAGTTGGATGACAACCATCCCTTATTTTGTGTTACATACTCCATATTATTTTCAGTTATCAATATGTCATCAATATATAAGATTAGATTATAAACTTATCTTTAGACCTCTTAATATAAACACAATGGTCTTTTTCAATCATCTCAAAATTATAAGATATAATTATATTACGAAATTGAATGTTACCAATATCTTGAAAAATGTTTAAGGCCATGGATAGAAATTAAAAGTTTACATACTTCATGTTCTTGGCCTTTTATAATGAAATCTTTTGGCTATTCCATGTAAATTTCATCTAATTCTTTATTGAGAAAAGCAGTCTTCACATTTATTTGATGTAATTTTAGGTCCACACTTGTTACAATAGCTAGAATTAAGTGGTATTAAGGTAAACCTTACAACAGGTGAAAAATTTTCTTCATATACTATTCCTTTCGGTTGTGTATACACTTTCACAACTAAGCGAGTTTTTTTATCTTTCAATAGTGTCATTGGTCTTATGCTTAATTTTAAAAATATATTTATTTCCAATAGGTTTATGTCCTTTGTGTGGGTCAACTAATTCCTATACATAATTTTTTTTTTCATGGATCCCATTTCTTCATCCATTGCTTTCATCCATTTTTTATTGGCAGAGCATTTAAAAGCCTAATTTATATTTCTTGGCTCTTCCTCATCTTGTGGAGTAACAATGAAAGCTTCCTCTCCAATCTCAAAACAACAATGAGGAACTAGCTTAAGATTTGTTGGCCAGATTTGAGTTTCTTTAATTTTAATATTACTCCCACTTGAACCAGCAATCATAGTTGGATCCAACTCAGGTTGTGATTGAGTTTCTGTAGAAACTAATTCATCATTTCGTAAATCACTCCCACTCAAATAAAATGGATTCAACTCTTGTGTAGCGAAAATAGTCTGGTCACAGGTTTCATATAGTGATAGATGTTCTCCTATTTAACCCTATTTAGGAAAGTTATTTTCTAGAAATATGACATATCATGATTCAAACTTAGCAATGTTACCACCATCTTGTTTGCCTATGAAAATATACCATTTTGATTGTTTAGAGTATCTTAGAAAGATATTATTCTTTTCTCTCGAACCCAATCACTAGTATAGAAAAGAGTTATACATGTCTGTCATTTTCTACTTTATACGTCTTTTAAATGATAGACACATATGTAGGAGACACATATGATATGAATTTTATGTGTCTGTCATTGGGATAGACGCATATAACTTAATTATATGCATCTGTCATTTAGTAATGCAGACACATATAATCAGGTTTTACGTGTCTGCTATTTTTAACAACAGACATATATAATCAAGTTATACGCGTCTGCTATTTGTAACGACAGACACATATAATCAAGTTATACGCGTCTGTTATTTTTAACAATAGATAAATATAATCAAGTTATACATGTCTGTCACAACGAATTGACAGACACATATTGTTGTTTTTTAAAATTAGAGCTCATATTATGCTGCTACCATTCATATAACCTGCTTTAAATTTTATAATAAATCTGCTTCAATATTGAAGCTACAATAGGCATCCAACATTCAAGTAAAAAATACTCAATAATCAACAATTCACAAAATATTTACAAGACAACACAAGCTACAAAATTCAATAAATCAAAAAAACAATTCAAAGACAACAATTAATCCACATGTTCTTCAAAATTTATTAATTTAAAATTGTATTTTTCATTAATATGAAATATTTTACAAAAAGTAAATAAAAAGATTACATACACTCTCTTATAAAATAATTGGACCACATATGTCGAATTTTATATATTTGATATTGACTATATGATCCATTTTTAAAAGACTACAAGACAAATCAAACAAAGAATAGAAAACATGTTAAAAATTAATAAATTAATAGCTAATTATGTATCATACTTGTAATATAAATTGACTAGTATTTGAAAGAACATACCTTAAGCAATGTTGTATCATTGTTATGATATATAACAATTTCGTACATATAACTCATGACGTAATATCCGCATTATACACTTTATTGTTGAGAGCACTGAAAATAGAAAAATGACTAAAAAAACCAAATAAAGGATTATAAAATCATAAAAACTTCAATCTCACTAGTAATTAGGAATATAAAATTCTCACCGAAATGTCATTCAATTTTAACCTTGCACCTTTATTTTTTCTAGCTTCTATAGCATAAGTTCTATAGGATCTAAAAAATAAGTTTATATCAAAATGAGCATTAATATTGAAAACTCTACAAACATTGTAGAAACTATTAACTAGTAGTATTATAACTTACAGGTTAATATGAGGTTTCAGACTTATATTGCAGCTGCCACAGGCTAAAGGATCCATGAAAAATATCTCACTCCGTTCACAACAAAATACAATCAACATATAATGGTTACTAGAGATATACAAATATGTTGAAGTTAGTAAAAATGTTGAGAATAAAAATTATGCAAACATTAATGTAAATATTTTTTACTCCTGAAAGTATGGTAGTAGAATAAAATATTTGTCTCTTTATTCCTTCAAAGCTTTTAAATATATCTTTCTGTCGTGTTGGTATCTGTGATCATCAAACGAAGCATTATTGGATAAAGAAATATGATCGACGATATAAAGAATGTATTGCACAAGTTATGAAGGGACCTGCATGCATGAATCACAAAACATACATAAGTAATTATTTTCATATTTTTTAAATCGATTTTATAATATTAGTAATAAATAGTATAATCTTACATCATAAATATACAAATGATCAGGCCATCGAGCCATTCCATGGAGAAGATTTAAGCGATGTCTTCCATATCGACATTAATTATATGATCATCTACTAAATACTTAAACACTGTAATGTCTGTAGGAACTTCAAAAATGTACCCAGTATGCAATTTAGCAACCATGTCATGCATCAACCTCATGTCACCACTCAAAATTGCCAAAATTTTCTCATTAACTAAAGATCCATATTGCTTTGTAGCTGATTCTTTTGATAAATCGCTACATTGTTTATTATTTGGAGCCTTCTTTAACGGGTTAGATTTGAGTTCCTATCAATTAATAATAAATTATGACATATTATAATATATGAAATGCGATAATCTAAATTTTATTGTTTTATAAGTTTAGGAATTATTACATCTCCAAGAACCACAAGATGTTATGGCCATTGAACAAAGCTACCTTCTGCTTCCCCAACTATAGTGAGGTATTCAGTAAGCATAGGAAGTTGGGCTTCATGATAGCTAGAAAATACTTCTGTAACATCATCAACTTTTCCACATGCATATCTACATGCATTTCATTTGAACATATGCATTTTACATGTATTTCACTTGAACACATGCATAATATGCATTTCAGGTATTTTACAATTGTATAGAAGTGCACATGTCTGTTTTATAATATAGATGAAAATGATATGAAATTAATATTTAAGTGAACAAAGAAACTAGATTGAATTAATTAAATTTAATATAGTTAATTAATTAAACTGAAGTAGAAGATTAAGTTATATTTTTTGTATTGACTAGTATGTCTATATACATGTAATTGTATAATAATAATAAGAATAATTAAATAAAAATAAATAAAAAGAAAAGTCAAAAAATAAAAAGGAAAATAAAAAGAAAAATAAAAAGAAAAGTAAAAAAATAAAAAAGGGACGGGTGAAGAAAAAAATGAAAAGGAAGACAAATTGTTTGACTTAAGCTAAGTCTTCTTCTTCTTCTTCTTATTTGCTTCATTCTTTCATTCCATTTCTTTAAAGTTCAAGCAATATTTTCTTCTCTTTTCACTCCAGAAATTACAGCAACAAGGTTAGCCAAGGGTGATTATAGGTGAGTAAACAATTATTTTGTGTTAATCTTGATTAAGGTGTTTAGGATTCATAAATAGGCAGTGTTTTGTACTAAGGTTTTGATGATTTTAGAGATCGAATCTGGAGCAGTGTAAAACATAAAAAGTGTTCCTTTATGTCTTAGGTTTATGGATTTATAAACATTTTTGCAAGATGTGGTGTATAGGAAGAGACACTCTCTCTTAATTGAAACTGGACTGGATACGAACCCTAGCTGAATTAGCCAAGGTTTTTATAGTTTTGAATATGATAAAACCATTATTTGAAGTATCTAAAAACATAAAAGTTGTATATATATGTGTTATGTATCTATATACCAAAGTTCAGCTTCATATATCGTGTGTGTATTTTGAGTTATGTTGAGGAGAACCATGACTGTTCTATAGTTGCTAAGTGCCCTGTACAAGTCTAGAACATTGTTTAATTATTTTGAGCTTCTTACAGATAGATTCTATAACTTATCAAAACATAAGAGTTATAGGTATATATCTTATCTAAATTTGGGTACTCATTTCATCTTAATATGCTATGTATAGAGTAAGTTATGGCCGTTACAATTCATACTGTCCTGAAAAACCAACTCTATTCTATAGCAGTAAAATGTTGCTTATAATTTGAGGGCCGTAGAGACATAATTGATAAAAGTTGTAAACATGCAAAATATTTCATTTGAATCCATATAAGTTTCTGTAAAGGTTAATTGAAATATGAATTATATATCGTAAGTTATGATGAACCTAAGTTGGTATCCTGAAACTGCCTAAAGGCAGAAAATAGGGCAGAAAATAGAATACGTTTAGAAATTCAACCAAAAATTGTACAATGCTCCAATTGATCAGAAAGTTTAATATGTTATATAATTATATGTTAATTTTAATGAGAAATACGAATCAGATTAATTGGTCAAGTATATAAAAAGTTATAGGTTAAACAGTTCCATAAGGTCACACTGCCTCATAGGAAAAATCTTAATTATTGATATTAACAATGCATATTAATTTATTTAATCCAAATTAAGTCTCTTTAAGAACGAATTAATAAATTATATTTCCATATAGGCTCACACCATATTGGAGATCCACAAGACATGGATAGACAATAAGTTAAAGGTCGGAATTAAAGGAAATAAAAGGTGAGTCTAATTATAAAGTGATTTCTTTATTACAGATAAACATTGCTTGTTATGTGATATGTGAAGTGAATTATGATTGTATAATTCATATGATTGTCGTGATTTGTCATTGATATTATGATGATGGATAATTTGTGACAATTGTGTTACATATAAGTGGTATACTTGTGGTATATTTGAGGTATATGTTTGACATGTGTGATATATACATGGTATATGTATAATATATGCAAGGTATATATGTGGTATATGTATGGTATATGTGATAAGATACGATGGTTGATAAATGCTTAAGTATAAATGCATATGCATATGCATATGGACTTAAAAGGCATTGTGACTGGTTAATTGGTATTGCAAAGCAAAAGAAGAGGCATATGGCCCAACAAATGTGCAAATAAAACAAATGATCAAGCTAGCTAGTAAATGCAAATGCAAATGCAAATGTTCATATGGCAAATATTCACATGGAAATCCGAGGCAATATCCGTTTAACTTGGTCACAACAAAATCAAATGAGCAAAGCATAACCATAAGTAAAGAATAGTGATTATATTTTTAAATTTCATTTGTGATTATATGATAAAGGTGAATGGAATGGAATATATATGGTATGCATTGGATTTATGATTTGTTACTATGAGTTGTTTGGTACTTTAGAGCTCATTTGATGATTATTTTCACTGAGCCGCAACTCATTAGTTTGCATCATTTTTCAGGCAGAGAAGAGTAGAAGTTCATATTAAGGTGCATATAGAAGTCATGGATCAAAGGTTACCGGCCGAGCTTCCTCACTCTCTCTCCTTGCATTCCTCATAAGCACAAGAGCATATCATTTATATTTGGGGGTTGAATACTTGCATATGTATAATTACAATCAATATGTACTAGGATACATACATACATATATATATATATATATATGTATTCAACTTGTAAAATTACTAACTTTTAAACGTAATGTTTAAGTTATTAATATATGTGATATTATAGGCTATAATTAAAACTTCCGTATTAATTGTGAAATTATTGTTAATAATATGAGATGAGTTAAAAAAAAATTATTACTCGCTGTAAACATGAATTTTATATAATCCTGTTCCATACGTGATAACACAATATAAAATTAGTATATGTGGTATATAGATGTATAAGATGTTAGGTGTTACATGTTTTGTATCAGAGCAGGGATAGGTTCCATGGGAACATGCATATGCATATAAGCATGATAACATATGCATAATATGTGTTGAACATTATGTAGTGACATAATTTCATTTATTTTAGGGCCATCATAAGACATGATTCACCAATGAGAGAGGTGCCAGCTAAAATGCATTCTTATGAGGCATCGCCTCATTTGCATAGAGATCAACCAGTACCAGGAGCTAGGGCTCCTCCACATGCATCACAATCATCACATGCCGAAGTACCTTATGAAAACCCAGAACAGGAAGTGCATGGTTCTGCAATGTATAGGGAAAGACGATATGACAAGTTGAGGAAACAAGGTGCAGTTGATTTCAATGGCACCATAGACCCAACAGAAGCAGAGACATGGCTTCAAAGGACACAGAGGGTACTTAATATGATAAGGTGCGCTCCAGAGGAGAAATTTGATTATGTAATGTTTTTGCTTCTAGGCAATGCATATGAATGATGTGAGACAGTTCCCGATAGTGACGCACAACCACCGGTTCTGACATGGAATGATTTTCTCTGTGAATTTTAGAATAATTACATGCCTGAAGCATATAAAGATGAGAAGAGAAAGAAATTTTTGAATCTGAAATAGGGGAACATGTCTGTTGCTGAGTATGAGGTGCAGTTCAACAAACTTTCCCACTATGCCACTTTTATGGTCTCTACTGAACGAGACAAATGCAGAAAGTTTGAAAAGCGCCTCAAATATAAGATCAGGAATAGAATTACAACTAATGATCTTGATAGTTATGCCAAACTCAGAGCTACTACAATTAGAGCTGAACGGTTAATGAAAGAAGCTGGAGAACAACAAATTAAAAAGGCACACGTGAGTTCTCTGGTGAGTCTAGCAGAAGGGTGGGGAAAAGAGGTAGATTTATGCCAGTACAATCGAGTAACAGAGGTGGATACTCGAGCTCTAGAGGTCGTACTATGACTTCTTTTTATCCAGGCAGAGGACAAAGCCAGTATACAGAACAAAGGCCTACCTGTATTCATTGTGGCAGACAACACACAGGTGAATGTAGAAGGCTCACATGAACTTGTTATTTCTGTGGGTCCTTAGATCATATGTATAGAGATTGCCCAGAAAGAGCCAGATTAGTAGAAACCAGTAGAGGTAAAGAAATATCTGAGACTACAATTGAAACACCAAGGGTTACTACCAGTGGGACACATGTCAGAGGCAGAGGCAGGGGCAAAACTAGTGCAGTAGGCAGAGGAGTGACCAGATCTAAGGGACAGAGTTCTAGACCCCTTCCACAGGCCAGGATATTTGCTATGACTAGGCAGGAGACAGTTGATGCTCATGAAGTGGTTACTGGTAATATTTACATTTATGATATACTGACATTTGCATTGATTGACCCAAGATCCACACATTCATTTATATCATTACATATGACATCTAAGCTGCATCAAAAGCATGATCCCTTGGGATTTGATATAAATGTGAGTACTCCACTGGGAGCAGTAGTAGTTGTGAATAATATATGTCATGATTGTTCAATATTAATTGATGAAGTTGAATTGAAAGCTAATTTGATCTTATTTTCATTGCATGAATTTGATGTAATATTGGGAATGAACTGGTTAACAAAACATCATGCTATAGTGAATTGTTTTTCTAATGAGGTAATTTTTGAGTCCTCTGATAAACAAAGGGTTGCGTTTAAATGAGAAAGGAAGTTGGTATCTGCATGTTTGATATCAGCAATTAAAGCTTTTAAAATGGTGAAAGGAGGATGTGAGGCTTTCTTAGCCTATGTGACAGATATAAGAACTCAAGATAATATGCTGGAGAATATTTCAGTAGTCTGTGAGTTCCCAGATGTATTTCTAGAGGATTTGTCTGGGTTGCCACCAGATAGAGAGATAGAATTTACTATAGATTTGGTGCCAAGAGCTGCACCTATTTCTATATCTCCTTACAGGATGGCTCCGATTGAGTTAAAGGAACTTAAAACTCAATTACAAGAGTTGCTTGAAAAGGGATATATTCGACTTAGTGCATCACCTTGGGGAGCCCTAGTGTTGTTTGTAAAAAAAAAGATGGAACGATGAGATTGTGTATAGATTATAGATAACTAAATAGAGTGATAGTGAAGAATAAGTATCATTTACCTAGAATTGATGACTTATTCGATCAGTTACATAGAGCTCAAGTCTTTTCTAAGATTGACCTGAAATTGGGCTATTATCAACTTAAGATAGCTGAGGTAGATATTCCTAAAATTGCATTTCGTACTAGATATGGCCACTATGAATTTCTAGTCATGCCATTTGGATTAACTAATGCACGGGCTGCTTTCATGGCTTTGATGAATAAGGTATTTCAGCCTTATCTGGATAATTTTTTTATTCTCTTCATAGATGACATTCTGGTGTACTCTAAAAGTAAAGAGGAACATGAGATGCATTTAAGAACAGTGCTTTAGACTTTGCTAGAAAAACAACTGTATGCAAAGTTTAGTAAGTATGAATTCTGGTTTGATCATGTTGTGTTTCTTGGGCATATAGTATCGGGAAAAGGCATAGAGGTTGACCCAAATAAAGTTAAGGCCATAGTGAGTTGGGAAGCACCCAAGAATGTATCAGAATTGCATAGTTTTTTGGGTTTAGCCGGATACTACCGTAGATTTATTGATGGGTTCTCATTGATTGCTAGCCCTTTGACCAAATTGTTAAGAAAGAATGTGTCTTTCAAGTGGACTCCATAATGTCAAAAGAGTTTCGATGAACTAAAACACAGGCTAACCTCAGCACCAGTGTTAACCATCCCTACAGGTACATGTGGGTTTACAGTATATAGTGATGCTTCTCACCAAGGCTTGGGATATGTGTTGATGCAACATGGTAAGGTGATAGCTTATGCATCCAGACAACTGATACCACATGAGATCTCATATCCAGTGCATGATTTAGAATTGGCTGCAGTTGTATTTGCATTGAAGATTTGGAGGCATTATTTGTATGGTGAGACATTTCAGATCTTCATAGACCATAAAAGCTTGGGTTACTTGATGACACATAAAGAGTTAAACATGAGACAAAGACAATGGTTAGAGCTGTTAAAAGATTATGATTGTACAATTGAATACCATCCAGGGAAAGCCAATGTGGTAGCAAATGCATTGAGTAGGAAGGCCAGTAGCAGTGTAGCTCACTTGCAAGTATCCTCTTTTCCATATTTGATTCAATTACGGTCCCTGAATGTTCAATTGAATATCCATGATGGTGGATCATTGATTGTTGCTCTTCAGATCAGACCTATATTGAAGGACAGGATCAAAGTTGCACAAAGTAAAGATCCTAAATTGTGTGAGAAAATTGAATTTGTAAGGCAGGGAAACAGTAAAGATTTTCAATTGCAAGACGATGTACTGATGTTAAGGTCAAGCGTATGTGTTCCAAACATTGATAACTTGCATCAAGAAATAATGGAAGAAGCACACAATGCACCTTATGCAATGCATCCGGGGATGACTAAGATGTATCACAGTTTAAGACCTCATTACTGGTGGCCAGGAATGAAGAGAGACATAACTGAATACATTTCTAAATGCTTAACATGTCAGCAGATTAAGATAGAACACCAAGCACCAGTTGATAAACTACATCATTTACAAGTGCTAGAATGGAAATGGGAAAAGATAACGATGGATTTTGTTTATGGATTGCCCAAAACTCCACGGAAAAATGATGCAATATGGGTAATTATTGACAGATTAACCAAGTCATCACATTTTTTACCTATTAGATGGGGGTGTACACTTGAGAGTTTGGTCAAATTGTATGTGAATGAGATAGTTAGATTACATGGCATTCCAGTGTCCATTGTGTCGGATAGAGATCCACGGTTTACTTCACGTTTTTGGGTGAGTTTATAGAATGCATTGGGAGCAAAATTGAATTTCAGTACTGCATTCCACCCACAGACTGACGGACAATCATAGAGAACTATACAAACATTAGAAGAAATGCCTAGAGCATGTGCTATGGAATTCAAGGGAGCTTGGGATGAGTATATAACATTGGTGGAGTTTGCATACAATAACCAATATCATAGCAGTATTCAGATGGCTCCATATGAGGCATTGTATGGAAGAAAGTGCAGAAGCCCTATCATCTGGGATGAAGAAGGTGCACGTGAATTAGAAGGGCCAGAGATAGTACAAGATACAGTGGATAAAATCAAGGTTGTCAAGATTAAGCTAAAGGCAGCACAGGACAGACAGAAAAGTTATGATGATCAACATAGAAGGGAGATGGAATATGAGTTGGGTGAGAAGGTATTTCTACTAGTATCTCCATGGAAAGGGGTAATCCAATTTGACAAGAAAGGTAAATTGAGTCCAAGATACATAGGGCCTTACGAAATTCTTGAAAAGGTTGGTCCACTGGCATACATATTGGCTTTACCACCATAGATGACTCAAATTCATAATGTGTTTCATGTGAGCATCCTTAGAAGGTACAGGTCAGATCCTACATATATACTTAAAGATTAAGCCATTGAGATTGCAGATGACATGACTTATGTTGAAGAACCAGTAAAAATCATCGGATACAGAACTAAACAATTGAAAAACTGAGAAATACCATTAGTTAAGGTGTTATGGAGAAACCATTCACAAGAAGAGGCAACATGTGAAACAGAAGAAAATATGAAAAAGCAATATCCACAACTGTTTTCAGGTATTAAATTTTGAGGACGAAATTTTTAAAAGGAGGGGAGAATTGTAACATCCTCGACTTTTCCACATGCATATCTACATACATTTCATTTGAACATATGCATTTTATATGTATTTCACTTGAACACATGCATAATATGCATTTTAGGCATTTTACAATTGTATAGAAGTGCACATGTCTGTTTTATAATATAGATGAAAATGATATGAAATTAATATTTAAGTGAACAAAGAAACTAGATTGAATTAATTAAATTTAATATAGTTAATTAATTAAATTGAAGTAGAAGATTAAGTTGTATTTTTGGTACTGACTAGTATGTCTAGATACATGTAATTGTATAATAATAATATGAATAATTAAATAAAAATAAATAAAAAGAAAAGTCAGAAAAATAAAAAGAAAAATAAAAAGTAAAAGTAAAAGAAAAGTAAAAAAAAAAAAAGGGACGGGTGAAGAAAAAAATGAAAAGGAAGACAAATTGTTTGACTTAGGCTAAGTCTTCTTCTTCTTCTTCTTCTTCTTCTTCATCTTCTTCTTCTTCTTCTTCTTCTTCTTCTTCTTCTTCTTCTTCTTCTTTGTTTCATTCTTTCATTCCATTTCTTTGAAGTTCCAACAATATTTTCTTCTCTTTTCACTCCAGAAATTACAGCAACAAGGTTAGCCAAGGGTAATTATAAGTGAGTAAACAATTATTTTGTGTTAATCTTGATTATGGTGTTTAGGATTCATAAATAGACAGTGTTTTTTACTAAGGTTTTGATGATTTTAGAGATCGAATCTGGAGAAGTGTAAAACATAAAAAATGTTCCTTTTTGTCTTAGGTGTATAGACAGATAAATATTTTTGCAAGATGTGGTGTATAGGAAGAGAAACCCTCTCTTGATTGAAACTGGTCCGGATGCAAACCCTAGCTGAATTAGCCACGGTTTTTATTAGTTTTGAATATACTAAAGCCATTATTTAAAGTATCTCAAAACATAAAAGTTTTTGATATATGTGTTATGTATGTGTATACCAAATTTCAGCTTCATATAGCTTGTGTATTTTGAGTTATATTGAAGAGAACCATGACTATTCCATAATTGCTAAGTGCCCTATACAGGTCTAACAATTTGTTTAATTATTTTGAGCTTCTTACAGATAGATTCTGTACAATATCAAAACCTAAAAGTTATAGGTATATGTCTTCTATAAATGTAGGTACTAATTTCATCTTAATATGTTATGTATAGAGTAAGTTATGGTCATTACAAGTCATACTTTCCTGAAAACTAACTCTGTTTTATAGCAGTAAAATGTTGCTTATAATTTGAGGGCCTTAAGGACATAATTGATAAAAGTTGTAATCATAAAAAATATTTCATTTGAATCCATATAAGTTTTTGTAAATTTTCATCCAAATATGAATTATATATCATAAGCTATGAAAAACCTAAATTGGTACCCTGAATCTGCCTAAAGGCAGAAAACAGGACAGAAAACAGAATACGTTTAGAAATTCCACCAAAAATTGTACAATACTCAAATTGATCTAAAATTTTAATATGTGATATACTTATATGTTAATTTTAATTCGAAATAAGAATTAGATTAATTAGATTAATTGGTCAAGTATATAAAACGTTATAGGCTAAACAGTTCCATAAGGTCACACTGCCTTATAGGAAAAATCTTAATTATTGATATTAAAAATGCATATTAATTTGTTTAAGCCAAATTACGTCTCTCTAAGCATGAATTAATAAATTATATTTTCATATAAGCTCACAACATATTGGAGATCCACAAGACAGGGATAGACAATAAGTTAAGGGTCGGAATCAAAGGAAATAAAATGTGAGTCTAATTATAAAGTGATTTCTTTAGTACACATAAACATTGCTTGTTATGTGATATGTGATGTGAATTATGATTGTATGATTCATATGATTATCGTGATTTTTCATTGATATTATGATGATGGATAATTTGTGACAATTGTGTTACATATAAGTGGTATACTTGTGGTATATTTGAGGTATATATTTGACATGTGATATATATACATGGTATATGTATAGTATATGCAAGGTATATATGTGGTATATGTATGGTATATGTGATAAGATACGATGGTTGATAAATGCTTAAGTATAAGTGCATAAGTGCATATGCATATGGACTTAAATGGCGTTGTGACTGGTTAATTGGTATTGCAAAGCAAAAAAAGAGGTCTATGACCCAACAAATGTGCAAATGAAACAAATGATTAAGCTAGCTAGCAAATGCAAATGCAAATGCATATGTTCATATGGCAAATGTTTACATGGAAACCTGGGGTAATATTCGTTTAACTTGGTCACAACAAAATTAAATAAGCAAAGCATAAGCATAAGTAAAGAATGATTATATTTTTAAATTTCATTTGTGATTATATGATAAAGGTGAATGGAATGGAATATATATGGTATGCATTGGATTTATGATTTGTTACTATGAGTTTCTTTGTACTTTAGAGCTCATTTGATGATTATTCTCACTAAGCCGTAACTCATTAGTTTGCATCATTTTTCAGACAGAGGAGAGTAGTAGTTTATATTGAGGTGCATATAGAAGTCATGGATCAAAGGTTACCGGCCGAGCCTCCTCACTCTCTCTCCTTGCATTCCCCTTAAGCATAAGAGCATATCATTTATATTTGGGGGTTGAATACTTGCATATGTATAATTACAATGAATATGTACTAGGATATATATATATATATATATATATATATATATATATATATGGATTCAACTTGTAAAATTACTAACTTTTAAACATAATGTTTAAGTTATTAATATATGTGATGTTATAAGCTATAATTAAAGCTTCCATATTAATTGTGAAATTATTGTTAATAATATGAGATGAGTTAAAAAAATTATTACTCCCTGTAAACATAAATTTTATATAATCATGTTCCATACGTGATAACATAATATAAAATCAGTATATGCGGTATATATGTATAAGGTGTTAGGTGTTACAACTTCATCTACATATACCTTGACGTGATTGGGCGTGATAGGTCGATTGTACACCATAGCATCAATAAGGGATGGATAAACCATCCCTCTTGCCATAATCACCTGTTTACCTTCATTAATAATAGCAAGTCTGCATGATGTAGGTGTCTACAAAAATACAAAAAAATCAATATTAGCTAGATTAAAATGGAAGTGGAAGTAATGAAATTCAAAATTTTTATTTGTAATTATGATATTGGAAATGGTGGGTCCACCGAGTGACGACCATTAGGAGTTGGGCGAGCGTATATAAGACCCATCTCAACCTCCATATCAGGGCCAAATTGAGATGACTTCCTAGTCCTCTGCTTTATCATACTCTCAAGATGTGCAATATGTGCCGAGAATCTAGCAAATAATTTGGCCTTTATGTTAGTTTCAAGCTCTTCTATAATTTCTATTGAAACTGATGTTGATGGTCTCCTTTTTCTAGGATTACCATAAAATTTCTTGACACATCACTTCCAACACTTCTCACAAAGCTAGAATGTTCAGGTTTTTCAAGTGCATGTGACAATATGTCATCATGCCTCTCTGGTACCCAGTTACCTTGTGCGACTTCTTCCCATAATATCTCTTATTCACCAGATAAACAATATGTTAATAAGCAATCATAGATAAACAAATATAATTGCAATTAATGTTTATTTAGTAAGTTGAACTTACTATTTTTTGCCACCTTTTTTTGTCTTTTCTATTAGGATTATATAATTTTCTTCTTTTGTCCTTTTTCTTCTAGCTCTTATCTAATCGAGACTTCAATCATATGATGATGTAACATCAGAGCTCATAGATGGTGACAATGAAAAAGAAGAGATAGGATCTTCAATAATCCACTGAGCCATGTTTCCTGCATAGCCTACACGACCTAAGAAATGTGGATGCACATTCTTTGCTTGCTTTGCCTTCTCCTTAGCATTGATTTGTTGTTAATAAAAACAAAAATAATGAAAAAGTCATTATCATATCTTGCATAAATGTAAATGAAAATTGTATTCTACTTCATAATTAGTACCTCATATTCTTCGGATTCATGTGCTTGTTTAAACTCCTCCCAATTTTTCTCAGTGATAAAGTCATATAATTTCAATGGTGACTTTTACATGAATTTATTCTTTATGTACTTAACCACCAATCGGTACTTAAAATACTTCCACCGCATTCCAACAATTTTTATTACAATATTTTTTTTATCATCCGAGATGTTGAACTCTTTCTACAAAATAATATTTTAGATTAATTAGTTTTAATCCTTTTTATCAAATTTGTTAATAATTTTGAAGGAAATTTACTTTGATATCTTCCCAAATTGTATTCATAAGACCCTTATCCACCATATCCCAGCTTTTTATTGTGATGTTCACATAGGAACGTGCTACAAGGCCAACATAGGAACTAAATATGCCGACGTATGTTCCTATTGGGCAATCAAACTCATTGAACTCTATTGTCTTTTATTCATCCCCTTTCTTCTTCATTTTTTTGCACATGATACCCCCCCTAGTTTTTCTTTTTATTATGCTACTTAATGTCTCAGAATCTACTTGTTCATTCAATATGATTTCCTGTAACATAAGCATAACAAAGAAACATGTTAGTATAATCCACAATAATAACACTTTATTTCAATGGAAAATAAAAACAATAGATTTATTTGATAAACAATAACAAAAGTTGGTAATTATGAGTATAAAACAAATTAATCATATTACATATTTCTAAATAAACTTACCATAGACACATGTGCATCAATTATTAGCGATTTTTAATCCATAAGCCTTTAATATAATCATAACGCATGTAATTTGAATCTAAAATATCTTCTCCAATTGGTATAGGTAACCCGATAGAAAACGATAGAGTCTTATCAAACTGATCATATTTTTTCTCATCTACCACATCATTGATACCAATAATATGCCTATTACCTTGAAGAACAATAGACCACTTACTATCATCAGGGTCAATAATATAAAATACTTGCTTGGCCTGTGAAGAAAGAATGAATGGATCATCTTGATAACCCAACCGACTAAAATTGGCCAAAGTGATTCCTAACTCATCCATTCAAACACCGCATCGGTTTTCAATCCATTTATATTAGAGGACATGGATCCTGAATTCCTTGTAATCAAGCTCCCAAATGTCTTCAACTGTACCTTAATATGATATCGTAACATCTATTGGCATGGTCTTTAGCACTAGAAAATTCTCATGATGAAGCTATCAAAGTAACTCTACTATTTTGCATTATATTTTTGTCATCTTGACGTTTAGTGTAAAAGGTATATCCATTGATGTCATATCCTTCATAAGACCGTATATTCAACCTAGGGCCATAGGCTAACCATTTTATGGTATCAGTTACATCCTCTAGCACTTCTGATAACTGACACTTCACCTGGTCTTTAAACCATCCAATAAAAGAACGATGATATTCATTTGTCAACCATATTTCACCTTTGGATGGATTCAAACGCCTTAAAATGGACATGTGCTCTTCTAAATATGGATGAACCTGTGTAAGATGGTGCAACACAGGGAGATATGCTTTCTCATGCATCTAACCACCGGGTAATACCATTTTAAATCCAATTATTCCTTTACCCCCGAGTTTTCCCTCGTGATGAGACTTAGGAATGCCAATAGGTTCAACACCTGATAAGTAGTCTGTGCAAAATTCAATACCCTCACCAACCAAGTAACCTTCAATAATACTAACTTATGGTCGATATCAGTTCCTCACAAACCCTTTTAAGATACCCATGAATCTCTCGAAAGGATACATATACCTCAAATACACCGAACTATACAATTTAATCTCTTTCACAAGATGAACAACCAAATGTACCATTATGTCAAAAAAGGAAGGTGGAAAATACATTTCAAGTTGACATAGAGTAACAACAATATTGGCTTGCAACTCATCCAAATTTTCTAGATCAACCACCTTATAAAAAATTGCGTTGAAGAAAAATCAAAGTCTTATGATAACATTCCTCACATGATTTGGTAGTATGTTTCAAATTGCTATCGATAAAAATTATTGCATCAAAACATAATAATCATGAGACTTCATACCTATCAACTTCAATTTTTTCATTGACACAAGATTTTTTATATTTGACGAAAATCCATATGGAGCTTTAACACCATAAAGACACTCACAAAAGCTTGTTTTCTCTTTTTTAGACAACGTATAATAAGCCGAGGGAAGATATGTTTGTTTCCCTATATCTTGAGGCGCTAACTTTATCCGTATGCCAATTTCTAACATGTCCTTTCTAACTTTGATACCATTTTTTTTGTTTTTTTCGGTATATTCAACAATGTACCTATTATAGCATCACAAACATTTTTTTCCACATGCATCACATCAATATAATGACGAACCGGTAAGTATTCCCAATAGGAAAGATCTCAGAATATATTTCTCTTTTTCCAATGACCCTTTTGAGCATGCTTAAAAGGTTTGTCAAATGCATTATTAATATTTCTAACCCATTCATAAACCTCATTTCTTATTAATAGCAAACGAGCTACTCTATTTCAGTATGTCCATTGAAAGACTTTTTCTTCTTACGATAAGAGTGATTAGGAGGGAGAAATATTTGATGACTCATATACACATTTCTTTGGCCATGATTTAAACGTTGGTCCATTCTGTTGTCTTCACAAATCGGACATGCTTTTGCTCCTTTCACAGTGTACCCAGATAAATTACCATAAGCCAGAAAATCATTTATAGTGCAAAATATCATAACATGTAAGGTAAACATGCTTTCACTGTATGCATCATACACCGACATACCTTCATCCCACAACAATTTCAGATAATCAATAGGTGGTATAAGGTAGATATCAATATCATTTTTCCGTTGTTTAGGCCTTGATATCAGCAATGATAACATAATATACTTACACTTCATAGTCAGCCAAGGAGGCAAATTGTAAACCATAAAAAGAACTAGGCACGTGTTATGTTTACTACTGAGTGTGCCATAGGGTGGATTTCATCCGTAGAAAGTCTGAGCCTCAGATTCCTAACTTCACCACCAAATTCAGGGAACATTCTATCAATTGTTCACCATTACGGAGAATCTGTAGGGTGTCTCAGTTTTCCATAATGTTTTCTGACTTCTGCATGCCACCTCAAGTTTTTTGCATTTTTTCTATTTGCAAACAGGAGTTTGAATCTTGGTATTATAGGCAAATATTATAATACTTTAGCTGGAAAGTCTTTTTTTATCCTCAAAAGAAAATTTTCCACATTTGTAGCGCAACGCCCTACACCTTGGACACTCATGCAAGTCCTTATATTCATTTCGATACAATACACAATCATTTGGACATGCATGTATCTTCTTATATTTCATACCCATGGGACACAATATTTTCTTAGCCTCATATGTAGATGTGGGAAGCATGTCTTGCAGCAGTTCCAATAGCGCCATGAAACTCTTATCACTTTATCCATTTTTTGCTTTCATGTTACATAGTTTAAAAATGACAGACAATTTTGTGATATTAGTGCAACCGAGATACAAAAGGTTTATTAGCATCGTTTAGCAATCTCTAAAGGTATTCCAGCCTTTCCACAAAATGTTCCATCATCTCGTCTACATGATCATTCTCTTCATTATCAATGTTATTTTCTCCTTGACTTTCAAATTTATTATTATTGGAACGTGTCCCAGTAAAAACACTCTCATCATGCCATATCCATCGCATGTAACCTCCCTTAAAACCATGCCTTATTATATGAGATTTTACTATATGAACATCACAAAATTTTTTCATGTTCTTACAATCAACACAAGGACATACAATCATTTTTTCTCTTTCCCTTATTTGCTTTTCCTCCGCAATTCTAACAAATTCCGCAACTCCATTCAAAAATTCAAATATAGTGCATCTACCATACATCCAACTTCAATTCATATCTAACCACCAAAAAAAGGTTCAATATATATAAACCTCATTGCTTTTAATCAGGAGAAACATTATATATAAGGTTTTTATCGCTCCAACCTAATCCATCCTTAAACATCTAATCTTACTAGTGAATGCATATCTAGTTTTTGGATCCCAAAAAAATTCAACAGCATTTCCCTTCAGTTCTCCAAATACACAATGCAAATAGAATGATCCATTTACATACATGTATACAGAGAACATTAGAAAGATAACACCAAAATTTTTATTGGAACCAAAAACTATATATGTATTCACATTCTAAGTAAGATTTGATATTTAAAAATAATCCCAAACTAGGGACTATTCAAGACTTACTCCTAATGAGTAAATCTTGAATGGGTATCTAGGCTAATTAAAATTTTCATATTTTTTATTTACTCAATGCAAAGGGTTCAATTAAATTTAAGTTCATCAAATACTATATCAAAAAACCAATGATTAATTATTGATTTTATGATTTAATTAATTTAATTAATATGATATAATGCTATAATATGACATAAATTGAATGAACATAATCGACTAAGCCGCATGTGATATAATGCTAATATGATATAATTATATTTTTTAATCAACTAGGCCGCATGTAAATTTTTTAGTGAATATTTTCAATTCTCTATAACTTTCAAGTCAAAATAGGATTAAATTGAAAAAATTTGTATGTGATATTTTATTTCAAAATATGATAAATGATGAATATATTTAAGAGTCAATAATAATAATAATAATAATAATAATAATAATAATAATAATAATAATAATAATAATAATAATAATAATAATAATAATATATTTGAGTGTAGGTTCATATACTTGGTACAAATATATAATTAAAATATTTCATCAACCTAAATTAAATAAATTTTTAATTTATTTTTATTTATAAAACACTTAACATATAAATAATAATTAATAATTTTAAATAAAAAACTTTTAGTAATTCTTGCTCCACTTTTGTTCTTGAAATACATTTTTCATACATATTAAATAATTATAAAAATGGCAACAATGAGAAAAATTAAATAAATCATACCCATTAACACAAGGCAACATTTGGTGGGAAAATAAATCATACCCATTAAAAAATAAAAAAATAATAATAAATCAAAAACCTTGAAATGGGAGAGCTCTTGCGGCTGATGAAGCAAAAGTGCTTTGTTGGCCGGTGAGGGCGGATCTTCAAACACCACAAAATGAGAAATAGTGACCAGCGTGCATCAACGAGCAGGTCTCTGACATGGGAGAAATAGTGGTCGAGCACAACTTCATTATTAACTAATGAAGAAGACCCATTTGCTGCATATATTTCATAGAGAGAGTAGCGCGAATTTTGCTGTAGATGAAATATATATAGGTTAACTGTTAGAGACGACAGACGAAATTAATATCTGTATTTTGGTTTAAAAAAAATTTATAGGCGTCTGTCTTAAAGTATAACATACGCCTATTGTATAGCATATGCATCTAGTATTAGATAAAGTCAAACGCCTAAAATTGTTTTATGTGTCTGACATTAGATAAAGTTAGACATCTATTATATCTTTATTTAATATTTAATATATTATGTAAATTAAACTTAATTATTCACATCACTATCTTTTTAATTATTATATGCATGGATCATTATCAAAATAATTAATATATAATTATATATATGCATGCATAGGTCAGGTCATTATTAAAAATAAATTTATATATGCACAAAAATATTGAATTTTTATTTTGTCATACACTAAATTATTTTATCGACCATGTGTACTTATATTATGTTTTAGTAATTTATTTTATTATATAATTAACTAATTAATACGGCAGTTGAATAATTTTACACGGTTGTTGAAATGAATAGAGAATAAATAAAGTTAGCAAAGGATGAGTAAATGGATTTTTTTATGGTGGCTGACAAAAGAACATATAAGCATTAATTTGTGCATATGACCCTGCAACAATTTTGAGCTTCTTCCTTAATTTAATTTTTTTATACCCAAATTGTAATAAGCAAAAAATTGTAAGTGGAAATTTTTATACCCAAATCCAAATCCTTTTATTTAGAGTTTTTTTTCAAATAAAATTTACTTATAATTAATCAATAGTTTTTTGAACTATATAATTTTAATTATAAGAAAAGTTTATTTAAAAAAAAAACTATTCCTATAATTGGTTAACATTTAAATTGGTTTTCAGCCTAATATTGCAAGGAAGTTGTCAAGAAAATATAATTAGATTGGGCATTTGGCTACGGATAATTCTAGGCAACAAAATAGAATCTGACCCAAGTCTTAAAAATAAATAAAATTATGCAGATAAACCAGCAATTTACCATACTAAACTCAAAACTGATGACCGAAGAAACTAAGAAAACATGGAGTGCTATGAAAACAAAATCAGATCAAGAATCTAACAAAGCTCAAGATCATGCAAAAAAACCATAAGGATAATATTGAACACAAAATGAAAAATGGAAGATAAAAAGACAGAACCAGATTGTGAATTAAAAAAGCAGAAAATTTTGCTTGTGAAGACCATTAGATGAAACTTGCTATACAACATTCAGACAAAAGGAACACTCACTTGGATGAGATATAGAAATAGAAATAGAGAGCATACCTTTGGAGTTTCGAAGTTTAATCTAATGCAATCAAGAAATGAATGGATAGACAACTGTTGAGGCCGAAAATGTTGACACTTGCGGAGTAAAAATCCAATTATGGTCTCCTAAGTAAAACAGAAATAAAGGCAACAAAAACCTGTTACGGGCTCCATTTTTTAAGAAAACCAGTGAAGAAGAAAGAAGTAATGGGAGATAATGCCTTGCATTCAACAGTGATTTTGTTGAAAAATAAATGAAAAAAATTAAGAACCTTTTCTTGTAGATGTCTGCTGCATGCATGTCGGAGTAAAATGCCGTCGGAGAGTTGATTTAAAAATGGCAAATGAGGACAGCTTTTTGATGCGCCCAATAAGAAAGAGAGCACGAGCGGGAAGGGAATATAAGATTTTGTTTACAATGGCCAGCAGATTTATGCGTCTGGTAGCATATAACAGCAGACACATATATAACTATACACATCTGTTGATGTTTAAACCAGATGCATATAACAACTACACACGTCTGTCAATATTTATTCATAGACGCATATGATTGTTTTAAATTTAATAATAAGCACGTCTATGAAGAGTTTATTTTATCAACATATAATATTATATTGTACGAAGCATGTACTATTTTAACAAATAACTGTTTTAAATTTTATCATTATTAATTGATTCTTAAAAATATATTTTTACAATGAAAATATAAGAAATCAACTAATAATAATAATAACAGTTATTTGATTACATTTGAAATATATATTATTAAAATATTCAAAACTTTAGAGAAAAAGTTTGATAATATCACTACAAGAAAATAATACATTAACGACGCCAATTAGCGACAACAAACATGGCATCGCTATTTAGCGACACTATTGCGACGGTCACCGACAAGTCCAAAAATTGTGACATTTGCGACGCGTTTAGCGACCAATTAGCGACGTCAGACAGCTTAATCATTTAGCGATGCTAAAAACGTCGCTATTTGTGGCGCTAACATAGTGGCGGGTGATATAGCGATAAGAAGGGTCGCTAAAAGGGTTGCTAATTAGCGACTCGGAACTTGGCGTCGCTAAGACTAAATAATTCAGTTATTTGCGACGTAACAAATAGAGTCGCTAAAGAGTGATGTTTTGTCAACAGTATAAGTAACTTTCAGCGACGCTTTTAGCGAGGCCCACTTAGCGTCGCGCAAGTCATGCCTTAATGCCAAATTTTCCAAAGTTCTCTAATCCCTAACCCGCAGTCATAAATTTTCCCAATATAATTATTAATATATTTAATATAATATGTAAATATAATAATTAATATTAATATAATAATAAATATAATTTTTATTAATATATATAGTTTATAATAATATATGATAGTAATTAAGACTTTCCTTTGTCATTGGAATAATCAAATAATTAATGTATCCAATTTAATATATTAAAGTGCAATTGAGTTTAAAATTAATACTGAATTCCAATTTGATTAATTGAACTCATGATTAAAGCGTAATTTAATCAATTAAATTGAATTTAATATTAATTTATTAATTAAAATTTATTTCAATTAATCATGAAAACAAAATTGATTCAATTTGATTAATAAAATTATAATTTAAGTACAATTTAATCGAATGAACTCCAATTTAATAAAACTCTAACTAAAGTTCAATTAATTAAATGAACTCCAATTTAATTCAATTTAATTAATGAACCATTTATTTTGGTATAATTAAATTGATTGAGTGTTAAAATAATAATAATTTGTTCAATTTAAGTTAAATTACAAAATGAACACCATTTTAATTCTATTTGATTAAATTAATTGAATTTCAATCTCAACTAAATTTAATCAATTAAGATTCAATTTAAATTCAATTAATGAATTAACCATTAAGAAAATTAACCATGAAGAAAAATATATATAATTATTATACTTAATAAATTTATGTGTTATATATTTATATTCTTTATAATTAAATGTCAATAAACTTACATACTTATATTTTATAATTATATATTTATAGTTATATAAATATACTTTATACTTATAAATTTTAGATGAATTAATATATACACGTTTTATTATAAAATTAATTTTATTAATTATTTATAATTTTAAATATTAAATTATAATATTTTAAAATTAATTATTTTAAATTTTAAATTATTAAAATGATCCTAAGTATTTAATTTCAAATCAAGTTCTTAACCCTAATCAGGTTCCTCGCCTACCATCCCTCATTTCTCCTTCTGACTAGAGACAAAACCAAGTTCCTCACCAGCCACAATCATGAAGCAGACCTCGCCAGCCTTCTTCAGCACCCACACACACGCCGAGAGAACGTGATTTTTGGGTTGTATCTGTTTTGTTGAATGCAGAGTCATTGTTGCCTTTCCACAGCGTCACTGCTAATTCTCGGCTTAAATCCAACATCGCTATTGATTCCTCTTGCTGGAGCTGGCTTTGTCAAGGTAATTTTCATTTTAAAACCTGGATTTGTTTTCTCTCTTCTTGTATCTGCCTAAAATGCAATAGATATGAGGAATTCATAGTCATTTGTTTGTTTTCCTGTTCTGCAATACATATGGGTATCAAATATGGGTCTTCTTATGCAGTTTCATCTGTTTTGCATATTTTTCGGTTGTATCAAATTTGGTTGTATCTGTTTTGCATATTTTTGTCTTCCTCTTCATCTTCATCATCTGAACCCTTATATGGAGAAATCTCATATGATTGTTCTTCAATAACATCGAAAACTATGTTGTTCTTGCCAAAGAATGGTCATTTGGGTAATACTTAGTCAAAATTTGCATTATTTAACCAATTTTCTCTCTTACTATTTTATGATGAAGTCCCAACATATAATTACCCTTTCTTGGTAGCAGCTATTTGAACACTTGAAATGCAGAAATAACTTGGAATTTTTCAACAGTTTTGTGTTAAACATCACTGAAGTACAAAAGTTGCTTTATATGTCATATTGCATTACGATCAAATTCTGTAATATTGTCTTATGAACAAAAGCTGAAACAATTTTTAAGGAAATTCCTAATTTGTCTCAATGAGTGTTCAACTCAACTCGACCAACACTGGCCAATATCCTATACACATTATGATCGTGTTGACCACAACACAAAACCTTTTCTTCCATTTTCCCTATGTAGGACCATATTCATCTTTTCTGAACATGACTTTAACTTTTGCTGGGTGTAACCTACTGTAGCTATCTTCCTTATGGGTCTGGGACTAGTTGTAACAAGTTACATGATTTTTAAGTGAGAGTGTGTCAGATTCTTTCCCTTTTCTATCTACAATGCAAGATTAAATGTTCAACATCTTAAACATTTTTTATTCTTTTTCTGTTTTCTCATTTGTTTTTTTTATTGCTTCTGATTTTCTTTTTAACCTTCAATCATGCAGAGGTGTCAAGGGAACTTTTGCATACATATTTTCGTCTTCTTGCAATGTCCCTTTGCATGTAGAATTTTGTCATGTTTTCCCAACAAACTAATGAGCAGAATCAATTATGATCGTACCTCTTTGACCTATGAGAACTAAATGTTCCTACCAATTACCAGAGTTGAAATAGGTCTTAAAATAAGGATGCAAAATTAAGATTGATCATTTTTTGGTTTGTTTGGAGTCTTGCCATTCCTTTGTGATGCTTCTTTGGACCATTTTGTCACTTTAACAACATGTGCACACCAATTAAGTTTTCGACTCATTTATTTTTGCCATTTTGAATTGAAATGTGATAATAAAACTTTACTACGTCCAGTAATAGATTTCTTACAGGCGTCATTTAAAGTTATACATGTCTTGTCCTGGGATTACAGGACAAAAACCCATACAAAGATTTTGTCCAGCTGGCAACCCATTTGACAAATCTTGTGGGTGAGCTAAGGATGGGACACAAAGTGAGTTATTTTTACCCCAACTAGGGGAAAATAGTACCAAAATTGTTTGCTCTATTTGTTATTGCACCATAAATGAATTACAGTAATCTTATGATTAAGCTTAGAATGTCCCTTAATTTATTAATGATTTTTGATTGGAGGAACAAAGACGAGACAGTGAAATAGTAACTAATCTAGTGAAGCATCAAAAACCCAGGTTTCACCCACCCTCCGTCCCCCCCTCCTTTCTTTTTCCCTTTAAAGCTAAAGTTATATGCTTTAATTTTGATATGATCATTTTTTTTATTCTTTCAATGATTGTGATCTGTTTGTCAATTAATCTTGAATTGTAATCATTCCATTTGAATTGTTTGCCACTTTCATTTTGTTATGTCATAAAGTACACCTGAATTCAAAGAATTGGCACCAAATATATTGATAATCATTAGTACATATATGAACGCAAATAGTGGGATAAAGAATCTGTTAGTGGAGACTTTGTCATACTCCCATGGACTTTGTCATATATATAAGTGTATTTTTAATAGTTACTACATTATTTATCCATCAACGGGTACTACTTTTCAATAGTTAGATTAAAAATATAATGATCCTAATTAATTTTATAATAACTATGACAATTTAATTTTATATCATTTAATGCTATTTATAAGAATTACTATAAAGCTGTAACAATTGAAAACTCTTATATATATATATATATATATATATATATATATATATATATATATATATATATATATATATATATATATATATATATATATGGAGAAGTTTCAACTATGGTTTTGATTACTGAGGTAGACTTTAAATTTATTCTAGCCATAATTTGTTCTGAGATAAAATATCCTCTAACTTTTTAATGTTGTGTATCTTCGTCAAAAGAAATTACAGGTTTCACATTTTATATTTTCTCCTCAGTTGTTGGAAAGTGATAATTTACCATATGTTTGTAATTGGTGAAGATCAAATTTCAAATGATAATGTCAATCTATGTATATATATGTACAGTAATATATACTTTTAATTTTTTTGGCATGTAGCAGGTAATACTTTAATATAAAAGAAAAACCATTAAGGCATATTTTGATACGGATGAGAAAAGAAAAAGGCCATAGTTAACTATATGATATTTTTCTTTTTTCTTTTTATTTTTTTTATTTTTTATGATTTAATGCAAATAAGTTGGCCAAAGACAATATGGGTTCAGTTTGTTTATTTTTGAGAGGGGTTATAAAACTGGTCCATTTATTAATTTTCTTACTCCAACAGATACATCAATTTAATCATAAACTGTCATGTATATAATATAGTGACCAATTAATTTATGTATTTAGCAGTTTATATAATTGAATTATATTGATTTAATTTATTCATGAATTTGATCCAAGTCTTTGTGTATATATATGGCAGAGTTTGGCAAGGTTATTGTGCGCATATATATATCAGTATTTTTTAATATGTTTTTTTAATTATTCTTTTAGGACTGAATGAGGGACATGGAACTAATATGCTTAGAAATCATATACCAATCCATTTATACAATTCTTTCAGCACAAATACTATGAGTTGTATAAGGCATCTAATTTTTCCAGCACAAATACAATTCTTTCAGAAAATGCGGATTTTTATTTTTCAAAAAGTAGAAGTATAATGATTTTGGTAGCATGGCCATCAGCTGATTCATCTACAACTCATTATTGTGACTCGGTATTTATGTACAATAGCTACTGTACTTTACAATTTTGCATGGCAAAGTAATGTGCAAGGTGGGTGTGGAAACCATAGGTGTTGGAGCATTGAAGGTTACAGGATTTCTTAGGGAACATATGCAAAAAAATAAAGGTATTCTACTCCTGCTCAATTCAGCTTAATCATTTACTTTTCATCAATTTCAATTTCCAACCTTGTGTTGTTATTGACTATCTATTTCAATATTTTCATGTTTTCCCATTTTGTTTTCACATTCTTAAAAATGTTTATCCCTTCAACTTAATTTTCTATGCTATTCGATCAAATTTAATGAATGAAAATATTGTACTTCATTTTGAATCAAAACTACAAATCAACTATAAAATTTCTTTGAGAGGTAATAATGTCCTTTTTCTTAATTATATTCCTTTCTTTATGTAAAATTCATTTGAGAGGTAATAATGATTTTTTATTTATAGATATATGCAGTTGTGCTCAAACCATCTTTTAATTTTATATTCCAAGTATCCAATAATGAGTCACACTCGTGAGTGGATGTATGCTAGACTTAAAGAGGGTCTTTTGAATCCGGATTTCATTAAGGGTTTGTATGAGTTTATGAAATTTACATGTAGTCAACCAGATTGGATGGATGGTGAGAAGATTAAGTGTCCGTGTCAACTAAAGAAGTGTCAAAACACAGCTTTTAGGGACACTGACACGGTCAAGTATCATATTCTTAGAAACGGTTTTGTGTCGGATTACCATATGTGGACAAGACATGGTGAAACAGGCATAATGGGTGAGTCGAGCCACAACAATTGGATTGACCAAGATGATGCATCTAATTATGGAAATATATATCATGAAATGGTGATGGAGTCGACAAGTCAATCATTCAATCCATTTCCATGTGAGGAAGAACCGAATCCTGAAGCTAAAAATTTTTATGACATGCTCAATGCTGCTAATACAAAACTGTGGGACGGGTGTGAGAATCATTCGCAGCTTTTTTATGTAGCAAGACTGTTGAATATTAAGGCAGAACACCACATATCCGAAAGAGCTTTTGATGCAGTAGCAGGATTATTAAAGGAAGCCTTACCGCCAGAAAATTTAGCTGTTGAAAATTTGTACTCAACCAAGCGGTTGCTGCAAGGACTTGGTCTACCAGTTGAAAAGATTCACTGTTGTAAAAATAATTGCATGATATTCTGGGGGGAATACTCGGAACTGACTCAATGTAAGATATGTGACCATCCACGATACAAAAGGAATCAATAACATGATGGTAATCAAATGAGGAATAAACTTATCCCATGCAAGAAGATGCATTATTTTCCTTTGACACCACGCTTGCTCAGATTGTATGCATCAAAAGCCACAGCTGGAGAAATGCGTTGGCATGCAGAGCATGAGGTTGAAGAGGGTGTCATGCGTCATCCATCAGATTCTATTGCCTGGAAACATTTTAATGATATTCACCCTGAATTTGCAATTGAAATTAGAAATGTCAGACTCGATTTATGCACTGATGGATTTCAACCTTTTGGTCAATCGGGACAACAATATTCTTGTTGGCCAGTCATTCTTATTGTCTATAATTTGCCCCCTTGGCTATGCATGAAAGATTCTTCAATGTTTTTAACAGTTCTGATTCCAGGTCCACGAAACCCAAAAGAGAAACTAGATGTATTCCTGCAACCACTAGTTTCAGAGTTACAAATGTTATGCAATTGAAATTAGAAATGTCAGAGTTACACTGGATATATTGTGAATGGATATAAGTTCCAAATTGAACGCTTAAGTTCTATTAGAAAAACCATGAATTGGGGAGTGTGCATTAAAGGCTCTAATTATATTGTATTTGAGAGTGATTACTATGGAAAGCTCATCGAGGTAGTGGAAGTTGAATATCCTAATTGGCCAATAAAATGAACAGTTTTGTTCAAATGTGAATGGTTCGATCCGACATTAAATGTGGGAACTAAAATACATGATGAATATCAAATAGTTGAAGTGAACCATAAAAGGAGATTTTATAAATATGAACCATTTATTTTGGCCAATCAAGCATGCCAAGTGTATTACTCCACATACCCTAGCTTGCGTCATGACAACCAAGATTGGTGGGTTGTGATCAAGATCAAACCACGAGCTATTGTGGAAATTCCTGAAAGATCTTCAAATATTACACATGAATCACCGCCATTCCAAGAGGAAGAAATTGAATTACATGCTATTGAGGATGGAACACAAGATATGGTTACATCCTTAGTTGATAAGAATGGTGATTTCATTGAAATAGAGGATTCGGATGAGGAATTAGAACAAGAACCTGATTTTGAGTCACAGTCTGATACTGATGAAACACAACTTGAGGATGAAGATGAAAGTGATAATGAATAGAGGTTCTTTATATTTATGACTTTCAAGTTGCATAGGGCTTGACATAATGAATGTTGATTAACAATTTTTTCTTGTTTTTTCCATGCAGGATGAGGGGTCGAGGACGAAGAGATATACGTTCAGGCCGGGGTAGTGGCAGGGGACGAGGATTGACTACACAGACACCAGAGCCTCAGACTCAGCAAAGAGATCTCTCCACTGGTACGCAACATAGAGATCTCTCCACTGATACTCAGCCCGATGATTCCTCTGCACAGAATCAGCCAGGAGCTCATTCTACTTATAATCAGACAGGAGAATCACGAACATCTAGCTCTTCAAGTTGAAAGAGGCTTAGAATGGAAAATGGGAAGTGAGTATAATATGTGATAATAAATATTGATAATCTTACATGGTAATATTAATATCATTAACTATGCATACATAGGTTTGTAGAGAGTCATCATTTACGAGAGAGAGATATGCAAACAGAGCAATGATTAAAGTCAATCATGGAGCAGCGGATGCGTGATTTCATACATGATCGGACACAAAGCACGCAATCTCAATCTGGAGGTTCACCTCCTCACTCTTCCTCACACAGAGATCATCCATCTACATTTTGATGTGTTTTTTCTAGTTATTATGGGATTTTATTTTTATAACAACTTTTTTAGACATAAATTATGATTTTTATATTACAATGAATGTTTAATGGTCTGAATTTGATGAATTACATGATATTCAAAAGTTTTATAATTGAGTTATTTATATGTTATAAACAGGTTCTGTTATAATTAATAATATAATATTTTTATAAATAAATAAAATTGTGACGCCCATAGCGACGCAAAACGTTGTCGCTATAAAATAAATAATTAAATTATTTTTTACATATTAGCGACGGTAGAATGGCGTCGCTAAATCAGCGATACTATTTTTTGTTGTTAATATTGCCGCCAACATCAGTTCTGTCGCCACTTTTAGTGACACTATTTTATTTGTTGCGACAATTCTTTAGAGTCGCTAAATAGCGACTAGTTATTAGTGTCGCTGGTTACTGACGCTTTTTTTTCAGCGTCGCAAAAACTTGGTTGCGACAACGTTTTTTGAGACGCGACGTTTGAGTCGCTAAGGCGTCGCTAAACAACTATAGCGACGCCATTTATACATTTAGCGACGCTGTTATAGCGTCGCCGATAGACCTTTTTCTTGTAGTGATAAGTTAGACCTAGCTAGATGTGATCTATTTAATAATAACTTAAATATTTCAATTAAATATATAACATGACATGAAGAGGGATAAAATATATTTATTATTTTTCAATTAAATATATAGCATGGATCCATAATTTTAATTAGTCTTATTAGTATATATTATTAATTATTGATAATCCATTATCCATGCTTATATTATTAAATATATTTCAATTATATATTACCAATACTTATATTGTTAGTATTAATTTAGTTCCATGATTTTAGTTAATATATTTATCATTATTATATATATATATATATATATATATATATGCAAACCTTTAGCTTACGCGTCAGACATATATAATAGCATATGCATAAAAGTTTCATTGTACAAGTCAGTCAATATTATTTAAAACCAGATATCTAAACTATGAGAATCATAAGTGTCTGTCAATATCCAATAACAGACACATAAAATTAATGTATAAGTCGACGCCTATAACTTTACACATCTGTTATAAATCAATAGAAAACACCTAAAATAATTTTTCATCATTTATAATTACAATAAAGTCACCGCTCTTTCTACATGGAATATGTGTTTTAAGAGCAGACATTTATGAGCTTCCTTAAAGTATTTTTTATACTAGTGGCGACATCTGATATTAGTAAAGTAAGACGCCTATTATATTTTTATTTAATATTTAATATATCATATAAATTAAACTTAATCATTCATATTACAATCTTTTTAATTATTATAATTATTATATATATATATATATATTATTAAGTTTATTAATATATAATTATATATATACATACAAGAATCGTGTCATTATTAATTAGTAAATATGGTCACCTGCCGTATATATATATGACTATGCATATATATATATAACTAAAAATAAAAAATTTAATTTAATTTTACCTTAATTAATTAAATTTTATTGAAATATTAATTAATTAATTGCTATAAATATTTGCCTATATATATATATATATATACATTATTAGCTAACTAAGCCTAATATTTAATTAATTTAAATATTATTTGGTTAAATATCAATTTGTCTTATTTTAATTAAATTTGTTAATTAACATTATACTCTCCAAATTAATTTGGACAAAAATGAATCATTTTAAAATTGTTAATAGTATATACATGTAAACAATAGATGTATAATCTTTATTCTTGCCAAATATTTATTTCCATAATATGTGTCTGCTATTTCTAACTACATAAGCCTAAAGTACAACTTGCATTTTATATGTCTGTCATTTATATTAACAAACGCATATACCTAACAACTTTATGATATATTTACAAAAATATCACCGTCTATATTTTAAGTGTCTGTCATTTTTACAACAGACATGTATAACTTTTAACTTAAAGTTGTTTTTGTACTAGTAAATTTTTCATTTTTATAAGAGGTATTTAGTACATAGGTTGCACATCTTCAAAGTTTTAAAACACTTAGGTCAAATTTTTACCAGTCCATAACTCATACGCGATGGTTATAATAGACTTACAGGGCACACAATTAATTGCAAATATGGTTGTTAATAATGCATCATCCCAATACATTATAGGCAAATGAGTTTATCTCATCATTAACCTAAGCATTTTAAAAAGGGTCATATTTTGTCTATTCGCAATATCATTTTGTTGCAAGGTATACAAGATAGTTAATTGATTCTCGATTTCTTTTTTTTTTTTTATCACATATACATTTGAACTTATCAAAAAGATATTCTCGATATCGATCAGTTCTCAATATTAATTTTCTAATATAATTTATTCTCAACTAAATTCATTTATTTTATAAAGCAATCTAATGCTTGAGTTTTGTGACAAATCAAATAGATATAACTATATCGAGTGTAATTATCTATTAATTTAATAAAATAACATGTTCCAAGTCTAGCTTTGACATTTATTGGACCACAAACATATGAACGAATTAATTGCAACAAAATTTTGATTCTAGTTTCTTTTCCAAATGATTTTTGTGTTGTTTTTTCAGTTAGACAATACTCACAAGTTGACAAATTAACTTTGTCTAAATTATTCAATAAGTCTTCTTTGGCTAATCGATTTATATTTTGTTGGCCAATATAATCGAGTTTAGCATGCCAAACATTCATGTCATTTTCATAATCAACAACAGATATAAAATATGAAAAATATGCATTACTAGCATTATATTCAGCATTAAAAACAATAAAACTATCTGAAAAATAACCTTAATCGTAGTAGTATTGTCTTAAAAATAAATCAATACCATGTCCATGAAAACATAATTCAAGTCTAACTTAAGTAAAACCAACACTAATACTAAATTTTGAAAAAATTTTAGAGTAAATAATACATCATATAGGAATAAGGTTTGACCACCATACATGACTAACTTGCAAGTGTCAATTCTTCTTACTTCAGCTTTGGAGTTATTTTTCACATATATCTATTTCATTCCTCTTAGTATCCATCGAAATTCAACAAAGGCACTCATGTCTTTCATTATATGGTTTGTTGCTCATGAGTCTAATGTCTATAAAGGATTAGATTCCTTGAAACATTAATTTCATTTCACAAGTATACAAAAGGTTATTTACCTGTTTAGGTTCTTTGCAATCACATGCAAAGTGTCATTTCTTATCACAATTATAGCATTTGAGTTTGGATATATGTTTCTTCTTCTTAAAGAAACATTTTCCATTTCTAAGTTAGTTGAACTTTTGCTTTTTCTTAGTCTGAGCATTGTCATTACTTCCTGTTGAACCTTGAGGGGTATTTCCGTCATTTTGATGCTAATAAATAAAATGGCAATAATGTATTTAACATACTTGTTTTCTAAGTTTATTGAACAGGGTATAAAACTTGATAGCAAGAATGGAGAATGAAAGACTAACCTTAAAAAGATAAAAATTGAAGAAATAGCATTATTCACGTCCGTGACCTTTTATGTCACACCCGTGATAAAGCTTAGCTCCAACTACCAAATATTTAAAGTTTACGGCCATAAAGAATGATAGCAACCGTGAATGATCATATAAGTCATGCCCGTGAAAGAAAGTCACGCCCGTGAGAAAACATGTCAAATTCCTCCAGAGAGCTTCACGGTCAGAGTCACTACTTGGACCACGGCTAGGAAGGATGTTCATGTCCGTGAAAGAATAATATCATGTCTGTGATAAATTATTTCAAATCCTTCCAAAATGCTTCATGGTCGAAGTCACCACTCAAGTCATGGCTTAGAAGAACAGTCATGACCGTGACACATTTATTTATGACCGTGAAAAAGGAAAGAGAAGCATATCAGGCTCGAAATTAAGAGTTGGTGCAACGACTATTTTCGCATTAAATGCAACCAAACGACTATAAGTTTCCATGGAAGTATAAATGCAAGTCATTTATGAATCCAGAACAAGAGAATAACAAATACTTCGAATCTCAATCTTGTTGTAGCCATTTGTGCATTTAAAACTTTAAAACAAACATTAATTCTCTCTAAAAAATCTTTTTGCTCATTGTTTTCTGAGCATTATAGATTTGTGAGTGTTTCTCTTTGTAATATACTACTCAAGTGAGTTTGGGTATATTGGGTTAAGAGTATAACACTTGTAAGGGTTATTTGTGTGAGTCTTTAAAAGACAAAGAATTGATTTATTATGTGAGCCATTAAAATACAAGGGATTTCTAGGTTAGGTGTGATCCATTGTTAGAAATACCATATTTAGGAGTGAGCTTGTAAAACTCCATTGTAACACTTAGTGTGTTAGTGAAACTCCCAATTGAGATTGGGGAGAGGAGTATGGTTTGTTAACACCCGAGCCTCTATAAAAATTTTTGTGTGATATCTTTCTATCCCTACTCAACTTAACTTTTCTTTTCGCACTTAAAAGTTAAGAAATTTTAATACCCCATTCAACCTCTCTTCTTGGTATTAAATAATCCCCTTTTTATTTTAAATAAATTTATTTATTTTTTTGTCTAACGTGTACCTATTTTTTTATATTTATTAACATGGCACGTGTAAGCCATGTGCCATCTTCCTAATTGATGCCGACAATTAGTTTTCACTTGATGGAGGCTTTTGGGTCTCCTAAAGTCGTTTGTGGAGTCATATATATGTCATGCTTACACACAATTATGTGAAATGAGTAGTGACACAAATTGTAATTTTTATTATCTTCTATCTTAAAAATCATAAATTCTAAAGTCCAAAAAAATGATTTTTCAGTATTGATGGGTAATATTTGATATTCATTATCTCACTCAATTCGTAACCAAATTTTGCGATCAATATACCAAATTAATATCTGACATATCTATTTTAAAATGGAGTTAAAAATGTCTACAAATTCATAGTGCATAGAGAGAAATAAAATCTTAAACATGACATGTTGAACATATTTTACAAGTTTTAGAATCAAATGATCATTTTTAAAAAATAATAACTAATTCAATACTCAACCAAATTAATAAGAATGACAACGGGGCAGAGTTTCTAGTTTCCGTCCCTGAATGCGACACCCCACCCTGCTCCCCGACCCTACCCCATTCTTTACCGAATAAAAATTTTGGATTCTCGTCCCCGCACCAAGCAAAAGTGGAGATCCCCGATTTGACTCGATCTCTGATATTTATTTTATTTTAATATTAAAAATATTTTTTATTTTAATTAATTAGTTAATTACATAATTATTTAAATAAAATATATTACAATGCTAATCATAAAAACTAAGTTAGTTTGATTTTCCAATAAATTGATGGAAATATTGAAAACAATTTTGATTTTATGTAAAATATTTCAAAATTTTGATTTTAAATATTATTGCACCTAAATGGGTGTAATATAATTAGAAAATAAATTTCAAAATCAAAACGGCATAACCCTAATCCTAATGGCATAAGCCTTGTCTCTCTTCTCTCTCTGCCATTTTCTGCCTCCAGCTGCCTCTTTTTCCCTTTTCTCTCGATTGTACCTACTCTTGCCTCTTTTTTCCTCTTCCTTTTTCCCTTCAACCACATTCCTTTTTCGGTTGATTTCTAGTTTGAGTTTGATTTTGGCTACACCCATCTCCCGTATCTATTTTTTACCTCTCTTTCCCTCTTTCTTTTTCTCTAACTAGTTGCAAATTCTTAAAATCTTCTTAAGTTCTTTTTATTCAATCAAGCTCTCAAAGTCTAATTAAGAAAAAAAATGTTATAGTTAATCTATACAAGATAAGAAAACGAATATTAATCGATCAATATTTTGATATTGATGGTGGATTTTAGCTCCCAAATCACATAGAAATGAATTAGACCCAACTCAACTTCAAAAAAATTGTCTTAGTTGTTAATTATAAAGAGCATTTTGCTAAGATGAATATTGATCTTAACAATCTTAAGGACAAATAATTTTTAGATTACCTTTTAAAGGTAGTTTTAATTGAAAATTAAAAATAATAAGAGAGTAACATAGTGATTGCATATTTGTATTAATATATGCAATTGAAGATTTACACATCTACCAGAAATTCATTTTTTTATATAAATAAACATATGCTAGAATTTTAATTAACAGAGTTAGAGAAAATTGAGTCAATTCATCATTACTATTCATACTTATTTTTGCATAATTCCCGATGGTTTCATAAATTAATCCAATTTGGGTGTTAATTATATTCTTATTTTTTTAATGTTAAGTTAACCACATTATTAAATCCAAATTAAATGTGATGGTTACTTTCATTAAATAAATAATAAAATAGAATTTTTGTTTTTAAGGTTTGGATTTGATTAAACCTAACAAAAACATGGCCCATTTAGCTTTTGCTTCATTTTCCTTTGCTCATAGTTATAACCAACTGTAAAGTTATATTGCGCCAAACACAAGCCACTGTAACCACATCTTTCAATCTGCTCCACTCCATCATCATTGTTGCTCATAATCATTCATTTTTTCATGGGTCATACAATAAGTTGTGTCATAGCTTTAGGAGTTAATCTCTTCTTTTGTTTTGGGTTCAGTTTTGCATATTCTTGGTGAAATATGTAAACTGACTAAACATCTAACTATCTTCTACATTCATGCTTGCCTTTTCAACTCTTAATATTTGTGATTTATGTACTATATCAAAAATATTTTTCTTGACACTTGACCACAAAGAATTCTCTCTCTTTTATTTTTTAGATTAAATGTAAAATCCAAAAATAATAAGTATTATTAGGATTACTAATCCTAGGTTCTAGTTAAACCAAAACAATATAAATTTTTTATTTTTTCTTATGATCTGGTCATGTGAAATTTTCTTGGATATTTATGCTTGTAATTTTCTTGGATTTAGTTTATTTTTTCTTGTGAGCTTGTGATATGGTCATGTGAAATTTTCTTGACACTTACATGTACTTTCTTGGATATTTATGCTTGTAAACTTTTTAGGCACTTCGACATTTGTATATAATATTATGCAAAATTTATTATTAATGTATTTAATTTCAGTATCTTATATTATATATGATCTTATATTTTTCAAACACAATGAAACCTCATAATTCCATTGATTCTTCTTCATTAAATAAAAGGAAAGAATTTGAGCATCTATTAACAAAAATATTGGCATTTCACCTACTGCTCCTACAGAAATTGCAATCAGGTCAACAATAGATGTAAATTTAACAGGTACTACTACTATTCCATCTACAAATAAAATATGTAGGTCTAAGGTTTGAGAACATTTTGAAAAAATGTATGATGCTAATGGAAATGAAATGGGGATGGCTATATGTAAATGGTGTGGTAAAAATTATCAAGGAAAAACAAATTAGGAACTTCAGGATTATGGAAACATCTAAGGGAAAGTTGCAAGAAATATCGAAAATAAAAAAAAATCAGTGGTTGCATATAAGAATAAGGATAAGTCACAAACAACTTTGAATTTTGTGGGGTCAAGCAGTGATAATGCTAAGTTAACTTGTTGAAAGTTTGATTAAGAAGCTTGTAGAAAAGCTTTAGTTAGAATGATTATCAAGGATAAACTACCATTTATATTTGTTGAACATGAAGGTTTTAACGAATTTATTACAGTCATTTGTCATGAATTTAAAATTCATTCTAGGGTGACCATTGCAAGAGATTGTTACAAAAAGAGAGAAAAAAATTGGAAGATTTAATTGAACGAGAATGTAAAAAAGTGTCCTTGACAACTGATACTTTGGCAAGCATTCAAAATGTGTCTTATTTGTGTTTGACTACACATTTTATTGATTCAAATAGGAAGATGCAAAAAAGAATATTGAACTTTTCTGTTATTAAGAGTCATAAAGGAGCTAACATTGGAAATATCATTGATTATTGCTTAGATGAGTGGTGTTTGAACAAAGTTATGTGTATAACTGTTGACAATGCATCATTTAACGATGCTACAATTCAACAGTTGAAAAATAGATTATCTAAGAAAGATGCATTTATTCTGGGGTGGTAAAGCTTTTCATATGAGATGTTGTGCACACATTCTTCAATTAATTGTGAAAGATGAGCTTCAATGAATTGATAATTTCATTAAAAAAGTTAAAGTTGTTGTTAAGTATGTTCGGAGCAGTCCCCAAAGATTAGATTTTTTCAAAAAATCTTGTAATCAAATATACAAAATCTTTAATCCTAGATTGTCCTACTAGGTGAAACTCAACATACTTAATGTTAGAAACTGTTTTAGAGTATTAAAAAGCTTTTGATAATTTGAAGGATGTGGATACCAAATTCTTGGTTGAGTTTGGAACTATTTTTCTGATTGATGTTAATTGGCACAAAGTTAGGACTCTCACAAAATTTTTAAAGAAATTTCACGAAGTCACTTGCAAGCTATCCAGGACATTATATTCAACTGAGAATTTATATTTTCCTGAGATAGTTCATATTTTGACTTTGTTGCAATCTTCTTAAAAATGTGGTGACGATTACTTGGATGAAATGGGAAAACAAATGAGGTTAAAATTTGATAAGTATTGGGGATCCATAAACAAGATAAATATTGTTCTTTTCATAGCTGTGGTATTAGACCTTAGGTTTAAAATGAAATTTATTATTTCAAAATACACAGCTTTTTATGATGAGCTTGAGGCAGAATTATTAGTTGCTAAGGTGAAAGATGCATAAAAGGAGGAAGAAACAGATGTTACTCCGATTGTAACCCCACCACCTAAGTTAGATGATAATGAAGATGATGGTTACAATACATGATTTATAGAAAATGAAGATACAAAGGAAATGGTGACTCTAAGAGATTTAGATGTATATTTAAATGATAAATTAGCAAAAAACAGCCATGGTTTGATATTTTGGACTGGTGGAAAGTTAATGCACCAAATTTTCCGACTTTGGTTAAAGTTGCCAAAGATGTTTTGGATGTCCAATGCTCAACTGTGGCTTCTGAATCTACCTTTAGCACCAGAGGTAGGACTTTGGACCAATTTAGGAGTTCTTTAACTCATATTACATCTGAGGTTCTTCTTTGTTGTCAAGATTGGTTAAGATATGATAAAGAACCTATGGCAAAAGAAGCATTAATTGAAGAACTTAAAATTTTTGAGTCAAGTACTTATCAAAGTTATATTGGTTGTTGTAATTGTGCAAATTGAGTTAGTTGTTTAATTTTTCTTTTTGTTCTAATTGTGCAATTTATTGGTTTTTTTCTTTCAGGTATTTCTCAAGATTTCGAAGTTAGTGAAAATATAGTGTAGAGAATTACAGTTGATTGTTAATCGAGTGAGATGCATCAGTTAAGTATTTTTCTTTTTCATATTGTCTTGCTTTCAATTCTTATGTATTATCATACATACAATTGATCATATTTTACTTGCAAGTAAGGTTCTAAATTCATGTAATACTTTTTTGTATGAATGTGTAGTATAATTTTTGTATTTCAAGTTCTTAACTCTAATATTAATTTATAGGTATTCTCTTATCTAACCAATAATGATTTATTGGTTGAATTGACTTCTCATCGTTGATTAATGTTGCTTTGAAGGATTCTTATAATGTGAATGTCAAAATTTCTATTTTAAGTTGATGGGATTAAAAGTTCTCACAAAAATTTTAAGATAGATGAAATTTGTTAATGCATTTATAAATAGGCATATTATATATGATTGTTTTCCATAGGAATATGGCATAATTACAAGTGCTCACAGTGTGTGCCTGTGTGGTAGTAATTATTTTATTATTTGATTTAGGTTTTTTGTTAATAATGGAACAAGTTAATGACAATAACAAGTCCTATGACTTTTGATATATTTTGGGTGTTGGTGCTTGTTTTATGATATAATATGTTACACTGAAAGAAATTAGTTAGTTCAAATTTTAATTTTTTGTTGCTAGCTCTCAGTATAAAACTGCATGTATAGATTTGTTGTTTCCTTTTATAAAATTTTTCATTTTGCCTTTCTAGACATGAATTCTAGATAAATTGGTTTTGATGTTGAATACAAGACTGAATAAATGATCTTTAATTATTTGTATTATTTCCCTCATGCCTCTTTGATGCTATGCATCTATTTGGAATTGTAATGAATTTTTAATACCTCCAATTTTTTGACTTATCTATTTCTTATATATACAAAATTATATTATTAGTAAAGCAATTAATCCATTTGTTTATGGATTTTTCAGCTTAATTTACAAAATTCTCTTATTTGTTTATGGATAATTTAGCTAAGTCTAGAACGTAGTTATTCTAGTAAATATATTATATTTAATAAAATAATTTTTCTATATTATATTAAGTTTTCATTTTAAGTATATGAGATAAATTATCCGAGTACCGAATTATTTGTACTGTATTGTTTAACACCGAAAAAACCAAAAAATTTTACCAAATTGTCCCGAATTTATGGGACAATACAATACAAAAATTTAATTTTTTCAATACAATATAAGACTTGTATTTAAAAATTTTCGATTTTTCAATACAATATTAGAGATTTTTTAATCTCTGAATTGGACCTGACCATGTACACCCCTATTATATACTATTATATTATGACATGATTTGAACTCACCAGTTATATAAAACAATTATATGTTATGACTGTGTATGAATGCATGTTAAAATTTTTATACTTATATATAACACTAAACTTTCAATAATTTAACATGTGAATTTTTCTGCACATAAGTTTAGAGTTGTTAGACAGTTGAGTTGATGAGAAGATGAGTCTAAGTAGACCCATGTTTTAGTCAGTTTTTATTTTATTTATTTTCATTTGTCATTTCCCATAACACTTGATAAATTGACTTATTTTTATTCCATTTTTGAATAAAAAAGGATCATGTATTTATTTTGGTTATTTTGGAATAAGGATGGTACTGTAATAAAGGTTGTTATTGCCCAACTCATTTTATATTATGAATAAGGATTCGGTTTTAATTCAGATGCATGAATCTGTTTATACAATGTTTGTTTTTTCTACTTATGGAAACAAGATATTTTTATTATGCATATTATAAAGATTGTGATGATTATGCAGATATAATTTTAATGATGAAAAAAGTTTTAATTGAAATAGGTTTATAAGGATACAATCATACGACATCTGCTTGTATAGTGAGATTATATCCTACTATATAAATAGGTGTTATAATATCAACACTACTATCAAGTAAATCAAAATATGAATAATAAAGATTCAAATAATTATATAAATTATTTATTTTACATTTAGGATAAAAAAGATACAACATACAAGATTAATCAAACGAATAAATTTAAAATAATTCAACAATTTATTTTTCATCATATAAATAAATTTATGCAAAATTGGATAATTAATATATTCTTAAAATTTATCAACAATATTAATATATTCACACAATAACAAATGATATGTTGGATAATAAATATAACTTAAAATATATGTTTTATCATTAAAAAAGTTTAGAATATCTAAAAGTTTTTGACAAACATCTCAATGTTATGGACAAATTAATTTGTAGCACATTATTGGAAATAAATATGCACAATAATTCTCTATATCTATATGACTCGTTAAGTATTTCATAAGTTGAATTTCAACGAGTGAAAACATCCATTGGAAATCTTATGGGTCTTTTATCATTTTCATGATAAAATTGAGTCAATGATTTCATTATTTTGGGAATGTGACCATAAATATGAAATTTCTCATTTAATTGGAGAAATTATAGCATCCAAAGACTTTAAACCGTTTTAAACATATAAATTCAATACATGACATGCAAATCTAATACGAAAAAATATACTCCAAGTATTATATTGATATGATGATTGAATGCTTAAATTGAAAAAATGTTTGTTGTCCTATTGTAAAAAGAAATTTTAAACATTTTATTAACTAATCTATATTCTTTCAAAATATTTGTTATCATTTTTTCGGTTGTATGTCAATTATTAAAAACTCTAAATGCTAATATTTTTTTGTAATTGTCATTTATCATTAATCCAATGACATATAAAACTTATGTAAAAATGTATACAACAATAATTACTCTAAATATCATTACAAATAGCAATATGTCCATTTATAGAACAAATATTTCACGCAATTTTTTTTTATTTTCTCTATATAAATAAATAAAGTACGTTTTAGAGTATTTTTATATACATATTTAGTACATGAATTTAATACATTTTAATAATAATAATTAACAAAACTTACTTTTTCACCAAAACTAAAAGATAAATATTTCATATTTATCATTTTTGTCAATTCTATTTTATTTTTTTCATCATTATATTGAAAATAATTGAGAAGTAGAAGTTGATATTGTGTACCCGGAAATTTGAGTTTATTTTTTCTCAATTCCAATTTCAGTAGCATATTTATTTTGTAAGTACTTTCGAAATGTGTTATAATCACATTCAACTTTAAATTTATATATTTATGTACAATAATTACACACAATATCAAATGACTCATCATTTTTTAAACATTCTTGAAATAAATTTGAAAAATGTTGGATGTTCAAATTTTTGCTTCACAACCTTGTGTTAGATTTGATGACACAACTAGACCCAATTATTCACCACCCCTATTTTTTTGGCTTTTTTTAGTTGAAATTTCAAACTCTCCATTCTCATACAAATTGGCAATAAAATTTTCCAAATTAATAACATAATTTTCACCAAAAAACGTTGCTCCTCCCAGTTTGGCTTGTCATTTTATGATTAATTTTTGTGAAAAAAATTGGAGAATATTAAAAAGAATTGTAGAGAAAGATAATTTAAAAAAATAGTAGGTTAATAAAAATTTGAGAATTAGAGAGAATTAAAGGATTTAAGGATAAATTGAAATTATTTAGATAGTATAATTGGAGAGAAAATATAATTTGGAGTGAAATTAAAGAAAAATTAGGAATGTATGTAGAGAAAATTGCGATTAACTTGTAGAAATATTGAGAGAAATTGATATTGTGTAGGAAATAAAAAAAATTAAAATACATTTAATATTTATGGAGAAAAAATTAAAATTGAAATTCTAAAAATATCCTTGAAATATATTTGTTATTTTTCTATTGTAAGAGATATTTTTATTTTTTCATTTGTATTTATATTTTAATAATTTTAAATAAATTTAAATATTTTTAAAAATTTGGAAAAAGGAGGGGTGTGTTTGTAGGGGTAATAGTCATTTCACTGTTACAATTAAAAATATATATATTTTAATTTTTTTAAATTAACTGGTTCGGAACCATAGAACCGTCGGTTCTGAACCAGAATCAGCGGTTCCCGATTCCACAAGGAATGACCAAATCAGACTCTTTCTCTTTTGGGGCACAAATCTGAATTCGGCTGAAATTGGTTTTGATTGATCCAGTCTGGTTTGATGGGTTGGCCCAGTCTGTGGCTAAGCCTAGTTTAATTGACCATGCTTCAAAATCAATGATTAAAAATCTCTCTCTCTCTCTCTATATATATACTATATTATATTTGAAAATTCAAATTTTATTTTTAGTAAAATTTGATCATTCATCTTGAAATAACATGTATATTCGGTCATATTTGGTCAAAGATGGAAAAAATTAAAGTCCATTACAACTATATATAGAGCACTGTTTATGAATAAAATAAAGTAATTAAGATTAATGTTAAGTTAATTTTTTTTCCAAAATTCATTTCCAAGTTTTGATTTTTATTGAAAAAAACACCAAATCAAAGAGATATGGTTGACAAAAATAAAATATTTGGTTGATAATTATTAATACTGTAATATCCAACGATTTAGATTCGATCACATATAACTGTAGTTGGGTGCACCGGTCTGATCGGAGTCTAAATTTGAATTTATAAAAAATAAAAAATTATAAAAAAAATAATTGAGAGAATTATTATATGAGAATTAAAAATATTGGTGCAAGAACTGGGAACAATAAAATAAAATCACCCTACAGATAAAATCGACATTATTGAAATTATTGGAAAAAAATGTGTGAGACAAGATGAATTTGTGGAAAAAGAGGAATTTCTCATAATTAAAAATTAATCAAGATTAAATTAGTAAACTAATAAGATTAAAATTAAGTTAATTAATGGGGCTCACTTAATAAGCATAATATAAAAATAAAAAATGGGAGAAAATTTTACATTCTTCCTCTAATTACTAGTCATCATCTTCGTCTTTTTCCTCCTAGTTGCCAGCCACTTCAAGCCTCTAAACCCTCTATTTTTGCTTCATTTCAAGCTTGATAAAAATAAAGATGATTGACAGACACGAGAGTAATAGAGCTCCAGCTCGGACGTATGTGATGTGAGCTCAGAAGGACCAAAATATGCCAGACATTATAGTTAGTAAAATTTCTTTATTTAATTGTGACTTGCATGCATTGATAAATTATGACTCCACACATTCATACATGAGCACTTATGTACTTAGGCAAAAGAATATAATATCTAATACCTTAGAGTATGAGATAGTTGTAACCAATCCGTTGAGACATAATGTAAAAGTAAATAAGATCTATAGAAGTAGCCCAATCTATAGTTATACTATTTACAATAATTCTTCAAAACCTTCGTGATAGAAAACCTGATCAGAAAACAATTTAAAACTTCAGATTTATTTTGGTATATTTTATTAAAAGACTTGTATTTTAAATCATAGTTTTATATCAACCAGTATGTTTTGGGTATATAAAACTAATGTAATAGATATAGTTTGTATATAAAATAAGATGTTTTATATTAAGATAAAATTATTAATATCGGTGTTCGCAAAGTTTTTATTTTGATGAAAATAATAATAATAATTTTTTTGATGCTTTATTTTGGTAAATATTATACTTTAACTAGTCGGTTAACGCTCACTTACATCGCTAAATTAAAGTGGGAGTAAGAGGGTGTTACAAATACCGTATTCTATTTTACAAATTTAAATTAAGAACTATTGTTATTCAATTAGCTCTTGTTATAAATACATATTTAAGTATAATTATTAAACCTGTTTAATTTACAACCTAATCAAATTTATTTTATGTGAAATATTATTTATATTTGAAATGTTATGGAATTAGTTTTGAATATTATTCTAATCAAGTTATTATTTAAGATATTACTTTTATTAAAAAGATATTTTAATAGATTTTACTTAACCTTATTCTATAATACATTTCTTTCAAATAATACAATTAAAAAAATCATTAATTAGCTTAGGCTCTCAAACACATAAAAATAAATACACTGCTTTATCTTACTTATATTATTTTACATAATTTGAATTATGGTAAAATGTAAGATGAGATGCCATAACTTCTTTTTCTTTTAACTATGAGTTCAAATTGCAGATATAAAACATATTTAAAATTTTGAAAAAAAACGCTGTAGTTAAGGGAATGTAAAATAAATGAATTTTATGTTTGACTTCAATAAAAATTAATTTTATATATCATTTTCTCAAATATACCCTTATTATTTATTAATAAATATAAAATTCTGTAAAAAATCTTATTTAAAAGTTACATGGTAGCCCCAGAAAAAAAGGATATATAAAGTATTTTATTAATATGTAACTAACATCATATTAAACATATATATTGTTATTTAAAAATAATTTTATTTTGGCATTAAAAACACATTGGATCATAGAAGTGAGAGAAGTGAGAGAAGTGAGTGAAAATGAAAGAGAAAAAATTAAAAAAATATTTTCATTATGTAAGAAATAAGACACTTAAATTTGTACAATCTTAAGAGGGAGCTGTGCTGACTGTGCATAGGTGAAGTGAAGTGAAGTGAAGACACTTGCTGTGGTGCCGATGCATGTGCAAGAGGCAGTGAAGTTCAAGTCAGAAAGCAGTTTAAGTAGTTTCAGAAGCTTAAGTGATTAGCAGTTAGAAAGAGTTTGTTATTTTGTTTGCTGAGCTGAAGGAGTTAGTTAGAGTAGGCCACTTGGCATCTATTGATTGGTAGCAGTATATAAACATGTGACAGTTATTTTCTTCTTCTTGGTCAATGCAATTGATCTTGAGCTCAGAGTTGATCCTAGTTTTCACAAAATTTGAATATTATTTTCAAACTGTATAAAATTTAATTTAATTATAATCAATTTTAAAACAATTGAATGGTGGGAATTTCAAAGTTATTCTTATTCACAGTGCTGTTAAAACCGGCATAATCTGGTTAGTTTAATAGTTTAACAGAGAATCATTCTAAAAATCGGGTCGGTTCAACCTATTAAGCAGGGGTATATTCATCCGGTAGCAAAATCAGCTAATAGCTGGTGGACTGTCACCCGTTCGAACCGATCACGATTTGAAGGATTCAGATTGATGAAAAATACTTTAAAAATGTGTAGAGACTTTGATAGAGCAAAGATTCAAATCCTTGACCTAAGGGAAGAGACAAATGCATTACCATTAAACCAAATGGCCACTTATGATTTAATTTCTATAGATTTTATAATTAACTATTTATAAACTATTTATATTATTTAGGAGACATATATAATTAATAAAATAAAATTTTAATTATTTATATTTTTATTACGAATTATGACAAATAGTAAAAATATATAAATAAATCAACTTAATTATATAATAAAGTAAAAATAAAAATAAAAATATTATATTTGATAATATTTTTGAATATAATTATTTATTAATTTAAATTATAAATATTTATTACCAATACATGATTATATATTAATTTTAATCATTTTTAAAGATATTCACGTTATTCAAAAAAAATATATGTAATTGATAGAGTTGAACTTAATTATTTGTGTTTATATTATTGATATAAATTATAAAAAAAAATTTATATAAATTATTTTTAAAATTATTTTATTTCTATCAAATAAAATATTTTACTTGAGAAATAAATGAATGTTGAATATTATTCTTGAAAAATATTATTTATTATAATTTTTGAAAATTTAAAGGATATACACATAAATCATTCTATTATTTTTATATAATATAAAAAAATATCAATATTATTATATGTAAAAATATTTTAGAATATATTTGTGTATTAATTTGAATGTTTAACATTTTAAACATACTATTGTGCACAAAAATATGTTTAATATAAATATTTTTCATATTTTAGTATATATAAAATATTTTAAATATTATATTTTAAAAAGAATTTTACTTTAGCTCGATCCCGATTTAACTTCGGTTGAACCTTTTAATTCTCTATTTTTTCTGGAACAATAGGCGGATCGGTTTGAAATCATTGCTTATTGATGTCAATATAAGATTTTGAATTTATAAAATTTCAAAAAATTTTATAAAGGCTAAAGACATAAGGTATCTTTAGTTGTCCGTTTCTAATATTTTATCATATAAAACCGTTTTCGGTCTATTTGCCTTTTGAAATTTGTTTAGTTCAATTGGTTCCTTAAAATTTGAAAATTAAGCTACATTATTATGCCACTAATTATTTCAAGTCCAAAAAAATAAATGCGATTAAATTCAAACCTGCTAACATAATTCATCAGTACAATAATAATTGAACACTTAAAATAATATAATGAAATAATTATTTAAAAAAATAATTTTTTTTCATAAGAAATTGAGCAATCCATAACCAAAATTGATAAAAAAAAAAGAAAAACAAAAGTTACACTCCGCCAACGATTTCTGGAAATGAAGCAAAAAAAAGATTAGTGGCATTGTGGGCATAGATTGTTGGAAATTATGGTTGAAATCTTTGAGGTGCTTGCAGATATTCCAATACTACTAAAAATTGCACTCCACTAAGCCTCTACAGATATGAATATCTGCAAACTCTGCCATGAAATTTTAAGGGGCCGGAGTTAGGTTTTTTTTCGGAGTGGAGATATCGGAAAGAGGGAATCGAAGGTGGAGAGACTGACAAGGGTTGTACTGACCTGAGAAGAGAATGGATTCAGAATTTTACGGAGGGAATTAGTAAGAAAATTAGGGATTAGAGAGCGAAAAAAGGCTTTTACACGTAGGCCATTTAGCGACGGTCCATATGATTTTCGTCCTATTTATGTAGCGAAGGAAATTACATTTCCATCACCAATACTGGTGAAGGGATCTTTCCCCAATTCATTTTCGATTTCTAGGGTTTAGGAAAGGTTTTTTCATCTGATTTTATGAACAAATGATTATTAATCAAACTTATTTTAATTGCCAAACTTACTTTTTTTAAAAAATTATTAAGTGAGAAGAAGGACAAAAAAATGGAGTAGAGAGAGTGGACAAAAGGTTTCAGGGGCAAAATAGTCAAAATGGACAACTACGGGGCTGGTTATGTCTTTTACCTTTTATAAAATTCATTTGTATTTGCTGTTGAAGTTGTGTAAAGGTTAACTGAAGATCGAGCGTGTGGTGCATTCTCACTTTCTCAGTTGAAAATGGAAAACGAAGAGGACGCCCCACCCATCGCAGTTGAAATCAACGAAACTGTGCAAGAATCTTTCTCCCACTCGATATCCGATATAAAACGACCCCAAACCCATAACGCTTCCGTTGGGGTTACCGTCATCACTGGCTATCTTGGTGCTGGCAAATCCACCGTAAATCCCTTTTTTCCCTATGATCTTCATAACAGCAATCATATGTGTGTTTTTAATTTTGATTTATATAATTTTATCTTCTGTTGTGCCCACTCTTTCTCCTTCTATTGCTTTCAAGTTTGAGCTGTTACTCAATTCGTTGTTTGATTTGAATTTTTGGTGTTTGTGTAGCATCTGTTTGGTTTATTATGTTTGCAGAGCATGAGGGTTATAATTTGATGAAATAAAATTCCTTATGCCAAATTTCAGATACAGCTTTTCTGGTTCAAGTCTTACCCACTTTGTAAGGATATATATATATATAGATTATGGGTCTTATTTAGGGAAAATCAGTTAATATCATTTTGGAATTAAGATCTCAAGTGACTTGTTAGTTAGCATTTAACTTTTATCTATTTATTTATTTACTTTTAAAGACGAATGGGTTTTATGATTTTGTGCATAATTACCAACTCACTATTGGGTTTCTTTTGTTTTAGCTTGTTAACCATATCTTGAATTCTCAACATGGAAAAAGAATTGCTGTCATTTTGAATGAGTTTGGCGAAGAGATTGGAGTAGAGAGAGCAATGATAAATGAAGGAGAAGGTGGTGCGCTTGTTGAAGAATGGGTGGAGCTGGCGAATGGGTGTGTTTGTTGCACAGTTAAGCATAGTCTAGTTCAAGCTCTGGAGCAACTTGTCCAGATGAAAGAAAGGTACTTATTTTTTAAATATTTTTTTTGTTAATACTTACTATGCTTTCTAGATTGTGTTACTTTAATGTAAATCCTTGACAATTAAATGCTGTAGACTAGTGGCAGTTAATGATAATTGATTTTTTCATTTTTTAGTAGACTTGATCATATAATAATTGAGACCACAGGATTAGCAAATCCTGCTCCCCTTGCTTCCGTACTTTGGTTGGATGATCAGCTGGAATCTTCTGTCAAGCTTGATTCTATAATAACTGTAAGTGCTGTTTATAATTCAGTATATATAATCACTTCTATCTGTGATATTTAGGTTATAATTTTTGTTTTCCAGTTTTTCAAGTATCCAAATAGTTGCAGTACTTCCAAATGATGAATTGATCCTATATTTTGACTGTATTCAGAGTTAAGATTTGATATTAGGTGAAAAACAAGATATTTAAGATTATGAGATTATTACATTACTATCTGCAAATTTGCCCCCATTTTTGTCATTCTAGTTGGCCTTCTATTCATGGGATTTTCAATACATCCAGAATACATTTTCATTTGATAGAGATTGTTATTCCATTTTCATGTTTGTTTTCTTTGAAAGAGCCAGGGGAAGAACACATATGGAAAGAGTTTAAGGATAAAAATGCTACAGAAGTCAAACAGAAGTCCTTTCCTTGCACGGATGTCTATGAAATATAATATGTAAAGAAGTTGCTTATAAACTAACATGTATGGGGAGTAAATTCCGAAATAGAGACTCATTTTTGCAAAAGTAGTTCTCTTTTATAGACTTCCTAGAACCACACTGAAACTGGCTCAACTTGCCTCATAATCTAAGTAAAAAAAGGAGAATACCAGTTGGTACACATCCTTCTGCTTTCCTCTAATTTTTTGCTCTCATCAATCAAATTAAGGACCCTTTTGCCTCATCCATTTGACAAATCAAATGGAGCAGTTTCTAATACTTTCAGCTTTATATCATGATTTCTAATTGACTACTTAACTCTACTAAGCCATAATTCTAAGCTGTGAGGTTGGCTGTAACATGATTCTGCATTCTACCCCATTTAGGGCATCTTCTTCACAAAGATGTACTGTCGGCTAATCCTTTTTCACTATCCTGCATTTTAGCTCTGCCTTTTGATACCCATCTTAACATTATCTTGTGCACAGAGTATGATTCATAATTTTCTGATATATTGCAAGTGTCTAAGATTGTGGTATTTTTGTTTTCATGTCATTATAAATTGTAGCATGTTACTATTTTTTTTTTCTTTCTCAGCATCATATTTTAATAAATTTCTGCTTACATAGGTTGTAGATGCCAAAAATCTTCCTTTTCAGCTGAACAAGTATCGCAACTCATCTTCATTTCCTGAAGCATTTCTTCAAATAGCATTTGCGGTAATTCTCATGAATGCTACAATTTATGAGTAATGCTAAATATCCTGATTTTTTTATGCATAAAGGCACTGTTTTTGGCTTCCTATTTGGAAAAAAAAGATATTTAGGAAAGTTTGGCTCTAAATAAAAAGATGTGGAATAATACATGTAGCCAAGCTGAAGTAGCTTGCAAAAAGAGACTTGGTTGATTTTAGATGAGTTAGGTATGTTTGTACATGTTTGTACTTATATACATGTAATTGTGACTGTAATAGAATCCACTATACTTTGTAATCATATAAATCATTCATTTTCTTCTTTTTATGTTAATGCTTTCATATGAAATAGTTTGAGTATTTCAGTGGCCTTATTATTTTTGCTGTTTTGTGTAGGACATTGTCATTCTTAACAAGGTTGATTTGGTTTATTCAGAGGGCTCTGGCATTTTGGAGGAACTGGAGAAGGAAATACATAATATGAATTCCCTTGCCAACATTATTCATTCTGTTAGGTGTCAAGTTGACTTGTCTAAAATATTAGATTGTGGTGCATATGATGCTACTGTAAGTTATGGAAGACATCACTTATTGGTACATTTTCTTAAGATGTACTTACCTTTACCTGAAGGGGTATTGAATATTTTCTCTTATTGGCTGTTAGCATGTCACTCATTTGGAAGCATTGTTGGAAGAGACCAAATCACTATCTACCAGAAATCTTCATGATGGTGGTGTGCGAACTATTTGCACTTTTGAGTTGCAGCAAGTTGATCTTGACAAGGTAGTCATCTGAAATGCTCATTGTGAATCATGATCATCCTTTGGAGTTTTGACAAGTTTTGCCACTGTTAGGTCCTTTTCATAGAAAGCATGCTTTTGTTTGGCACCATTATATAGATAGACTAGTCAGTTCAATTTTTTTGCAACTGTTAATTAGTTGATGATGTTTTTCTGCTCTACTACTGGTTTGGGCAGATATTTTTCATATTTCCAGACATAAATCTGACAAGTTTTTTACTTATGTTGGATTCTGTCTTGGCTAAAGCATGGTCCTTGATATGGTACATGCTGAAGCTGAAATAAGATTTGCATTACCAAACCAAATGCTTTTGCATTTTGGTGTTATGCACTTGAGTAAGGACTAGAATTGCCTTTTTGTCGTCATTTTTTTTCCCTGAAAATTTTAGTGGCCACTTGATGTTGGCTGTTTAAGCTCACGTTTTTGTGTTTCTATAACTTCCTTTTTAGAGTGTGCTTTTTGTTGTTTCTACATTATGTAAATTTGATTATAAATCCAAAAAGCTATAGTTTTTTTTTATTTTTTATTTTATTTCGGTGAGGCTAAAAGCTTTAGTTTGATTTCTAACAACCATATAAAAAATAAAAATCCACTGCAGTGAGACCAGGGAAAACATTTGGAAATTGGATTTATGGTAACCTGCCATGTGCATGCATGGCCAATTTAATGGAAGCTCATAAGATTTTGAATTACCAGTTTATTTTAATCAACCCCTGTCAGGGAAAATTATCTGATTTAATAATCTGGATAATCACATTAATGTTTCTAGTTAGACTTTGTGATTTCATAGAAAGGATAATAGTTGCTTTGCAGTTCTGCTTTATTTTCTTAATCTCTTTCTTGTCTGAGTGCTATTTTTTGTTTCCTTGCATGCTTATTATTAGATAATTCCTGACTTTTCGACTATTGCAGGTCCGGTTATGGCTTGAGGAGATCCTATGGGATAAAAAAGATGGCATGGATGTTTACCGTTGCAAAGGGATTTTAAGAGTTCAAAACTCCGATGAACTACATACTTTGCAGGTAATTGTCAAGACTGAATCAATCAGTTGGTAATCGTGGGAAGTCTACTTATCACATTTTGCAGAATCAGTTAACCTGAGATGGTAGATTCATTTTGGGTTGTGATGCTTTTGGTCTTTTTCTTTCGGGTTCTGATGCATCGTTGCTATTATTATCAACAGGAATATCAATAATAAATTAATTGTCATTCCTAATGGAACATTCATTAGAGATTTGAAAATGTCAATGATTAGAGGTTCTGGCTGCAACCTAGGTATCCAAAATTCGGATCTGCAACAACATATTCTGCCATGCTAGGCCTTATGATCTCAATTTTAGATGTTTAGTAGAGTGACATAGCTAATATTTTTTTTAATCAGAGTGACATAGCGACCTTATTCCTATAAGAATTAAACAGTTGCGCATTTTGCAAATAAGTGTTAATGCATATCTGGCAGGCTGTAAGGGAGATATATGAGATTGTTCCAGCTCGCAAATGGAAAGGATCAGAAAATAAAGTGAACAAAATAGTTTTTATAGGTAATGTTTTGTCCTCGGTGAAATTTTCCATAGACTAGCTACTTAGTAATATATATCTCTGTTTAATTTGTTTTGCAGGTCATAATCTGAATGAGGATATTCTTATTGACACCTTTAGAGGTTGCATAGTGACAGCTTAAATATGCCAAAATTAGCAGTCAGACTATTGCAGGAGGCAGTAAATTTTTAGTTTACAGGTTTTTGTGCAGATTGAAATCTAAGAGCTTGAAATGACTTTAGAAATTGTTCCATCTGTTTAGTCTTGGATTATTTTACGTCTACTGATTGTGGGGATGTTCTTGTCCTTCCCATAAGCAGAAATCTAATGGAAGTTGCATGCTTTTGCTGCCGAGATGTCCCCTGGGGACTAACCAACTGTTCACTCGACTGCATATTTTGGGCCGAAGTATGTTGGGAGAGATTTGTGTTGGGTGGAACCGGTCCAACCACAATCTTCAAGCCAGTTCGCCTTTCAATTCGGTTTTAAAAACATTGATTTTGGCCTTTGTTCGTGGAGGCAAAGATAAATTGATCGCCTGGTGAATTAACGTAACCTACTGTAAAATCAAGAGAGACAACTCATGGTAGAGTGGTAAAAAGGGGATAAAAATGTGTGAGCTGCTGAATCTAAACTATTTCGAGAGATAAGTTTAAGCTCCTGAATTAAACCAAAAGTGTGGTTTCTGACCTTTATTTAGAATTTTTTTTGTGTACTGAACCTCAACCAATTTGAAAAGCTAGCTCCTGAATTCTTTGTTCATTAATTCCATGTAAAACTTATTCTTAAGCTCTTCAATTTTTAAAATTTTCGTCTATTGAACCTTCTATTTTAATTTTGTACAATTGAGCCCTTAGTATTTTATTTTTCCCATCTATAAATAAGCCCATAGTTAACATACGAAATCTTTCTCAATTAAGCTTTCAAAAAGAAACAGAAAAAATTTCTCAATTAGAAAAATACATAATGGCTTATATACAATAATTTAAAAATCAAAAAGGCTAAGGTCAAATAATAAAACGAACAAAAGAAAAATTTTAAAAAGCAAAATTTAATCAACTCGAAAATTCTCTTATCTTTTATATTCTGTATATCATCTAAAACAATTCTCTCCAATTGCAAGTTTTTTTATTCTTTTTTGGGTCGGCAAACTATTTATACTTTTTTTTTTGTGAGATGGCAGAAGAAAAGTAAGAACAAACTGCACAGCATTCTTAAAATCATTATTAATAAAAAAATAATTTTGACAAAAATAAAAATTAGAAAGAAAGCATAACTGTCTAACGGCGTCGTTTCACTGGAAGGAAGCCCTAATTTTTTAATTTTTCCTTTCCTTTCGTTTATCCCAGCCGCTCCACTCTGTCTTATCGTAGTTCATTGTTCTTTCCTTTTACTTCGCTAATCCATGGTCCGTTTGCATTAGCGTACACGTTCGCAATCAAGGACTTCTTCACCTCATTGTGCATCTTCCCCAGCCCCGTCATATACTTTCTCGTCGATATTCCGTTGATTATACCCGCACCGCGGCCGGCGAGGTATTCCGCATCCTACTTCCAGTTTGCCTATCAGATGGTATTTATGTCTCAAAAATTTGTAACTTTTATCAGGTTGTAATTCCTTTGGGCAAAATTAATTATGTATCTGAGCGAGCAAGACAGAATTCCTATGATTTATTTTCTTTTTTAGTTAATGGTTAGGTAAACTCTCTGAGATTTGTGAGATCTTGTTTAGTTTTTAAATAGCAAATTCTTACTCTGAAACAATGCCAAATTTAATTGCTTGCAAATTTACGATGGCCCTTTATTTTCTTTTTCATGTCAATTTTGAAGATTGTAAATGAGTCTGGTGCTTGTTAAGGATCTCTGCAGCACCTGTCCTGCAACTTACTCTAGCTAGAAGCTTCAGCTTGTTCACTATTTAAGACAGGTACTCTACTGTTCACCATACCTCTTTCACTGCAGCACCGACCAAAATTTGAGGCTGAGTGGTGTACAAAAATTTATTGCGATAATGTTGCTGTGGGTTTTAATCCCAATTAATTGACTATGAGCAGCTTTTCATGTAGATCACGTAGCCTTTGTAGTAGTAGAGTAAGACCAATAGCTTAGAGATAAGAATCTAAAAATTTTGCAATTTTTTCTTGCTTCAATTCTTGATCAAACTCTTCCTTGTATTGAAAGGATATAACTCTTGCATAATATGGCGTCTACAGAGTTCTGCAAAATTCTAGGCAGTGTTGTGTAAATAAGGTTATTGGGGCGGATTATATGATTCCTCCATGCTCTTTTAGCTAATTCAATGGTGTACTAGTGTCAACCTATGTTAATGTAATAAAAATAAAATGGCAGATAGGAGAAAGCATGGAGAATGACAAGTATGGCAAAAGTTTTTCTTTTCGAGAATCATTTCTTTTTTTTTTTGTTCTATTATCATGTTGGCCTCTCTTTGTTGTTATGTCAGTTTAATTCTTGTCTATCATACAATAAGTGGTTTAACTGATAATGAAGATGATAGTTTCTAGTATTAACATGTGCTTCAGAATTTTATTCTGTTATGCCTACCTTAAGTTTGTCACTTCATTTTAGATCATTTTGTCCAAAGTTATGCTTTTGCTTTTTGTGCCAAAATTTTATAAATAAAAAAGGGGAGTGGTCAATATGGGATTTTAGGTGTAAAGGGGAATAATTCTCCTCAATGCAATTTTCTCATGTGTCACAGCAGGCAATTTTGTGGAAGCTGCATCTTTTTGCCCCAGTGGAGATTGTCAATTTTCTCCAATGGCTTTGGTTGTAATCTGTGGCCAACCATGCAGTGGGAAGTCCATGGCTGCAGTTTGCTTAGTGGAAGCTCTTAAGGAATCAGAATCAAAATTGACCATTAGGATCATTGATGAAGCTTTGTTCCATCTTGATCGTAATCAGAGTTATGCTAATATGACTGTAGAGAAAAATTTAAGAGGAGTACTCAGGTCTGAAGTTGATCGATCTGTATCAAAAGACAATATAATCATTGTAGATTCTTTGAATAGCATCAAGGGCTACAGGTATGAACTATGGTGCCTGGCCCGTGCTGCAGGAATAAGATACTGTGCATTATTTTGTGATGTGGAAGATACTCAATGTCTAAAATGGAATGAACAGCGAAGAGAAAAAGGGGAAGCCACATATGATGATACCATATTTGCAGATTTGGTAAGAAGGTTTGAGAGGCCAGATAGAAGAAATCGGTGGGATTCTCCATTGTTTGAGTTAAGGCCATTTGAAGATGGAATTCAGAAATCTTCTGCTGCCATTGTAGATGCTGTTTCTTACTTGACAAAAAATGTGGACTCCAAATCTCGGGATGTTAAAGTTTTACAACCAACAATTGCAACACAAAACACACGGTTTTCAGAGGCAAATTCTCTGTATGAGTTGGACAGGGCAACACAAGAGGTGATGAATGTCATTGTGGAAGCTCAATCCCAGGCAATTGGAGGTCCACTTAATAGCATTTCTATTGGTCAGGATTTGCCGCCTCTCAACACTTCAAGGTCTGTTGGGTTGCCAGAGCTTCGGAGATTACGGCGAACTTTCATTAAGTTGACAGGTCAGACGAGTTTAAGTGGACCACCTCCACCTTCAGATTCAGAAAGTGCGAAGAGGATGTTTGTGGATTACTTGAACAGGGAATTAGGAACAGCTTAAAATTTGGACATGGGATGATAATATTCTCTGTTTTTCTTACTAGCAAGCACCTATGGAGGAACTGAATCCTTTGTAACATATTTGGACAAACAGACTTGCATTTTTATGGGATTAATCTCAATGTGTTGGCAAATCAATGTGTACGTATGAAAACTGAGATTTGTGTTATGAGGGGCACTGATGCAACAGTCTCTACAACTTCCTTTCCACCTTTTGCCGAAAACTTTTTGAGCTGTAATGGTTGATAGATCGAAATTTTTTTGAATTAATGGTCCCTATCTAATAAATGTTGTATTTCTGTCTGAGGCAAGTGGCTGATTGCCTTTGAAAACTGCATATACACGATTATCTGAATGGAGGTATGAGGCATTCTTGTATCTGTTCTATTTCTCCGTCGCTTTTTATTTTTATTTTAATTAGTTCTGTTTTACCGGACATTCCTTTGTGAAAAAATCACAAATTTCTAGATTTTAGCTTTTGCAATTGTTTTTGCTGATAAAGCACTCAATCAATTGCTTCTGAAATAATTAAACTAATAAACCATTATAGTCTTTGAATTGAAAATGATAATATATTGAATAGCATTTGGTTTCAATAGCTGGCTAGAGATGTAAAGGGATGCTAATGAAGTGTGGCCTGGAGGAGATGGTGACAGGTTTGTTATTCATATGGTGGAGTTGGGTATGGTACTATATTTTTTTTGATTGGGTTAAATCCTTCAGCTCGTGCTATGCAAATAGCAAGCTTTTGCAAGGCCATTCAACATAACATATTCCAACCAACCGCTACTGTGGATCATCAAATCAATTTGATCAACTTTCCACGTGAGACAGCTCCACCATGTTTGATTACTAACGATAAGTAAGCTCGTGTACATCAACTCACAATCATTCTGTAACAGTTATCCAAAATTTCTAAAATAATTCTAAATTTATATGGAAAATAAAGAATCTGATTTGCAATCGTCCAATATAAAATACTTTTTCTGAATATATAACAATACTCACTTTGATTCAACATCCATTGCATCATGTCCATATCTTTGTAAGTGGTAGATGGGCCAATTCTTTAGGTAAACGGTAGTTGGCCAGTTGCCACCCATTAGTTAGTGTTAGGCTACCAATATCAAACCAGGCCCCAGTTTATCAGAATCAAAGGCAGGCCCCAGTTTATAAGAATCAAACCAGGCCCCTTTTAAAATGGTCCGTGTTAGGTTTTTATAGTATTATACGTGGGGACAAGTACTTCTATTTAAAAAATAATAATATCAACTACTTCAAATAATAACATCATGACGCACGATATGATGTGACATGCGTTGACAAATTGACAGTGCTAGCCTCTATTTCCCAATTAATAACCCAAAACCCAGTAATGTTTTCGGAAAAAAAAAAAAAAACTATTATGTCAATTGCAGACGACAACGAAAATAATTCAATTATTGCCAATAAATATAATAGAATTAATCTTGCTATATCACAGTCATCCTTCTTTAATTTACCACAGGCACAAAATTTGTTTCCTGTTATTATTTAGAGGAAATGATAAATGCAATTTCTAATATTTATTATAGCGATGAAAATTAAAAAATAAATATTAAAAAATGTCTAAAAATAGAAAGTGTTATTAATATTATTTTTGTTTAAATAAAAACCACTTGTCATTTTTAGCATGTCCTAATGAGATAATTAGTTGTTCTTTTTAATTTTTCAATAACATTTTTGGAAAAGGCCAACATAGCATTTGGCGATGCTTCCCGTTAAAGCTCTAAAAAAAAAATTCTTTACAAGTTTAATGTGATTAATAATTGTGAATTTATTATTATTTTAAAATAATTTAAAATTAATTTCATTGTAATAATTATTATTTTATTTATTATGTCTTTGTTTGATAAAAGTAGCTAATAATTTAGCTATTAGTTAATAATTTAATTTCAAACTAATAATTTAGTTGTAGCTGATATTCTAGTAACTGAAAATTTATTAACTGATTCAATTAAAAATATTTGATAAAGCAAATTGAAAAATTAACTGAAAAATGTAAATCAATGACATAAAAAGATACATTTATATTATTCAAAAATATTATATAAAATCTATTTAAATATATAATACAAATAAATTATATAATATATATGCATATCAAATAATATAAAAATTATGTTAAATATTTCATTCAAATATAATAAATATGTCTATCTTTATCATATAATATTCTATTATTATTATTATTATTATTATTATTATTATTATTATTATTATAAATGTACATATTAAATAATTTTATAATTATATTATATATAATTATATTATTATTATAAAATGATAAAAAGATATGGGTAAAAAAGAAAAAAAATTATAATCTACTAACTTATAAAAAATCTAATTTTACTAACTTTTTATTTTAGATATTATAATATAATTTTTTTTCTAAATAAATTACTTTACTAAAAATAAATTATTAGTGAAACTAAATTATTTTTATTTATAATCTAATTTGACGTTACAAAAATATCTATATTTCCTAAATTTTAGACTTTTTCCAATATAATTTACTATTAGAGGACATAAAAGTCAATTAAAGAAAGCAACATATTTCAAAAAATACTTATTCAAATAAAATTTGTTATAAAAACTTTTGAAAATTTTTAGAAGGATGAAAGACTCTATAAGGTATTATATATTAATAAGATACTTTAGTTACTGCTTTTTCGCTTTCGACAATAAATTGTGTTGTCATAGAAGATAGAACTACGTGCTTAGTCAACCAATGATAATTAACAGAAGGACTAATGATGGATATTAACGGTTAAGTATTTTAATTAAGTACAGCCTTACACTATGTTTGGGAGTTTTTTAGGGGAGGGAAAATAAAGATAAAAAATAAAATTTATTTTATCTTCTTTTTTTCCTCATATTTGAATTGAAATAAAATAAGAAGAGAAATAAAGAAAAATATGACTTTTTTTATTCTTAATAAAAAAATAATAATTAAAAATAAAAAATAATTTTTTCATTTTATTTTCAATCTTTATATTTTCTCTTAATTTTGGAGCGAAAATGAAGCGGAAAACAAACCTTCTTTCCTATGTCCTCTTTATTTTCCTTTGCCTTGTAAAAGAGTAAAGCGAAAAATCTTTTTTTTTTTTTCAAAAGTAGGATTTACATGAAAAAGAAAAAAGGGATAAGCGTAGCGTAGGCGTACTTTGATAAAGCCAACAAAAAGTGCAAAACACCATAAAATTACAAATATTCTCCGCTCTGTGTTATTTCCTTGTGCTAAAGAAATAGAGAAGAATGATTCAATCAGCCTTTGTCTAAATTTGAGAGCCTTTACATCTGAATAAATGTGATTCTTTTATGTATCATTGCAAAAACAAACTCTAATTTCAGTCGCCCGATAAAAATTTATGATCCGATATAATTGGATACTTACTTCTCTCTCTGTCTCCTGAGCTTTCAATCTCCACTCTTCAACCAACCCAAACTGGTATTTGCCTCCAAAAACCCTAATCCATTCCTTTTTGGTTTATTTTGATTCTATTTATGTAACAAATGTTTTCATATAAATGGTAAGATCATCTTTTTTTTTTTTCTGGGTGTGGTTTTTGATCTGATTTCTACTTTTTTTTTTCCTTTACGAGATCCGGATTGGTATGGAAATGGAAAGTTATGCATTTGATTTCCTCTGTTTTTCTTTTCAGAATTGTTATTATAAACCGTAAAAAGAGAAAAGAGAATTTGGAATAGTCGATGGAACACCTTATTTATTTATTTATTTACTTTCCGAAATTCAGTTTGTTTTGAGATTCCTCTTTCTTTTTGTTTTCTTGTTAGATAGCGAGATAGTTTGATAGAGGGTGACAAATTTTGCGACATTGAAATTTTTGTTTGGTTTTGATCTTTTGACTTTCCTAGCAGGTTGATCTGATTGGGGTTACTTGCCACTGGTTTGGCTTTCACTCAATTGTGGATGTTTCTCCATAGTTTTGAGATACTGAAGCATAATTCTGGATCATAATTCTTCTAACTTATCTGAATTTTGTGGATCATTGATTCAATATCAGGATCTAAATTTTGGTGCCTTGAACTCGGTGTGATGCTCGTTATATGCCCAACCTGAGTTGTGTTGTCAATTTTTGGATAATGTGAATATTGATTATTACGATATCTCTGTAGAAGCTATACAGAAGGCTGTCTTCAATGCTTGTTGGAATTCTGAGGACTCGTGGTAACATATATAGAAGTTTATATGTTATGATTGGTTACGGTTTCGCTGTTCTTGGAGATTTAGGTCAACCTCAGGTATTTAGCGGATTGTGAAACATTATTCGCTTTGGACATGAGAAGCCCCTGGTTCAATAAACTATCTGTCGTTTTCAGATCCAGACCCCCGCATAATTGGTTGCTGCTGTGCCTCATTTGTGTGCTTGCGCTTATAGCAATCTTAGGATCCACTTCTTCAAGTGCGTTTGATTCTGTGACTGGCACTCCAGCGCCTGATTTTTACTCAAATTATCGAAGGTTAAATAAGCAAGCTGCAGTCGATTATTTGGAGCTGAGAAAACTCTCATTAGGAGCTAGTCGGCAGAAGGAGCTGGGAATTTGTGGCAGAGAAATAGAAAATTATGTGCCTTGTTACAACATTTCAGCAAATTTGTTGGCTGGGTTTAAAAATGGGGAGGAGTTTGATCGGCATTGTGAAATGTCAAGACAAAGACACTGGTGTTTGGTTCGCCCTCCAAAGGACTATAAGATCCCCTTAAGATGGCCTGCTGGTAGGGATGTGATATGGAGTGGAAATGTGAAGCTTACCAAAGATCAATTTCTTTCATCTGGAAGCATGACCAAAAGGTAATTCTTTTTGATAATCTTCAAGATGATCCTAGTTGGTATTAATATGGTCTTTGCTAATTGTAATGTTTTTATTTTCTTTTTTCTTTTATTTTTATTTTGGATAACAACTGCATAGGTTGATGTTATTGGAAGAGAATCAAATTGCTTTTCACTCAGAAGATGGACTCATTTTCGATGGTGTCAAAGATTATTCTCGCCAGATTGCTGAGATGATAGGTTTAGGAGGTGACTCTGAATATCTTCAAGCTGGTGTAAGTCTTCTTCATAATTATAGTTGCTCTTCTTTTTATGCTGTGGTGCAACATAGTCTTGTAAAATCACTAGCAATATTGGTTTGTGAGAACTCTATGTTCAAACATATGGTAGCAAAGATTTCATGTGCATGACAAACTGTTTGTTGTTTCTCTTTCTCTCTCTCAAATTACAGGTGCGAAATGTTCTAGATATTGGTTGTGGATTTGGTAGCTTTGGAGCTCATTTGGTGTCACTTAAATTAATGGCTGTTTGTATTGCTGCATATGAGGCAACTGGCAGCCAAGTTCAACTGGCCCTTGAGAGAGGTCTTCCAGCAATAATTGGCAATTTCATTACACGGCAGCTTCCATATCCGTCATTGTCATATGACATGGTTCATTGTGCTCAATGTGGCATTATTTGGGATGAAAAAGGTACTTCTAGATTCTTTCATTTGGCATATTTTATTCTAGTTCTTTCATTTTTTTCCTTTTTATGTTCTGCAAGTTCTTAAGATGAAAAAGTTTTTTCATTTTGCCTATGTATATAGATTTTGATTTTTTCTTTTAATAACAGTGGTTGACAGCGAAAAACTTGTATAATGTTGATTTGTAGTTGGAAATGTTTAGAAATTTCAATGAAACTTTTAACATTGGGTGAACTTTTTCTGCACTTTAGTCTTGCTTTTCTCTTTAATGCTCTGGGAAAAAAATATTCAGTAAAAATGTAGTGAAGTTAATTTTGCCTTTTGTCCAAATAGAGATTTCTAACCTCAGAACTATAGTAGCCTGAAAAGAAAGTTTACTATGTGCATTTTTTGACTGCATTATATGAGGGATCTAGCTCTTCCTAGATTTATAGCTACATGAATATAGTAGTGCTACAGCTAATTACTCTCTCAAAGAATAGGACAAATGAAGCAGCAAGATTAGCATTTTAAGGAAAAAAGGTAAAATGATATGATGTGCATATGAGCCAATCAAATCACTGAATTCATTGTCCAAAAAGTGTTACCAAATAAAGTGCGCTCACATTTACGGATATTTTTTTTTTATTTTCTTATATAGCAAGTTAAACTTTTATGGTAACATTTTCTCTCTTGAAACTACGTGCTTTCTAACAATTGCTTGGTAATACAGATGGTATGTTCCTTATTGAAGTTGATCGGGTTCTTAAGCCTGGAGGTTACTTTGTCTTGACCTCACCAGCGAGCAAACCACATGCAAGTTCACTGAACATGAAGAAAAGAAGCACAGAGACACTGATAGAAGTATTAGCTGAAAACATATGTTGGATTTTTATAGCTCAGCAGGATGAGACTTTCATTTGGCAGAAAACTGCAGATGTCCATTGCTATAAATCTCGGTGAGGGTGTTTAGAAATCAATATCTTCGGTAGATTGTTTAAATTTTCATTCCTTGTCAGGAATGTTTTTACTTTACCAAGAACACTTGAATCAATAAAAGTTTCCCTTGTTTTCCTTATTTTGTCTTAGTGATAACTCTGCAGGCAAAATAATACTAATATAATCCCTCTCTCTCTCTCTCTCTACCCTTTCTGTAATACAGTAAGCAGGATTTTCCGCCACTTTGCAATGATGGGTATGACACTACACCATATTATCAACCTCTTGTGGCATGTATTGGTGGCACATCTAGCAAGCGCTGGATACCTGTCCAGAAGAGGTCCTTAGGTTTCCAATTAAGCTCAGCTGAGCTTCAAGTTCATGGAAAGTATTGTTTCAAAATACATCATATCTCATTTTTATTTATTTATTTGTTTATTTATTTTATTTTGTTTATGTGAAACTGGTTTTATTTGTTTACAACATTTATGAGATTAAAAAGGCACTACCAAGTTATTGTTTCTATGAAAGTGGCCCAGGACACAGAACTTAGAGAAAGTTCTATCCCTTGACATTTATTTGGAAGTGGGTACTTTGCAGATTGAACTTGCTGGCATGTGAATCTAAGCCTAAGATTTTTTCTGTTGCCCCAAGCAATGGCCCATCTCATTAGCGCTCCTAGTTTTTTTTCTTCATTATTTGTTGACTACATATGATAGCTGTCTAGTTTGTGAATTCATTTTTAGCCTTGCAGGAGTTCCTTCTGAAGATTTCTTTGAAGAACTGCAAGCTTCAAGATCAGCTCTAAGAAACTATTGGTCTTTGCTTACACCATTGATATTTTCTGACCATCCTAAGAGGCCAGGGGATGAAGATCCATTACCTCCATATAACATGATACGCAATGTGATGGATATGAATGCTCATTATGGGGAATTAAATGCAGCATTTCTGGAGGAAAAGAAATCAGTATGGGTGATGAATGTTGTTCCTGTTTGGGCTCGTAATACACTTCCTCTCATACTTGACCAAGGGTTTGCCGGTGTTATACATGATTGGTAAGTTAGTTTCTTTGGAAAAACAAATATTAAAATTGACATCAAGAAAAGCTTCATTTATCTTGAAGTGATCTAGATGTCCCTTGTTCTATTGAGCAAGGAGCTTGATTGATAAGTTGCATGATTTCATTTAATTTTGTCTCTTTAAATATAACATTCTAGGGATTTATGTTTGTGTCTTCGATATCTTCATAAACAACTTAGGACTCTTGTTAACTACTCATTGGTATTGAGTATTATGATCATTGGTACTTTTAAAAATCAAGGTTCCAGGAATGATTGAATAATTGAATATTTATCATGAGCTAGTTGTATGTAACTTTTGTGGTTATATAATGGAGCATGCCTTGACATATTTAAACTTTACTCGTGCTGAAAAGATATTAAGACTCTTGGCACTCATTCAGCATGTGCAATCAAAATTCATGAACTTAAATTTTACGAGATTAAGCTGGCCTTTTTTTGTCAGTACCATGGCCTAGGATCTCTCATTTTTTTCTTTGCTAGTATGTTGAGATATATAATTATTCAATCACAGTTTTTGGAAATAGATTCATTGATAATATAAAAGTTGTTTGTTTGTTGATGCACAGGTGTGAATCTTTCCCTACATATCCCCGAACCTATGACATGCTTCATGCCAATGGGCTTCTTTCGCATCCGAGTTCTGAGAGATGCAGCATGATGCACTTGCTATTAGAGATGGACAGAATTTTACGCCCTGAGGTACTTTTTGCTATTATTCCTGGTGTTTCATCATTGCCTATGGTTGAATGATTTAGGCAGTATTTCTGGTATCTATATTATTGGAGATTCTCCATCACTTATGCTCCATTTGTGGCGTGCATTTATTAATTGTAGTCCTAGCAAGCTTAATTCTTTTAACTTTTTAGTACATCCCTTGACACAGGAACAAATTAGAACCCCTTGATTAGGTATCTATGTCTGAGTAGGAAAGCAGAAGCAAAATATACTATTTCTGACGAAATCTTAGAGAGATAGTTGTAAATTCGGAATTGGTAACTAGTTACGGCAATGTTCAGTTGATTTTTTTCTAGGAGTACCTTCATCTTCATATGTGTGTGCTTTGATACCATTTCTTTTTATTCCAGCTGGCTGGTCTCTGTTCTCCTCTCATGAACCATACAATTAGTTACCCTTGTTTGTTGGACAGGGATGGGTTGTTCTTTCTGATAAATTGGGAGCAATTGAGATGGCACGGGCATTTGCTGCACAGATACGCTGGGAAGCAAGGGTGATTGACTTGCAAAATGGCAGTGACCAACGCCTACTTGTTTGCCAGAAGCCATTTGTGAAAAAATGATGGATCTAGCATCAGGTGGTCTTACCATCATGGAAGTGTACAATCTTTATACCTCTGGTAATTCCTTTACATATATGTAGAGGACTGTTACATATAACCTTTATTGAAGGATATGTTGCTTTATACTGTTATAAAGTTTAATCAATCAGTGTCATAAGAAAGTCATATTTTCATTTTGGGCCTTAGCTCAGTTCTGAAAGACCATGAGCTTGGGACTGCTTATGCTCATAATATTAGTTTCTTGCTAAATCTATTGGATGCTTTCCTTGCAACAAGATGCTGAGCAAAGTGCCTTGCTTTCTATTCTCCATCACTTAAAACCTTAGAAGCACCTAAACCAGTTTTAGCAGCAATATTTTTCTTCCATAGATGAACTCATGAGTTACGAACATTAGTTTTTTTTTTCTCTTGTGGACTGTTGTGGTGACCCTTGAGTTTGTGCTGCATTCTGCAACATGTCAATAATCATACATATCTGAAGTTTCACTCATTGACTTGAAACCCCTAAAATGATTGAGACCCACTGCTAATCAAAGCAGTTGAATTTCTACAAGCAAAACCCATTGTAATAATTGCTGTTATGTTAATTTCAGCATTTAAATCATTGTTAAATGGAAAGTAGTTTATCTTTTATGTATTTTTCATTATAAAGAGCCAATTTATCTTAAAGTCTACCATGATTTTTTGTTAAATTATTGCCAGGCATGTATCTTTTTGATAGCTTGGATGTGCGGCCTGTGTTCAACAACTAAAATCAGGGGAAAGCAAAAGCTGTAGAGTAGAGGGAGGCTGGCTGCAGAAGTAGCTGGGAAGCATGCAATTTTTTGTCAAGGCATTTGTAGTAATTCATTCATCATTTTTTTCCTAACTCCTTGAGTGTCATTCCTTTCCTTTCTTTTCTTTTCTTTTGTTCTAATTTTATTTTTGGATAAAAAATTAGCTGTTATTGTACCGAACAAAAACTGCAGTCAAGGGAGTACTGATAGGCCACGAATTGATAGTTACAGAATATATCTCTAGGGTTGGACCTGGGATTAAGCTTTCTGTTTTTGGTGGGGGTGAAAGGAGTTTTTGTCAAATTCTGTTGTTTAAGCTGTAATTTCAGTAGATCAGATTTAAAGCTTTCTAGTGAATGTGTTTATAAAGAGTGGGAAAAAAAAAGAGTAATTTCGAAGGGAAATTTCAAAAATATGAAAGCTTTTATCTATTTAAAATCAGATTTATTGTGCTCTTTTTTTTCCTGTCATGTGAACTCTCTCTTTTTACTGTTTATTCTTTGTCATGTTAGGCTATTTACAATTTGAAGAGTGCAATAAATGATTTTAAAAGTTGAAATGCATTTTTGTATAAATTTAGATGTGTATTGGGGCAAGGCCCTTCATTGACTCCATTCGAGTATGCAACACTTTGTTCCCAATCTATCTATATATATAAAACGCCTTAAAAGTCACTGTTCTTTTAACTGGCAACTGTTCAAGTTACCCCTGCAATGAAACAGTACCGTTTTGTTACATGAAATTTGGACCGTTGGATCTTAAACAACTTCTGTGTTAAGGTGTGCAATTGAAGGCTTTAGAAAATGAAAAAGTCTCAAGGAAGCTGTAGAAAAATGGGAAAAAGTGGGTCCATTATAATTTTTTTTTTGTTTTTTGAAATATGTTGTAATCTTTCGGAAATATTTTATTTTATTCAGTAAATTATTGTCTTTGTAACTAGACCAATATTTTTTAGTTCAATTAGTTGCTTTCCTATTCCAAAAGTTCTCAAAATTCTTACATGCGTAAACTTTCTGTCACTTTATAAATAGCTCCCCCCAACCGTGCTATGCATTCATTGACTCTATTTTTTTATTTGCTTGCACTCTAAAAAGGTTAGAAACATGAGTTTCATACTTTATTAGAGTAGATTTTAATGGTTTCACCCAACTTATTTCAAAAAAAGTTTTTATTGATTTGTTGGAATCTATAATCTAATCTTCGTCCCTATTTGTTTTATTTCATTCTTTCCAGAAATTTGATTCCACTTTGAGTTTATAAAATATTTTTATTTATACACTGTTATTGTGTTGGTTCGGTAGGATATATTTTATTTTTTTACCCATTATGTATCTTCTGTTTTCCATTGTCAACCTATTGATGCTTTATAATAAGTATTTGTTATTACAAGCACATCAGGACTTGATGATCCAACTGATTTCTTTTTCCTTTTTTATCCATACTTATTATGCATGCTTCATCCATAGAGATTGTATTCATATATATACACATATCAATTTGAACTCAACTTTCAGCCATTCAGACGTAATAAGCATGATTGGAAACTTTTGTCCTGAGATTTTTATTAAAATGTTACATTGCTAATGGTTAGTAGATTAAAGTTAGATCATGGGTCCACCCCGTTACTAACTCTTTCAATCTTACTCTGTCCCAATATTTGTCTCAGACGAAAATAAATCTTCTAAACATTCATATACTACATCTATGTATTTTAAATGCTGAGGTTGATTGCATTTCTTATATATGCTTTCCTATTTATAGATGTCCGTTCGCGTTCCCCTTGAACCAATCTTAGAAGTTGTTCTTAACTATATAGGTATGCCTCTGGCAACCTATGAATTAATTGCAAATGATGGAATATACATGTGTAACGTATATTATCTATCCATATCAAGATAATGATAACTACATTTCATTTTCTATTAGTATTAGTTTAGATAGTTTCGTAAAAGCCAAAAATATGGCCGTTGTTGGGGCAATTATATGTTCTTAGTTATCTTTGAACTCTTTAGTTGTTTGGTATTTGTATTTTCTATATATAAAAAATGAAGTAATATATTTTATTTAGTCCTCTGTATAACAAATATAGTTGTGTTAGTTTTAATTTTATATATCAATATTCATATAATAATTGTTTAAATCATTAAGGTAGATAGAAAATGTGGTAAAATCATATAGCAATAGGTTTTTCAATGGCACATAATTTTAAGCAAGGAAAAAAATCATTTGTTTCCAGTACTAAAAATTGAGCCACTTAAATATTTGAATTTAATCATATTGTCTATCTATATTGTTTTAATGAAAGGATTTTTTATTTATTTATTTATGATTTTACATATTTTACCAACAAACATATAGTCGCACTTAGACACCCAGTAAGCCAAATGATGAATGTATATTGTGTTCTATTACCATTTGTTGTAGGCTTTGAGTGAGACACAATACCCGTTGTTGTAGGCTTTGAGTATCCATCGAAAGTGAAGATAACAAGACTGAGCTAAATGAGTCATGAGGATTCCACTAGGGTTTTGGTATTTGGGTGTCCATTGAGTTATGCTAAAATTGCAAATAATAAACAAAGAAATAGAATATAAGAGCAAGAATCAAATAAATCTATTAGAGATATGATTGTCCCAAATCTGTTTATACACAATATAAGAGATAATTAACAGCTGTTAGTCTGATGAAGTATCAGAAATTTAAATCACATGATAATAAACCATATAAACTACCAAATATTAGTGAGAATATAATTTTATGAAATTGGTAGTCCAATTTGTTGATAAACCCACTTACAATCTATCTAATTTATGAATCGAACCGGACTAGATTTGTGATATTTATCAAACAAAACATTTTGGATTTTGAAGAGGACAATTATTAAAGGCTAAAATTGGTTTATGCCCACAATAAATGATGTTCAAAAATTTATGCAACAAAATGTGTTTTCCAAATTGTTATTAATAACCGTGCTAAAGATTTTTATAATTTATTTTTCAAAGTAATGCATATTTTTAAGAATCAAGATACATCAATCGTTAAATGCAAGCCTATTTGAAAGACATCTTTTTCATGTTCTGTACTGATAAAAAATTCTTTTACAGCAGTACAAAATTTGGTATCACTCGATCAGAGTAGCAATGCATTGGATATTCTATATGTTTCAAAGCCATCTGTCATGCATAATAATGATCAATCAGAAGAACTTATGGATGAATCATCTGTCAAAAAAATATGTATAAGGTAATATATATATATATATATATATATATATATATATATATATATAATTTCAGTATTATTTAAAGAATTTATATACTCATATTAATTACTTAACTATATTGTTTTAGGTTTGCTAATACTTGACTGCTGCCCATATTCTTCGATGTGGAAGTTATTCAGTTGCTGCCCATAATCTTCACTGTTCAAGTTCACATTTTAGTTGTATTGCTAAACTTTATAAATATTTATAATTTAAATAAAACTTCTATATATTATACTTAACATAAATCCATAATTTTTACTGTCCAAGTTCACATTTTTATTGTATTGCTAAACTTTATAAATATTTATAGTTTAAATAAAATTTCTTTATATTGTTCTTAATATTAATCCATTAATATTTGAAGTATTTATTGAATGTTGTATTATTAGTTCTTTCTACTTTTTTAAAGTTAAATCATGTAAATGTTTTTAAAACTATATTTTAGTTTCATAAAATATATATTTATTATTTCTATTATAATTGTATGTTATTTATTATATTTATACCTCGATGGTTACATACTAGTTTCATTATAAAATAGAACCTTAAACATCAATCTTTTATCTTAACACATTACGATATTTCTGTCCAAGGGGTTTTATAAGTGCTGTCCTCAACATTAATTTAGTGAATGCAAAAAATAATTCAATTCTTCCTTAGTAAAATTGAAATCTGATCAATAAGAAAAGAGAACTTTAATCCTTATCAACTAGAATACTCCATATTTTTCCCTCAGAGAGGAATTAATAGTACCCTTTTCACTAGTATCAACAGAATATTGGTTTGCTTAAGTTGAATTCAGTTTTTCAATGATTTGCAAATCGCAACTCCATTAAGGAATTTATGGTAGTAATTGGGAAAGATTTGGCCAGCTATGAAAGTAGAAGAGTCGAGCAAATTTGCCGTTTGAAGAAGAAAATCAGAAACTAATATTATTCTTCATGGCTCAACTGTTCTAATTCTCCTCCTCTCTCCAGTAGCCATTGTCCCCCGCATCTTTGCTATATATCTGCCAAATCATCCAAACCTGCCTCCCTCAATTTCTTCCCTATCTCTTCTAACATAACCACTGCTTCCTCAGTTGAAAAATAATGCAAGAACTTATTATAGTCAAATCTAGGCACCTCAAGTCCTCCATTAATAGTCACATACTTGGTGGCATCCGATGATTTTCCAGCCTTCACCATACCTCCAACGAAAATTGAGTCAAAATTCATCAGTGGTCTTTTCCTTTCTTCCCCCTCTTCCCTAAATGCCCCTGCAATAGTATGATATATGTGTGCATTGTAGGTTCACATCCTCTCTTTATCATCTCTCTAAACACTTGCGTAGCTTCACATGCCCTTCTCAACTTTAATAGTCCTTTAATCAGACCACGATATACACTTATATCTGGCTTTTCAATTGTTTCAACAATTCTATAAGCCTCATTGATTCTCTCCCTTGCAAAAGTCCATATATTAGATATCCCCAAGTTAAATTATCTGCTTCAATCCCTCTGTCGCGCATTTCATCAAACATTTTCTTCGCTTGCTCAATCTTGCCTCTTTTACACCAACTGATTACAAGCCTGTAAGTAGAAAGACCCAAATCGTCCATCTTCTTCACTCTCATTGTTTGAAACACCTTCATAGCCTCACTATACTCATTCCTTTTGAAAAACGTCTCCATCATTTTTTCAAGCACATCGATATGGGGCTCGTAGAAACTCTCATCCACTATCAAATTCCATAATTTGGAAGCTTCAATCATATTGCCCACATCACAAAACCCCTTAATCAATAGCCCATATGTAAACCCATTAGGCTTAATCCACTCTTTCAACTCCAATACCACAAACTTTGCCTCCTCGACAAGCTTACCTTTACACAAATTCTCCGCAACCTTATTTAACCTCTCCACTCTATACTCACACCCACAGCCATGCTTTTTCCCTTTTTAGGGATTATGAGTAAAATGTTTATTAATTTAAGGTGAAAAAATTTAAAAATTTCGAATTTAGAGTATTTTAGAAATTATTTAACAATTTAGGGTGAAATGCGCTGATGCGCATATAAAAGAAGTTGTCTACTGACAGGGGAAGCGGACACTGGCTGTTCAGGGTTTTTTTCCAAAAAAAAAAAAGTGGGTGGATAAAATATTTTCCAATTTACGGTGAATTGAAAAACAATTTCTATTTTAGGATAGTTCTGGTCAATAAATGTCAAAGTCAAAGAATCTCCAAGAAGCGGACAACTTGGCTTCTTCCACACACTGATTACGTTGAAGTGAATAAAAGTTGAGAACCTTGAAAAAACAGTAATTTGTAGGATTTGGTTGGTGGCAAAACAATAATTTATAAAACTTCTTACTACTCCCATGGGCAGAAAATTCAAATGCTTACTACTCATTTCTTACTACTCTCCCATTCTCTCGTGTTTCTTAACTCTCTCAAACCTCCTTTTATTTGTGCCTTTATTTTTTTGCTTTATTAGTTACTAAATATTTTCGTTTTGTTCTGAAAATATAATCTAAGGTATGATTATTGGATTGGTTGACTGCTGAGGTTGGTTGCTTTTTGTTCCGAAAAGATATTCTTATTTTTGTAAGAAAAATTTAGGAAGTGGTAAAAACCTTTGAAAGGAAAAAATGGTGAAAATTTATGTATTGTGTGCTTTTTTGTTATATATAGGGGGTATAATATATAATATTGGAAAATTTTTGTTATATATATTGACAAATTATTAATTCTAAAATTTTGCTATATGTATTGAAAAATTATTTATTCTATTAATATAAAAATTTGTAGGATTTTATTGTGATAATGGGAGAAAAGATTGAAAGAGAATGATTTTTTTTTTTTATCACAATAAAGTTAGTAATTTTTATTTTTCAAACCAACTATTTGATATTAATTTTTTATGGATGGTAGCATGATGATGATGATGATGATGTAGTGATAACTCTTATCAATAAAAAATGTTATGAAACATAAAAAAAATATATGTAAAACTCTTATGACTTTTATGAAAAAAAATAAATATAAAAAGTTTAATTGGTTGGATACATACATTTTTTTCTTGTCACATTATTTTAGTATGTAGATAATTTATATTATTCTGATGAAAAATTGTAGAAAGTAATTTATATTATTCAAGCATATGAAAATTTAAAAATGAAGAAAAATAAATTTTTGTCTTTATTTTTTTAGATATATGAAGAAATACACATATAAAAAAATGATAAATGTACAAAACGTAATTTACTATATGTTTAAAAATTAAATTTCTGAAATTTTATTGATATAAATTAATTAGAGTTTAGGGTATTCTAAAAAAAATGAAATATGAAAAATATATCTATAACTTTTGTCTTTATTTTTTGTAGACTAAATTTTTTATGTTGTCGTTATTATTATTATGTAGTGAAATTCTTATCAATAAAAAAATGATATGAAACCATAAAAATTATATTAAGGCATCATAAACCCAAGTTGGAGGATAAAATTTTTTAATGAATAGTTGAAACAAGATAGATTAAAAAAATATAATAAACACAAAAATAAAGTAGAGATCATTATCATAGCAAATATATGGTATCTATATCACCCAAAAAAATTCTTTAATTATTAATAAGAAAATAAATGGCTCTACTTTTACATATATATGATGTGATGCAATTGACTAGCGAAGTAACTAAACCTCACTCAAGTGTGTATATGTAACACTCTTTGTACAATAGAGCAAATCCCACTATACAGACGAATGTCATATGACTGAATCTATATAATTTTATTCTGAACTAATTTTTTTTTAACTTATATCAATGTATTTGTATAACATACATATTTATATTTACCATATTTTACTCATATGTGTTTGAATAAATTCATAAACAATTCAATAAAATCTATCATTTTTAATAATAAATAAATAAAATTATATGTTCATTTCAGAAACATGAATAACTATATGTCTCTATCCCATATTATGAAAGATAATCAAATGAATGAAATGCACGAATAAGTAAATATACCCAAGACAAGTCAATTCTAACTGCTCTGACTAGTTCGATCTTCTCTTCCTGTCAACTCTACTGTCTACTAACTCCAAACCTCTGTGCAGAAAAATTCATATACTAAACTATTGAAAACTTAGTGATATATATAAGCAGTACAATTGTAGCACGCATTTGCACATTAACATAACATTCATATTCATAACCATACATCACATAAGTAAATTCATATAATCATAGTCATAATACATTTCACTCATAATACTTTTATATCATCACAATTATAGAACATTTCATCATATATAGCAATTATCTAATTTCTTATTTCATATATCTGATTTTTGATTTTCCTAATCTTTTTCTAGGATGTAACTGTATTCCGATTCAAATCTTATATTACTGGTATATGATACCTGTGTACTGAATTACAATTTACTGTATTTAGTATTATAATAATTCATTGTTTATTTGCTAAATAATTTACTGTGTTTTGCCTAATACTCTAGACTCGAAATACTCGGATGCAAGTTATAAAATATGAGTATTCTAATATGAGCTTAAACTACCTTGCTCACTAACTGTATCTGTCTGTATTGCTACTATAAAACTTCTCAAATCAAGAGTACTCTAACCCAATATTAAGCCACCTTGATGAGTAAATATAATATCTACATGTATATGGGTACAAGAGAGCTCTAACCTGAGCTTAAGCTACATTGTCCCTAAATAATCAGGAGCACTTTGACCCAAGTTTAAGCTATTATGATTATATTATGATAATATCTTATAGTACCGTAATCCTCTCAATGACATATCAGCTATTCTAAGTTAGTCCTCAAAATAGAGAATGGACATATATAATTATATTATGGTTACCAATATCATTTATAAGTCATTCATGATTCAACATGTCCATTACATAACATTTTGTAATATAAGGCACCTAATGCATAATCATTATTTATATTCAAGTATCATACTGTATACCATCTCAATTAATCATGTCAACTGTGTGTGTACAACAAACTAATGTAATTCTACTATAGGATTCAAATATCAAAATTTTGGATATAAGGCATTCACGGACATAAAGCCTTCTATTATGGGTTGTCTATCCATGACTGGCTCTATGTGGATATTCACAGGCGTGAACCTTGGTTCATAGGTGTGAACTTATTTTATGTAACAATTCACGGGCATGCAATACATTCACGGACTTGAAGAGTACCTTCATGGCTGTGAAACATCAGTCTATAAAAATATTTCAGCACTGTTTTAAGCTAAAATCATACGTAACGTGCATTGGCACTAAGACTAACCATTATTAACCATTCATATTAATACTTTCCAGCATTTGTTATCATATTTTAAATTATAAAACATGCAATTTACTAATTGATATCATATACTTAAACTCACACAATCGTTTCCAATATTACCACCTTATCAAACTTAATATATCAATCTTCCATATCCAATACAGATTCAATTATGACATTTAATTCAGTTTTAACAATTACTATAAATCCATATGAACCAAATACCATGTCATGCATACAATACATCACACAAACATGCCATATTTTGAATTAGAATACGTATATGTACAAACCTTAATAATGAAATCTAATACTCGATTCCTCTCGTGTCTACTACATCTGAGGGATATTTCCATCATTTGTTTCGGTCCTTAGCACAAAATGAAGGACCATATTATAATCTAGCAAAATCTTATCTTTTTCATTAGTTTAAAGTCTATAAACCCTAATCCCCATTAAACTAAATTGAACTAGATCAAAGGATAAAAGAGAACATGATTTTTTACCTCTGTTATGTGAAAAAAGAATGATACTAAGGTTTAAAAATCATATTTTAATCCTCTTTAATTCGAATTCCAAAACAATTGATGAAACCTAACTCTCAAATCCATTTTTAATATCGCAATGATAAGAATTTTGTATTAAGTCAATCATAATTGAAAAGAAAATGGAGAGAATTTATTTATGGGGTTTCAAGAGATTTGGTGGCTAGGGTTTTGATTGTGTTTTCTTGAGTTTCTGTAAAAAAAAAAAAAAAAGAAATTGCCCAATTTAAACTGCAGGGCTTCATGGGCGTGAACACCTGTATAACGATTATAAAGATTATCATCTTTAGAAATTAAATTTCACGACATTCACTGTTATGATTACATATATCATAGGCATGAACAATAGAAATTTCACTTTTTCATCTTTGCTTTTTAATTATTTTCATGATTTCAAACCCATAGCCACACATATACTTCTCATATACATTTATATACCTTTCATTACATATTAATCTTAGGCCATGACTTGCATGCATTATAGTATATGTATACATTACCAATTTATTTCCTTAAAAAAATACTACAACCACACAAACTTAATTTGAAAATTATTATAATGCCTTTAGAAAAATAGAGGAAAATTCAATAAGAATATATTTAAATTGTTGGATTCCCAGTAAAAAATCTTCCCTTTTTTTCTACGAACATTACAATGCAAGGATTGGAATAAAATTTTTTTTTCTATATTCCAATTAGAAATTGTTTGCATGTTTGGAAAAATATTGTTCTTAGAAATCAATTTTTATCGACAACTTACAATAACTGATGCAATGGAAAACTATTAGAATTATTGAGATGATGATAGTCATTCGGTGATAAATTAATCTGACCAGTTATTCCAAAAGAATCATTCTCTACTTTACTTTATTTTAAGATACTTTTTCTCTAAAAAGTCTTAACTTTGATAAAATAAATTAGTAAAAAAACAACCTCAAAATTTGAGTTTTTAAAATTAGAACAAGGGACTAATAGAATATCAAAGAGATAATTAGTTTTATAAGAAAATGACATGAAATCTATATAAAAATACACTTTAGCCTCCAAATTGGGTTTCTAATGCCTTAATAGTTTTGATAACTACTCATTAAAATTCTTTATCGTCCAACTTGAATTTTTGATGTCTTGATTGTAAGTTGTTTTATTTATACATTCTATTATATAGATTTGGATATATAATATAATGATTATTTAAATTAAGTATATAGTATTAATATCCAAACAAATTAATTATATTATTATGTCATTTATATTTGGGTGGTAGTTTTAGTTTAATTTTTATTTTAAATTACAGGAATTATGCCAATTATACTGTTTCTACAAATATATTGGGGTGGAAGTGTTGTTTACATTGCAATGGATGTATCCTTTGTGGATGGAAATTTAGAATTGGTTAGTGTTGATGAAAATTTAAGTATGACTATCCTATTATATAAGATAAAAACATTGTTACAACTCAATAGCAATGCGATTATTATAAGAATTATTGAGCTCTTATGCTTAATTATGGGGGAAGTTTGTTGTTTGTACCAATGGAGATATGGGGAGAGGTAGATGTAGTAAAGATGTGCAAGACTACTACGCAATTTTAGGGTATGCAACTTGTGGAGATCTTTGTGGAATATAATAATAGTGAATCCCTTAATGCAGAACACTCTAGCTCAAATAATTTTGATATTGGTTGTTTAAGTCATGAAATAGAACATAACATTGAAAATGTTGAGGATGAAGAGGAAACTAATAATTTAGATTACACAAATGATGTTGATGAGAAACAAAATAAATGTTTTGATGAGGATGAGTATGAAGATGGAGAAAAGGACGACTTGGAAAGTGAAGAAGACGAGGAGGATGATAATGAGGAAGATGGGGAAGATGATAATGAAGAAGATGATGATGAGTGGCTGATATTGCATGATCGAGTTGAAAAAAATTTGGTTCAAAAGAGTTACACGAAGATGGATCTCTCATGAAGGCATTGGAGTAGTAGTAACAGTTAATATTTGATTTCTAACCAATTCAATTTTAGCACTAATTATTATTTATCACCTACCATAACTAATTTTTTTAAAATTATGTTATGGAGGTGATGTGCTTCAGCATATCAATGCATATAACAATGTGCAATGTTATATATGGTAATTTAGGTCCCGAGTCGCACGTGTTGCTAAATTAATATTACGGATTGATTGGAGTCTAAATTCGAATTTTGATAAGAACTAATCAAAATGATGATTAATAATTATGAAACATGCCTAATTAAGTGTTTAAGATGTTTAAAGAAGTTGAATTATGATAAAGGACGAAATTGTAAAATTTAAAAAGTTTTGAGGTTAATTTGTAATTTACTAAAAATTGGAAAATCAAATAAGACAATTATCAATTAAATATATTTTTGGACATGATTTATGTGAAAGGGTCGACCACCATTAGGAGAAAAGAGATTAGAATGTTCATTAAGCCTAATATCAAAGTTTTGGATCAAATGGTAGACGCCACATTGAGACTTTCTTTTCCTTTTCTTTTCTTCTTTTTTTTTTATCTCATTTTAACCTTCATTTTATGCTCTTGAAACCAGTCCCATGCCAGCCACTCTAACCACTATAGCCAAATCTTGATCTAGAAAGAGAAAGAGAGGAAGAAGAGAGAAAAGAACAAGGTAAAGTCATTTTCATGCACCAAAAAACTTAAGAAATCTAGAGGAAGCTAGAAGAAGGTAAGAAAAATAAGAGATATGGAAAGAAAAATCTCTAAAGTGTTCATCAAGAGGAGAAAAAAATATAGGTAAGAAGTTCTTCTTCTCTTCTATAATTCTTTCTAAAGAAAGAGATAATTTAGATCTCATATAAAATATATTTTTCAAGAGAGAGATGTTAGAGTTTTTAGAGAGAGAAGATAGAGTTTAGATAGTTTTGATGAGACCATATTTTAATAGTTGTTTTATGATATTTTAGGAGATCAAAGTGACAAAGATTAGCCTCAAAGGAGCAAAGAAAAAGAAAAAGGAAGCATAGAGAAGGTGAAGGAGAACAAGAAAGAGGTTTGTACATAATTTAAGACAATAGTCTATTCTTTAATATAAATTGCACGACATGTATGTTTAACATGTTAAATGATGACTACAATGTATTCAATTAAGAAAAATTCCATGAAACCTATCTACTTATATGAAAAAAAGATGATATTTAGTGTATGTTTGGTTGATAAACACATTTTAGGATTTGAGATTGATAAAGGCATGAAAATGTAGATAAAACTATTGTATGTTGTGTTAAAAACTTATAAATGATTGATAGTTATGTTTAAATGGCTTGAAAAATCCTGAAATGAAGAATAAAAGTGAAAGTGCACAATTTCTACAATTAGTCACAGGTGTGACAGATTATTCACGGGTGTGACTATACTAAGTCACGAGCGTGATAATATTAAGTCATAGGCATGACTTTTCGCATGAAAATAATACTATTCATCTAAATTCATTCATAGCTTGAGTAACGGTGAGGGTAACGGGCATGAACGCTTAACCTACGACCATGAGGCTGTGTGACCGGCATTATTCATGAGTATGAATAAGAAGTCACGACTATGAATACCCTATTTTTCATAAATTTAATTATTGATTAAATGCTCAAGATATCAAATGAGGATTTTCAGGTAATATGATGCATATAAAAACGTGTTATGAGCATAGAATAAAAAATAAAGAGATATGAGATTGATAAGGGAAAACATAAAAATGGAAGAATAAAGAAATAAAATAAGTCATAAAACACCTAGTTTAAAACTAGAATTATGGATAATTTGGCATGCCAATTAGGAGAATAAATTAAATGCCGGTGATGACACTATTATTAAATAACGGTGATGATACTATTATAAATACTGATGATGACACTTGTATACACATACCATAATACCTGGGTGATACTCTTAAATACTTGGATGACAAACCATGTTATTCTAATTAGTGGTTCCTAGGTGTTATGGAAATAAATGAGATGAAAAGAGATAAAAAGAAAAAAAAAGAATTGAGTATAAATGATTGAATTGCTTGTTTATATATATAAGAAAATATATGAGATAAAGTAATTGTATAACTGATTGTATAATAAATGTATAAGTAAAATAGGGCAAGAAATGATAAAGAAATAAATATTTTAATTATAGAATTAATAGATTACTTAAATGATGACAAATAATATCATATTGCATAAGATAGTATATTGTCTTAGTTATATGCACTATAAGTTTCAAACTTATCATGAGAGTTTTCTTTCGTACAAATATAAAGAAAAGTGAGCAGAGACAGCTAGATAAAGTTAACGGTGATCTGATCCTACAAAACATCTGATTTTGAAAACAGTGGGTCACATTCTTTTATACTTTTATTTCTTGTAAATTATATATATATATATATATATATATATATATATGGTTTTGTAAATTAATTCTATATTTTGTAAATGATTTGTTCATAAATAAAATGTGTTATTTCTTTTTTATTTTCCAAGTTAAAAAAATGTACCACTTGCTTATTTATTAAGTAAAGATTTGAAGAAAATATCGTAACGCTTCATTGTCCAGGTATTGCTGTTGGGATGAGAGGGTATTATATACACGATATTCATCAGTTGACCAGAAGATCACAAGGAGCACTTGTTAAACAAAGGCAATCATTCATAATGCCACCATCTCAACCAGCACCTCCTTGAGATTTATTACCACAACACTAGATGTTCTAGCAACACGTTGTCGACACCCGTGATGAAGAGACATTCCAATTCCGTCATCTTCTCTGCAAGATCCATTACCTCATCCTTTATCATTCCACCATTCTCATCAGATAGATCCATATTCTTCCATTGATCCTGGTCCATCTTTAAGTAGAGATCTACATTTTTATCAAGATCCTACAATTTTTATTGGTAGCCTACTCCTTTCCATGAGTGTAAATCCTCCCACTAGAGGTCCATTTATACCATGGGCTAGATTTCACACACCTCATTTTGCTTCATCGATGGATGTATTGTCACACTTGATATTCTACTCATTATTTGAAGATATTAGGATGTCTGCGGACGCTCATGTATCATGATCTAGTTTTTTCCCCATTATTTTTCTCCAATTGATGTCCAATTCAATGGCAATATTGCATCGTTTGATGCCCCTAGTCGAGGTTTTGGTGGTGAGGAGAATGATGATGACGACAATAAAGATGATATTGCTACTACTCATACTTCAGCATATATTATATTGAATACTGCTCTGAGAAATACTCACCAACAATTAGACATTCGTACAAATAATAGAAGAAATAGAAATTGTGGTATCAAATGTAATTCTTTGAGCAATATTTTTCTATTTTTATAAGTCTATATATGATGCATTTGTTGAACATTAATTACATATTTAAATTAATAATATTATGACTACCAATATATATTTATCTGATTACAAGATGTCAAATGAAGAAATATAATTGTTAAATTTATGAAATTCTAAAATTATGAAATTCTATAAATTATTGTAATTATTACTAATTTAATAAATTAAAAATTTCTTACGGTAAATTAAATATTGTAACTGCAAAAACAAATACTCACAAATCTTGCTTGCAAGTGGACCTATGAATAAATTAAGTATTGTATTAATGAAATTAATTTTCTAGCTATTAATAGATTACAGGAACTAACTATTAATAATATATTTAACTCTAATTCATGCCTATTAAACGTAATTAAATTCATATTTTTATAAATTAAATTAAGGTTGATGAATACGGCATATCCACAATCCACAATCCAATTGATGCCAATCTCCTACCATGTTTAATTCATTTGCAATTATTTATTATTTTTACTAATTCTTTTGCAATTAGTATTTAATGTTAGTAGCCATGCACTATGTTATTTAGTTATATTATAAAGATATTGAAAAATCTTTCATATCATTAAAAAGCACGGTATAATGTCCACTAACACAGATTTCATTTTTTTTTAAATCATCATAAATTTTTAAACCATCTAGACCTTTTTTTTTTTTTTCACTTGGACGTTTTTATTTTTTACAGAAATGTCATCTAAGATTGCTTAATTTTTAAACCATCACAATAAAGTGATTTATTTTGTAACATATAACAAATTTTGATGGTAACTTAAATTAATCTCATGCACTCACATGTTGAAAAGGAGAAGTTGGACAGATAGTGTTGTTTGCTTATAAATCATTATGATTGAAGGAATATATTTCTTGGCAATTTTTTTTATCCATTGTAGATAGCAAATTTCAGTCATTAGATTCTGCCATTTTTTATTGTACAAAAAAAATCATTGTACCAAAACAATAACAATATATTTTAATAATATAGTTATAAAATTGAACTACAAATCCTATATTAAAAATAATTGAATTTCAATTCAATAGTCATCACGAAAACTCTATGAAAGTAAGGAATGGAAAAAAAAAATACAATTTTATATTTTGTTTTCCATGTTCAATAGTCATCACAAAATCTATAAAGAACAAATAACAATCCTTAAATTTTTTTGAGTTTATTTTAACTACAATCTAATTTTAAATTTTTATCCTATTAAATAAATTATAATCAATATAATTTGTTGGTGTTTCAATTAAATGGTGATATTTGACTTCTACATGTAAGTAAGTTGGTGATGAGTTATTGAAGGTAGGTTGTGCAGTATAAATTCACATCATGAGGCCGATGGAGTGCAATAAAAATTGTAGTCAATTATTTATAAAAAAAATAAATTATTTAATTGAAAAATCAACTGAATTTTAAATTATTTATTTATAGAACAAAATAAATTATTGTGATCAATTTATCTTGTAGTGTATGCCATATTTTTTTGATAAAATCCATTCACTTCACGATTATAATAAAATAAATAAGCACTCATGCATATATAGTAGTTGAGGTCTCCATTGATTCATTTTTTGAAAAATTAATCATTCACTTATCTTTTTGCGGGAAATCCATTGCTTACTTTTTTTTTAAAAAAAAAAAGATATATCTACTTGCAGAATTAATTGTTACAGTTTTGTGCACAGCTGTATTTTCTATGACTTGTTTTATTTATTTTTATGTTTAAGGGGCACCATATTCAGTTTTGTTATAGGAAAATATTTATTAATAAAGAAAAGAAGAAAATTATTTTTATTTGAAAAAAGAAGGCTGAAATTTTTTTTTAATATTTGTTTCTTGTTGAATTGTCGGCTTCTTCAATAGGCAGATAACTTCTCTCTTTCTCCTAACTGCTCACCTCCTTGCCACGTCAATATTTTCCTATCCTAAAATGGAAAATAGTTTAGAATACACCTTAAATTTAGAATTTTTTAATGAGAAATTGTTTTTACAACCACCTTGTTTTGGAAAAATGCCTGGCTATTCACATGCTGGTCCGTTGATTGTAGAAGCAGGCAACTTTCTCTCCGCTTCGTCAGCGGACAACTTTAGTTTCTAATGCTCTATCATGATGCTGAGTCAGACTCTTGCAAATTTTCATTTTTGCATAACTTGCTGGGTTGTTCCCTGCCTTCATATTGTAGAGTTGCTTTTGTTGATATGGTTTTATTTGAGCCTGAACTTGAAATGTTCTTATACCAACTTAAAAATCAAAGGCAAAGTTTGGAGAAAATCTGTAAGAATTAATCTTAAACTTTAAGATTAATACTTGATGTACTTAAAAATGTGATTTTCAGAGCTAAACCAGGAGTAACATTTTTTTGTTGTGCCCCTGCATTTCTTGTGGTTTTTTTCTTTTTTCATGATTTTTTTTGAAATCGATATTTTTCTCGAAAACTTTGAAACACTGTCGTCTGCTTCCTATTTGTGTTTGCTATTGATCATATGGAAAATTAACTTTAATAGCTATTCAACTCTGTTTTACAGTTGTAAAATGAACGGTTCTGCTATTAGACTGTAAGAATCTGAATGCATGCCTATGCTCTATCTTATGCTAGGAAACACAAGTATCTGCTGTCAAATATATTTTCTCAGAGAAGTATGGATGCTTACTTGCCAAAGAGCATCTTGATTATGTCCCTTGTGATGTAAAGGGAATAGATACACATGGGACATTTTAACGAGGCGAGTTAGGTGTTTGCTCTATGTACTGAAAGAAGCGATAAGCAGGGCGCCACGAGTATGGGAATTTGTTGCAGACTGGAGGAAGAATTCGTGGTGATGTGGGAATCAAAAGATGAGAGTTTAGAGTGGAGTATGGTGTCCGTAGATTTTTGCTGTTGGTAAAGGATGGTGCATACGCGGAGGTGGTCTGGGTTTACTGGGGATGGAGAAGACAGCTGCTGCCGAACTGCTTCGACGGTGGTGGAAAAGGGATTTGAAAATGGGTTTATTGAACGGCAAACGCCTGATTAACATTATTGATTTTGGGAGAGAGAAATGGAGAGGAGAGTATTAGCAAATTAGCATAACTGTTTAGGATTTGAGAGACAGTTGAAAATGGAGGCAAAAATATACCTGGAGATGCAGGGGATCGAACCCTGTACCTCTCGCATGCAAAGCGAGCGCTCTACCATTTGAGCTACATCCCCATCTCTTTAGTGTTAATATAGTGAATCATATTGTATCAACATAGTTCCAATTTCGAATGCATAGCATGGGAAAAGATGATGTTTGATTCAGAACTAATAAATGAAAAATCATTTGCTTACAGTTAAAATGTTATATACGGGACTCTATTCCTTTGAGGTGAGATGATATGGTTATTTAGTGAGGGAACATATGGTTGACATGATGCTAAAATTTAGAACCAATGGGACGGGTCTATATATATATATATATATATATATATATATATATATATATATATATATATATATATATAAAGAGTTTTCAATGGTTATGAATCCATTGATAACCATTATAAATTTTAGCGTTAAATGATATTAAATATTATAGTATTAAATTGTTATAATTATTATAAAATTAATTAGAATAATTATAGTTTATAGTTTTAATCTAATTGTTATAGTAACCATTAAAATTTCACTTATATATATATATATATATATATATATATATATATATATATATATATATATATATATATATATATATATATATATATATATAATTGTAAAAATTAAGTATTGAATTTATGATATTACACTCTTATTTATGATTATTTTATGATATATATACCAATTAAATTAATATTAATTGATCAAGGTTCGGCTTTTATGAAGCTCAATTTTTGAAAATTTGAGAGCTTATCGACACTCTTAACTTGACATTACCCCAATTCGCTTTATGAACACCTTAACTCAAAACTTTTGTAATCTCTAAACTCTTTGTTTGGAAAGAGATAATACAAGCTATAAGAAAGGTAATAGAAGATAGAAGTACTTGTTTGAAAATACAGTGAAGAAAGTAATCCAGAGTTATTTGAGATGCTAAAAACCTTTCTTTCTTAAATTTTAACAGCTCAATTTGTGATGTTAAGGGAGATCACTTGGTTTTATTTTTTAAATTTACTTTCAATTTTTATATTTTCAAATTATTTTTCTTCATACTATCTATATATATATATTCAAAGCAAATTTAGATAATATTTATATACATAATCTTAAATTTCAATACCCTATAATCAAATATAAAATTATTCATTACTCTACCTTTCTTCTACAAAATAAATATTTTTTTTCTCCCTTAGTTTATTTTTTATCTTACTTTTCTAAACCCCATTTACCTCGTCCAAACAAATTATTCAATTGTCTGAAATAATGAGATTTTCGTTAATCATACACGTCTTAACTTTGAGTAACTAAAATCCAATAAAATAATTCCGTTTGACATTTTTTTTCTAAAAAAAGAAGAAAAATAAAAAAGCCAACAGCCTCAGAAGAACCTATCCCCTCTACCCACCATCTCACAACCTACCTTCAGCCCCTCCACCCATCATCTCTTCTGCTTCTCAGCAAAAATGCAGAGCTATGAGGAATGAACAGACTGTCCACATAGTATCAAGAAAAGCAACAACTTAATAAGTAACTAAAATTTGTGATGGAAGTTAATTATGACCATCTGATAATTCATTGGAAAAATATAAAATAAAACCCTCACCATTGAGTGCCATTGAAAAGAACACAGACAAAAACTGGAAATAAATTAAATCGAAAAGGGAAAATTAGTGATAAAATAAAAACAGAAAAAACCCCTCTCACGCCATCTTTCTCTCTGTCTCTCTCTCGAGCAGATTGAACGGCTAAACAAGTCTTTGCGGGCGGAACTACTAATTTTTAATAAATGGAATCCAACAAGTCCCTCACCAACTTGCCGATGATATATTGTCTTGGTTTTTGCAACCTATAGGACCACTTTTATGTTGAAGATTTGGAGAATCTGCTCCATGAAAGCTTGTTGCTTTCTTTGAACACAAATATTGACAACGGTAGCATTTGAGAAGGTGCAAAGCAACTGATTATGATAAGTAAATATTATTTTCGGGACATGTTTGAAATTTTAAATTTTGGAACCATAATGTGGTTTTCATTCTAAATTTAAGTTATTTAGGTAAAATATTTGAAAATTAGATTTTAATTCTGGTATAATAATTCTTTTATCATAAATTTATTATATTTTTTAAATAAAATATTTTTACCAAAATTAAATCGAATATAAAAATAAAATTTTAGTTTATATTATATGAGCATATTAAAAAAATTAAAATATCAAAATCTCATTCTATGAATAAAATTTTATTGCACACGAAATTTTCTTTTTTATTAATATACCAAACATGCCACGAGAGAAATTATTGGATCACAAATCAAGTTCAGCTATTTGAAAACATAAAATTGACAAAAATTGAAACTTAGAGCAAAACAAAATGAAGAAGACGAGAGAGGAAAGGACAGTTCTTTTTTTAATTTTAATTTTTTTAGATTCTTTCTCTCTTTATACACCTTTTTCACGCACCTTGCATAGGCGCATTACAAATTTTTGGCAAGATCAACAAAAAAGGATTTATTACTATTGAATGGGAGTATTTTAAAGTGATTGTCTTCTAAATGAATTAAAAGGCCAAATTGAAATAGCTTTGGATGTGTTAGGCCAAAATTCGATTATAAATCTAAAAGCCACATCCACCATGTCTTGCAAGAATAGAATAGCAAGTATGGCTATATATAGTTAAATAAATACCCACATATAAATAACCACTTCAGTTCCACGTCCATATTAGGAAGTTAAACCAAATAGGAAATTGCTTGCCAAATTACTTTTTTAACGGACCAATTCAATAAATTAAAGCCGATTTACATAAATGAATAATTATTTTATTTATATCACATTTTATCATTCATTAAGCCTATAAAAAATTATATGCCGGATTTAAATAAGAATTTCTCAAACAAAAAATAATGTTCCCACTTGAGAAGCATAACCACTATAATCCCTATAAAAAGGATTACAAAGATGAAAGAAATCTAACTCTCTAACACTTCTGCTATTCCTATCAACCTATGAAAATCAGACAATAAAACTTATATTTTTAATTACATTGTAGAAATACCAATGGACAAATATGGTCATTCATAAAATGAACACATATATGAACGTTGATTGAGCCAACAAATAGTTTTTTCTTGCCATCTTTATAACTATTTGGAGTCCAAAAAAAAATACTGATTAAAAAACTCTATTTAATTTTTTTTTTTATAACAATTAGAACTTTTTCAAATATAAAGAATGAATTTTGAATATATTTTATGTTTATTCAATCTTACATCATAGTAATTGTACGAGTAAATTATGTATATTTTTTTGATTTATTATTATTATTATTATTATTATTATTATTATTATTATTATTATTATTATATCAAATAAGTACTCGATTATAATATTTATTTATAAAAATATATATTTTGACATAAATAAATTTATTTTTGTTGTTAGTTTTATATTATAACAACGATAAATTAATTATTTTTACCAAACATCAACTAAGTATCAATCAGTTATTAGCTATTTGTTACCAGATATCAACTATTAGTAAGCTACATCTAATAGCTAAATCAAACAGAGCGGAAATAAAGTTGTTTAGAAATATAAACTCAAGTGGTTCAAATCAAAAGAATAGTATGCATGAGCTAAAATTATCTTAATTTATATGTGTCTTAGGACATTAATTTGCTTTAAATTTAGGATGATTTGGTATTAAGATTTTTAAATTTTTTGAACGACCAATACGATACAACAATAATTTTTTATACCTTTTAAATACCTTTATAATCAATTAAAAAAATAAATTGAATAAATATTTAAATAGAAATTTTAATTCATAAATGGTAAAACTCATGTGAATGAAACATCGTCTTTTGCAATTGTAATTAACTATTTATTGAACCTTAAGAGATATTTCCATTATTTTGAGTAGTAACAAATAATTAAGTAATAAGAAATTTAATTACATTTGTGTTCTAAGTGTATTAGACAGATTATGCATTCTTAAAATCTTGAAGCAAGTGAAAAGAGAAGAATTGAAGTTCAAGATATATAAAAAAAAACAAAGAGTCACGCCTGTGAATTGAAAAGTCACACACGTGATGAAAAATCACCACCCTCGTGAAAATAACTCTTCACGCCCGTGAATACTTAGTCATGCTCGTGAAACTAGTAAGTGTCAAGACTGTTCATTCAAACGTTCACAACATTGAAGCATTGACCCAACCGTGAAAATTGATCAAGTCATGTCTGTGAAGATTTTGTCACGTCCGTGAATGACCATTTATTTTCAGACAGAATGAGTCACGGCCAGAGTCATGACTTTTATTCACAACTACAAAGAACAGTCACGCTCGTGAAGAATCAGTCACGCCCATAAACCTGGAGAGAAAAACTTGTTAGGTGCGAACAGAACAACAATTGAACGACTATTTTCACATTAAATTCATTTCAAAATGATTATATTTGATCTGAAAGTATAAATACAACACATTTATGACTTCTATAAGTTAGAAAAATAATAATTCAATCTTCTAATCTTGTATAACTTTGTGCATTTACTTTTGATTCAACAACTTTCATTATTTGTGATTGTAAAACCATAATTGCTCATAATTGTTGAGTTGGTTGGTGAGTGTTTTTATCTTGTAATCAATTACTCAAAAGTGAGTTTGAGTGAGTTGGGTCGTGAGTGAAACACTTGTAAGAGTTTTTGTGTGAGCTATAAAAAATACAATACTTTCATCATTGTTCTAGCCATTAAAACATAAGGGTTATTTTTAGGTTAGGTGTTAACCAAGAGAAAAAACCATAGTTGGGAGTGAATTAGAGATAAAGCTTCATTGTAACACTTCAAATATTAGTAAAATACCCAATCGAGATTGGGAAGAAGAGTAGGATTTGTTAATACCCGAACCTTTATAAATTTTGTATGCACTATATCCCTCTTCCTTTCACCATTCATTATTTATATTCTTCTTTCTTCAAGTAATTTTTATTTTTCAACTAATTCAACCCCCCTTTTTAGTTATTGTTTTGGGCAACAATTGGTATTAGAGTCTGGTTTGAAAATCAAGCCTAAAAAGCACTAGTAAAGATCAAACTATGGCCAACGAAGAATTTCATAGTCTCAAGTCCTTCTTTGATGGAGCTAATTATGTGAATTGGAAATTCAAGATAGAAATCTATCTTGATAGTGAGGGAATAAATGTTTGGGAGTTCGTTTGGAAAGAATGAATACCTCAAACAAGAAGAAATTCTGATGGAGAAGAAGAAATCACTCTAAGAGATGATTGAACAGAAATTCAGAAAAAAAGTAAATGGCAAGAACAAGAAAGTCATGACTATTCTAATAAGCTCTTTATCTCTTAAAGAGTATGGTAGGATTCAACATTGTCTTACCACCTACTCTATTTGGAAGACTTTGGAGAACTACCATGAAGGCACAAACAAGTTAAGTCTTAAAAAGGTTCAACTTTTTGTCACCAAGTATGAGCTCTTTAAGATGAAGCCAAACGAGACCATAACTGAGATGACAAATTGTCTTCTAACCATTGCTAATGGCATGAAGAAGCTTGGAAAGCACTATAGCTTGGAAGACATAAACAATAAGATTTTGAAGAGTCTTCCAATGAAGTATTATGCTCAAGAGTTGCGAACATAGAAGAAGCAAATGAAGACTTAAGTGTGATCTCCACCAACGTGTTAATTGGCAAACTTATCACTCATGAGATGACTCTAGTAAGAGATATAGAGAATGAAAGAGAAAAATAGAGGAGAAAGCCAGTTACACTCAAAGCATCAATTTTCATACCTATAAATGAAGATTTTCTTAGTGATGAAGAATTAGTTGATGAAGGAGGTGAGCAAATAGCTCTACTTTCAAGGAGGATCAAGAGATTGATCTTCAACAAATATGGCTCAATCAAGAACTACAAGCAAAAGGCTTCAAAGTTCCCTCCTAAGAACTTCTCATCCAACAAAGGCAAGGAGGAAGTAAAATGCTATGAGTGTGGGAAGAAAGGTCACATCAAATCGGAATGTCCCAAGCTCAAGAAGTACAAAAGAAGACCTAATAAAAAAGATGAAGAGAATGGTCACAAAGCCACTTAGGATGATGAATCCTCCTCATTCATTGAAGAAGAAGAAAAAGAAGAAGAGATGGTTAATTTATGCTTCATGACTATTGAGGATGACTTCATTGATGAGGTATGCTTTACATCCCAACATTGTGACTATCTATGTGATTTAATTGATGATGATGATGATGATATAGTTGAAGTCTTAAACCTTGAAATAGAAAGATACAAAAATAAACTAAAACTTTATAAAAATAATAGCTTAAAGCTTAGAAATGATTTTAATGACCTTCAAAAGGTAGTTGAAGAGCTAAAAACTTCAAATGACTCTTTAAAAAGATCATTAGATGAAATTTCTTCAAAACCCTCGACAAATTCTCTTGTAAAAGAAAATAATGTTTTGAAAAATGAAGTTAAGGAGCTTAGAAATTCTATTTCTAGATTCCACAAAGGGAATGAGAGTTTAAATACTTTAATTATTTCACAAAGACCTTCCTTAGTGAGACATGGTCTAGGCTTCAATGGAGCATTATCATCCTTCTCACCTAAAATTATATTTGTTAAATCAAGCATACCACAAACCTCTACTATTGAGGTAATAGCCCTAAGGGCTAAAGGCAATTCACACACAAAACTCTCTACTCAAAAAAAGAGTAATTAAGGGTCACTTAGCTTAAGAATGAAATCTTAAAAAGCCAATCATGCTTTCTTAGACAAGAAGCATTTACCTAGGAAAACACCTATCTCAAATGTATGTTTATGTCATTGTGCACAAACACCACCTAGGAAAATAATAAAGCCTAAACACATGAAAAAATGGAAAAACATATATAAGTCTAAACAATGTCACTATTGCATGAAATTTGGACATAAAAACAAATATTGTTTTATAAGGAAGGCTCATTGGGAACCTTTTAGTGCTAACCCCAAGGACCCAAGTTCATTTGGATACCTAAAAAAAACCTAAATTATGGTTTTGTAGGTATGCCTCAAATCCATATCAAAGGAAAATATTTAACTAGTAGATAGTTGATGCTCAAGGCATATGACTAGTAACCAAAGTCTTTTAACCCTTATCAAAAGGATTGATGGTGGTAAGATAACTTTTGAAAACAATGCTAAGGGTAAGCTAATTGGCATTGAATCTATTAGTTTAAATGATGCAACTTTAATTGAAGATGTGTTACTTATTGATGGTTTAAAACACTTGTTAAGTGTAAGTCAATTATGTGGTAAAAAAAACCAAGTCACCTTTACCTCTAATGAATATCTTATCACCACTCCAAATGAACAAAAGATATTCGAAAGAGATAGAGATAGAAATACTTACATAATAGACTTACACAAGATATCTAATCTATCATCTAAATGTCTTATAACTATTAGCGATGAGTCTTGGCTATAGCATAGAAGGTTTGGTCATGCAAGTTGGACTTAATTCAAAGCCTTAGCAAAGAAGAACTAGTCAATGGACTACCAAAAATTAAATTTGAAAAGGACAAGACATGTGAGCCATGTCAAAGAGAAAAGCAGCATAAAGCATCATTCAAGTCTAAAAATATAGTAAGTACCTCTAAACTACAACTTTTGCATTTAAATCTTTTTGGACCTACTAGAATTGCTAGTTTATGAGATAAATACTATGCATTTATTATTGTTGATGATTACTCTAGATTCACATGAGTAATTTTCTTAGCTCAAAAGAGTGATACTTTTGAATCCTTCAAAAAAATTTACCAAAAGAGTTCAAAATGAAAAAGGATATTTTATTTCTAAAATAAGAAGTGATCATGGAAAATAATTTGAAAATGAAAATTTTAAAAACTTTTGTTTAGAATATGACATTTCTCATAATTTTTCAACTCCTAGAACACCTCAACAAAATGAGATGGTTGAAAGGAAAAATAAGACTTTAATTGAAATAGCTCGAATAATGATCAATGAGTATAATTTACCAACCTACTTTTGGGCTGAAGCCACAAATAACCCATGCTATATTTCTAACTGTATTTTCAAAAGACCCTTTTTAAATAAAACCTCATTTGAGCTATGGAATAGAAGAAAACCTATTGTTAAACCTTAAAGAACTTGAGGGGTATTTTTGTCATTTTGATGCTAACAAATAAAATAGTGTTGCCCAGATATTAAGCCAAGAAGGGGCGTTGAATTGGAGTTTCAAAAATTAAACTTTAAAGTGCAGAAATAAACAATTAATTTTAGGAGGGATAGAGAAAATTTGATACAAGGATTTTTCTAGAGGTTCGGGTGTTAACAAACCCTACTCCTCTCCCCAATCGCAATTGGGAGTTTCACTAACATACTAAGTGTTACAATGGAGTTTTACAAGCTCACTCCCAACTATGATGTTTCTCACAATGGCTCACACCTAACCCAGAAATCCTTTGTGTTTTAATGGCTCACACAATAACCAATTCCTTGTATTTTACAGGCTCACACAAACAACCTTTTCTTTGTGTTTTTATAGGCTCACACAAACAACCTTTTCTTTGTGTTTTTATAGGCTCACACGAACAACCTTAACTTTGTGTTTTGGAGGCTCACACAACTAACCCTTACAAGTGTTCTACTCTTAACCCAGAAATATCCAAAGCTCACTTGAGTAATGATTACAGAGAGAAACACTCACAAATCTTAATTGCTCAATAAATGAAGAGCAAAAATATTTTTATAGAGAATAGATTTTGGTTCTCAAAGTATTGAATGTACAAATAGCTTGTAATAATGTTTTGATTCAAAGTATTTGCTATCCTCTTGTTCTGAATGCATAAATGACTTCCATTTATATTCTCATGGCTGAATATAGCCGTTGGGATGCATTAAGTATGAAACTAACCGTTGTACCAACCAAATAATCACGCCTGACATTTTTCTCTTTCATCATTCACGGGCGTGACTATGTTTGTCACGGGCGTGACATTTCTTCCCAAGCCATGACTGAAGTGGTGACCTTGGTCATGAAGCTCTCTGGAATGTTTTGACACATTGAGTCATGGGTGTGACATACATATTCATGGGCATGACAAACTTTCCCAGCCGTGATCCAAGTGGTGACTTTGGTCGTAAAGCTATCTAGATGAAAATGACATGAACATTCACGGGCATGACAATTTTGATTCAAGCGTGACTAAAATGTCCACTTCATGGTTTGTTCTTCCTTCATGGCCGTGAACTTCAAATGTAGGTTTTGGTAACGGTTAGCTCATTCACGGGCGTGACACATAGAGTCACGGGTGTGAACATGCTACTTCCTTAATTTTGTCTTTCAAGGTTTATTCTTCCAATCTCCATTCTTGCTATTTTATTCCATGTCCTGTTTAATAGACTTAGAAAACAAGTATGTTAAATACAATATTGCTATTTTATTTGTTATCATCAAAATGACAGAAATACCCCTCAAGGTTTAACAATCTCCCCCTTTTTGATGGTGACAAATAATCTAGCAATATGTGCTTTTGAGAAGTCTCCCCCTCAAAATATACTTAGGATAAAAAATTTATAAAATGCAAGAATTGTTAAGAATGATGTAGCATTGAAATAAACTTTCTAGATTTTAAGTATATGCAAGATATATGAAAAGTATATCCAATATATATCATAATTCCTTTTTAAGGCTTGAAGTATATGTATGGTATACTTAAGGTATATCATGACATATTTATTTTTGAAACTTGCATGAAGGTATATGCAAGGTATTCTTAAGGTATATCTAATGTGTATAAAGCTCAATTTGTCAATTTTATACTTTGCATATGAATTTTTGAATCAAGGTTTCTAATCCCTCTATTTCAATGTCAATTCATAATTCAATTTTAATTTTTGATTCAAAATTCATTTACCTTAATATATATTAATTAGTTGTTAGTTTGATACCATTATTCTCCCCTATAATATATTGCTAGTTTTCTCCCCCTTTTGTCATCAATCAAAAAGGAGATAAAGATATCAATAAGATAACAAAAGAAAATATATTTAATAAAGGGAAAATACAAACAAAGTGAAATAATATTCAGAAAGGAAATTGAAAATTTCCTAGACAACAACAAACAAAAAGAAATAAACAAGCAAAACAAGCAAATTTAGGCTACAATCTAGCCTAACTCCTAGCCGAATATCCTATCTCGAAGCCTAGCAACTTCAGCCTCAAGGCTGTCCATCCGAGAGTCCATCAAGTCTTTGAGGTTCTCCAACCTCTCATCCATTGAAGTCTGCAGCTACTCAAAACGTGGTGACAAGAGGTCAACCACCTGCTGCGCTAAAGTCGGTGTGGAAGCCGAGGATTGTCAGATGTCCTGCTCAGCTACTGGAGGTGCTTCCTCAACCCAAGCCCTCTTCTTTTTCTGGACTCCTTGGAGGCCTGCTTTAAAGTCCTCCATGTCATTGTCTTCCCAAATGATCTCCCCAGCAGTGTCGGTGAAGTGGTAGAAAATATCATTCTCGAAGACGATTCTGACAGCCGCTCCCATCTTTATAAATGACTCGACATCCAAGCGATCTCGACGATGCCCAGGGATGAGGTTGAAGTGATGCTCATCCAGCTTTAAGTAGCTAAGCTTCATGGCTATATGGGTGACATATCCACTGATCAGTATATCTCCTGTAGGTTTGGTGGCAATGGACATAAGATGGGTTGCAAACCATCTAGAGAGTGCCACTGTGAGTCCTGTGAGAGCCATCTCAAATAGGAAGAGCTCCAATTTCCTGATAGTCCCATTGCTTTCTCCCCTAGAGAATATGCTATAGGTGAGGAATCTATGCAAATACTTGTGCACTGGGGACAGGAGATGAGTGCTATTTGTCTTCTTAACATCCCAGCTACAATTATAGCCAAAATGTGTCCAAGCTCGAGGGGCGGAGAATTCTACGTCACTGTCATTTAGGATCCCATCTGATGGTAGATTAAACAATTCCCCAAATTCAATGGCACTGAGGGTGTTGGGATTGTCACATAGCTGGAATTTCACCACTCCAGTAGGTGATACTTGCAGAGTGCTGAGGAATTCCAGTGTTGGCTCCCTCAAAGTTGGCTGGTGAATCTCCACAAATTCTTTCAAATGACAGGTTTGGAGTTGCTCTGTCATAGCCGTTTCGAGCCCGAGACTTCGGATTGTCTGGCATTCGAAGGACCTTGATGACAGTAGAGGCCTCTTCTTTAAAGTGGAGTATCGAGGATGGAATTGCTTCGGAATTCGATTCATGAGGTAATCTGCATACCTCCTAGGAGCATGGGACTTTTTTCTCTTTCCCTTTGATGATGTAGTCTCCATTTGATTTGAAGAAAATAGGTTTGTGATGGATTGAAAAAATTTTGACAGAAAAATTTAATGAAACCCTAAGAATGTATGATTTCTGATGAAGACTTGAACTTTTGGAGGTATTTATAGGAAAAGTTTAAGACTTGGGGGCCAAAATCTTCAATGTGTGTTTGAATGTGTGTAAATGAGAGCGATTTTGGGAGTTGAAGAGTTGAAATGAGAAATATAACCGGTTGTTCTTTTATATACTCGATACATTCACGGGTGTGAAACGTGTGTTCACGGTCGTGAATGGTCGTGTTCACAGTTTGCTGAAGGAGTGTTCCACCCGTGAATGAAGGCATGAATATGTTCACGGGCGTTACCTTTGAATGTCATGGGCGTGAGTGATGAACTATCACGGGGGTGAAATAATAGTCACGGGCGTGAAATGTTGAATTTCACTATTTATGTCTGTGAAGCAAGCCGTGACTCAAGGCATGAACGCTTCTGTGAGTTTTGGGGTGTAATGGTTCACGGGAGTGAAATTTCATCACGGGCGTGAAAGTTTCTTTTCACGAGAGTGAATGAAGCCATGAAAATAAGCTTCACCACGTGAAGCCGTGAACCATGTCGTGAATCAAGTCGTGAACGACACTGCCTCTTTTGGCTATTTAAGTCACGGGCGTGAACATGTGTCACGGGCGTGACCCCCCTAAAATTTTCATCATAAAATTAAGTCCTAAAAACAAGACTAAATCATTTCAATAAAGATTTTATCCCTTAAAACATAAATTTTCATCAAAATTTCTATCTTATATATAGTGATATGATACAAAAATAAGATTATCAATTAAAATTTCATAATTTAGCAATCACAAGGTTAATCCATCAATCATACCAAGTTCTATTCTAATGAAATTAAATCTTTCCTCATTTAGAGACTTAGTAAAAATATCTGCTAATTGATTTTTTGTGCTTATAAATTCTAATGCAACATCTCCATATTGAACATGATCTCTAATAAAGTGGTGTCTAATGTCAATATTCTTACTTCTTGAGTGTTGAATATGATTCTTTGAAAGATTTATAGCACTTGTATTGTCACATTTAATAGGTATATGGTTCATCTCATGACCATAGTCCTTAAGTTGTTGTTTCATCCAAAGAATTTGAGTACAACAACATCCAGCTGCTACATACTCTGCTTCAGCAGTTGAGAGAGCAACTGAAATTTGTTTCTTGCTAAACAAAGAAACTAAGCATTCTCCAATGAAGTGACAAGTACCTGAAGTACTTTTTCTATCTAAAAGACTACCAGCATAGTTTGCATCTAAATATCCTATAATATAAAATGATGAATTTCTAGGATGCCATAAACCTAGATGCAAAGATCCATGCCATAAACCTAGATGCAAATTTTAGGAGGGATAGAGAAAATTTGATACAAGGATTTTTCTAGAGGTTCGGGTGTTAACAAACCCTACTCCTCTCCCCAATCGCAATTGGGAGTTTCACTAACATACTAAGTGTTACAATGGAGTTTTACAAGCTCACTCCCAACTATGATGTTTCTCACAATGGCTCACACCTAACCCAGAAATTCTTTGTGTTTTAATGGCTCACACAATAACCAATTCCTTGTATTTTACAGGCTCACACAAACAACCTTTTCTTTGTGTTTTTATAGGCTCACACAAACAACCTTTTCTTTGTGTTTTTATAGGCTCACACGAACAACTTTAACTTTGTGTTTTGGAGGCTCACACAACTAACCCTTACAAGTGTTCTACTCTTAACCCAGAAATACCCAAAGCTCACTTGAGTAATGATTACAGAGAGAAACACTCACAAATCTTAATTGCTCAATAAATGAAGAGCAAAAATATTTTTACACAGAATAGATTTTGGTTCTCAAAGTATTGAATGTACAAATAGCTTGTAATAATATTTTGATTCAAAGTATTTGCTATCCTTTTGTTCTGAATGCATAAATGACTTCCATTTATATTCTCATGGCTGAATATAGCCGTTGGGATGCATTAAGTATGAAACTAGCCGTTGTACCAACCAAATAATCACGCCTGACATTTTTCTCTTTCATCATTCACGGGCGTGACTATGTTTATCACGGGCGTGACATTTCTTTCCAAGCCGTGACTGAAGTGGTGACTTTGGTCGTGAAGCTCTCTGGAATGTTTTGACACATTGAGTCACGGGCGTGACATACATATTCACGGGTGTGACAAACTTTCCCAGCCGTGATCCAAGTGGTGACTTTGGTCGTGAAGCTCTCTAGATGAAAATGACATGAACATTCACGGGCGTGACAATTTTGATTCACGGGCATGACTAAAATGTCCATTTCATGGTTTGTTCTTCCTTCATGGCTGTGAACTTCAAATGTTGGTTTTGGTAACGGTTAGCTCTTTCACGGGCGTGACACATAGAGTCACGGGCGTGAACATGCTACTTCCTTAATTTTGTCTTTCAAGGTTTATTCTTCCAATCTCCATTCTTGCTATTTTATTCCATGTCCTGTTTAATAGACTTAGAAAACAAGTATGTTAAATACAATATTGATATTTTATTTGTTATCATCAAAATAACGGAAATACCCTTCAAGGTTTTAATGCGAGACATTTATGAATCCTAACAAGAGGAACAACAATTACTTTGAATCAAAAATCTTGTTGTAGTCATTATGCATTAATTACTTTCAACAAATCCTTTATTCTTTGTAAAAATCTATTTGCTCATAATTTATGAGCATTATAAGTTGGTGAGTATTTTTCATTGTAATCTATTACTCAAGTGAGTTTGGGTATATTGGGTTAAGATTGAAACACTTGTAAGGGTTTATTGTGTGAGCCATAAAACACAAGAAATTGGTTTATTGTGTGAGCCATTAAAACACAAAAGAATTTCTAGGTTAGGTGTTAGCCATTGAGAGAAACACCATAGTTGGGAGTGAGTTTGTAAATCTCAATTGTAGCACTTAGTGTATTAGTAAAACTCCCAATTGAGATTGGGGAGAGGAGTAGGATTTGTTAATACCCGAATCTCTATAAATCTCGTGCGTGATATCTCTTCATCTCTACTCTATTTAATTTTAGTCCGCAATTAAGGTTAAGAGTTTTTTTCATATAACCAATTCAACCCCCCTTCTCGATTCATTATTTGGACAACAATTGGTATCAGAGCTTAGTCTAGCATCAAAGTCTAAAAAGCGCTAACAAAGATCAAGAAATGGACAATGAAGGATTCCAAAGTCTCAAGCCTTACTTTGATGGAGCAAACTACGCTCATTGGAAGTTTTGGATAGAGACATATCTCGATAGTGAGAGAATTGAAGTTTGGGATAGCGTTCGGAAAGAATGGACACCACCAACCAGAAGATGAGTTGATGGTGAAGAAGAAATCCTTTCAAGAGATGATTGGACAGAGCCTCAACGTAGAGCAAACTCCAAAAACAAAAAGGCAATGACAATTCTCTCAAGCTCACTATCCATTGAAGAATGTGGTAGAATCCAACACTGCCCTACTGAATATAGTATGTGGAAAACATTGGAGAATTATCATGAAGGAACAAAGCAAGTTAAATACAAGAAGATTCAACTTCTCACTTTAGAATATGAACTCTTCAAGATAAAATTCAATGAATCCATCACTGATATGACGAACCATCTTCTAGCCATCATAAACGACATGAGAAAGCTTGGAAAACACTTGAGCTTAGAAGATGTAAACAAAAAAATTCTGAGAAGCCTTCCTCTCAAAGATTATTGTTCAAGAGTTACTGGTATAGAAGAAGCCAACGAAGACATGAGCTTTATGAACACTGATGTGCTTATTGGCAAACTTCTAACACATGTAATGGCAGTAAAGAGATATAGAGAACTTGAAACCGAGCCAGAAAAAAAAAGCCTCTAGCACTAAGAGCCTCTACTTCAAAATCTCAAGAAGAAGTTGAAGATGATGAAGAAAAGTGTGATTATGCAAATGAAGACATTGCAGTGCTCTTGAGAAGACTGAAAAGAATAATTGAAAAGAGAATTGGCAACTCTCGAAACTTCAAACAAAGAAATCTCAAACACTCCTCAAATGACTCTCAAAGGAATAATGATAAGGTAAAATGTTATGAGTGTTGGAAGAAGGGACATATCAAACCAGAATGTCCAAGGCTTAAAAAACACAAGAAAAAAATATCAAAAAGATAATGGAGAGAAAGGTCACAAAGCCATATGGGATAATGAAAGCTCTTCAAGTGAAAAAATGATAATGAAAGTGAAGAGGTCAACATATGCTTTATGGCTTTAGAGGATCACGTCACGAATGAGGTAAGACCACCTTACTCATATTCATTCAATAATGATAGTAGTGATAATAAGAGTGATAGTGAAGATGATGATGAGCAGAGTCTAATTGAAGTATTAAACCTAGAATTACAAAAAATATAGATATAAATTCAATACTTACAAAAATAATATTTTAAGTTTGAAAAACAAAATGGAAGTTTTAGAAAAGGAAAATCTTGATCTTAAATCTTCTAATGAATCTTTTTAAAAATCAATTGATGAGCACTCCTCTAGACCCTATACTAAATCCTTGCTTAAAGAGAACAATGTTTTGAAAAATGAAGTTGAGGAACTTAGAAACTCAATTTCAAGATTTCATAAAGGCAAAGAGAGTTTAGATACTCTCATAGTGTCTCAAAGACCACCTTTAATAAGACATGGTCTAGGATTTAATGGAACATCATCTTCATCTCACAAGACCACATTTGTTAAGTCAAGTGAACCCCACATCTCCACATTAGAAGCAATAGCCCCAAGGGCTAAGTGCACAACAAACACTAAATTCTTTATTTATAAAAGGAATGGTCAAGGGTCGATAAGCCTAAGAAGGAAACCTCAAAGGGCCAATCATACTTTTATGTAAAAAAGGCATGCACCTTGGAAAGCACCAAGTCATCATACAAGTGCATGTCACTACTCACAAACTCCACCTAATAGGATAATGGTAGCTAAAAGCCTGGTAAAAACGCAAAAACATATTTAGAGCTAAACAATGTAATTATTATATAAAATTTGGTCATATCAATAAACATTGCTGAATAAGGAAATCTCATTAGGAACCTTCATGTGCTAACCCCTAAGGACCCAAGTTCATTTGGGTACCTAAAAATAATACTTAAATTGTAATTTTATAGGTATGCCTCAAGTCCACTATAAAAGAAAATGCTTAGCTGGTGGATAATGGATGCTCAAGGCATATGAACGGAAATAAAGAGCTATTCAATGATATTATAAGTATTGATGGTGGTAAAATAACCTTTGGAAACAATGCTAAGGGTAAGGTAATTGGCATTAGGTCCATTGGTATTAATAATACTACTTTCATTGAAGATGTTTCACTTGCTGATGGTTTGAAATATAACTTGTTAAGTGTAAGTCAATTATGTGATAAGGGAAACCAAGTAATCTTTACCTCTAATGAATGTCTTGTAACCTCTTTAATGGCCAAGAGATATTCAAAGGAAGTAGGGATGTCAATACCTACATAATAGACTTACACAAAATATCTAACCTTTCCTCTAAGTGTCTTATGACTACTAGGGATGAATCTTGGTTGTGGCATAGAAGGCTTGATCATGCGAGCATGAATTTAATTCAAAGCCTTAGCAAAGGAGAGCTATTAAGAGGACTACCAAAAGTCAAATTTGAAAAAGATAAGACATGTGAGCCTTGCTAAAGAGGAAAACAACACAAGTCCTCTTTCAAATCCAAGAATATTGTAAGTACCTTGAAACCTCTACAACTTTTGCATCTAGATCTTTTTAGACCTACTAGAGTTGCAAGCCTAGGAGGTAAACACTATGCTTTTGTCATCGTCGATGATTACTCTAGATTCACTTGGGTAATTTTCTTAGCTCAAAAGAGTGATGCTTTTGAATCTTTTAAAAAATTTTGCTAAGAGAGTTCAAAACGAAAAAGGTTATTTTATCTCAAAAATAAGAAGCGATCATGGCAAGGAATTTGAAAATGAAAACTTTGAAAACTTTTGTCTAGAACATGGTATTTCACAAAATTTTTCATCTCCTAGGACAACTAAACAAAATGGGGTAGTCGAAAGGAAAAATTGAACTTTAATTGAAATGGCTCGAACAATGCTCAATGAGTATGGGCTACCAACCTACTTTTGGGCCGAAGCCACTAATACCGCATGTTATATTTCAAATCAATTTTTCAAAAGACCACTCTTAAATAAAATTTTTTTCAGTTATGGAATGGAAGAAAGCCCATGATATCATACTTTATAGTATTTGGATGCAAGTGTTTCATATTAAATACCAAGGACAACCTTAGAAATTTTGCCTCTAAATCCGATGAAGGTATCTTTTTAGGATACTCCACCTCTAGCAAAGCTTATAGAGTCTTTAATAAAAGGTCATTAGCTATTGAAGAATCTATGCATGTTGTCTTTGATGAATCTAGTAAGCTTGATCTTGTGAAAGGTAGTGTTCTTGATGATATTGTAGGTACAATGGAAAAGCTTGATCTTGATTATGAGAAAGATGAAAATGATCAAGAAAACCCAAGTCAAGATGACTCTCTACCTTAAGCTCAAGAGCAAGACAAACAAGAGCTTCCAAAAGAGTGGAAAATGACAAAAGATCACTTGAAGGATCAAATCATCGGTGATCCTATTAAAGGTGTAAGCACTATATCTCATCTCAAACCTATAGATTCTAACCTTGCTTTTGTCTCTTAAATTGAGCCTAAAACTATTGATGGGGCTCTTAATGATGAACATTGGGTGATTGTTATGCAAGAAGAACTCAACCACTTTGAGAGGAGTAAGGTGTGGACCTTAGTTCCTAGACTCAAAGAGCATCAAATCATTAGTAGCAAATGGGTATTTAGAAATAAACTAAATGAACAGGGTTCAATAACTAAGAATAAGGCTAGGTTAGTTGCAAAGGGTTATAATCAAGAAGAAGGAATAGATTATGATGAGACCTATGCTTCGGTAGCTAGATTAGAAATCATGAGAATTCTTTTAGCATTTGCATGCCATATGAATTTTAAACTCTTTCAGATGGATGTCAAAAGTTCTTTTTTAAATGGTTTTATAGAAGAAAAAGTTTATGTAGAACAACCACCAGGTTTTGAAAGTCATAACTTACCCAATCATGTTTTTAAACTTTCAAAAGTCTTGTATGGTTTGAAACAAGCTCCAAGAGCTTGGTATGAAAGACTAAGTTCTTTCCTTTTAGAAAATAACTTTTCAAAGGAAAATGTTGACACAACATTATTTACTAAAAAGCATAAGTATGATAATCTAATTGTTCAAATTTACGTTGATGACATCATATTTGGATCTACTAATGAATTGCTTTGCCAAGAATTTGCTAAGTGCATGACTAGGGAATTTGAAATGAGCATGATGGGTGAGCTTAAGTTCTTTCTTAGTCTACAAATAAAATAAAGCAATGAGGGCATATTCATCAACCAATCCAAGTATGCCAAAGACTTAATCAAGAAATTTAGAATGGAAGGATGCAAAAATGCCAAGACTCTTATGACCACCTCAACAAAATTAGACAAAGACGAAAAGGGTAAGAGCATTAATGAAAAGCTCTATAGAGGTATGATCGGATCACTCTTATATCTTACTGCCTCTAGGCCAGATATAATGTATAGTATATGCTTATGTGCTAGATTTCAATCATATCCTAAAGAATCACATTTGAATGCTGTGAAAAGAATCTTAAAATATTTAAATGACACATTGCATCTAGGTTTATGGTATCCTAGAAATTCATCCTTTCATATCATAGGATATTCAAATGCAGACTATGCCGGTAGTCTCTTGGATAGGTATAGTACTTCAGGCACTTGTCACTTTATTGATGAATGCTTAGTTTATTGGTTTAGCAAGAAACAGGTTTCGTTTGCTCTTTCTATAGCTGAAGTGGAATATGTAGCAGCAGGATGTTGTTGTATTCAAATCCTATGGATGAGACAACAACTTAAGGATTATGGTCACAATTTGGACCATATACCTATCAAATGTGACAATACAAGCGCCATAAATCTATTTAAGAATCCTATTCGACACTCTAGAAGCAAGCATGTTGACATAAGACATCATTTTCTTAGAGATCATGTTCAATACGGAGATGTTGAATTAGAATTTATTGATACAAAAAATCAATTGGTAGATATTTTCACCAAGTCTCTTAATGAAGAAAGATTTAACTTCATAAGAAGAGAGCTTGGTATGCTTGATGGATTAACTCTATCTTAAGCATGATTATCAAAATTGTCAATCCTTGAATGTTAATTTTTCCCTTCATATGTTGTTATTGTTGTCTAAACTTTAAGGTGTGAAGTGGTTAACATGATGGGAATATATGTTATAAGGCATATAAGCATCTAAGGAATCTTTAGTCTTAGTTTAGACTTAGTTTTAGTTATTGAAAATTTAAGAAAATTCACGCCCGTGATCATAATCGCTAAAAGTTCTAGTAGCTTTCATGCCTTGCTTCACGACATACTTCACGACTGAAGGTAGTGAAGACTATGTATCATGCCCTTAACACTTTTCTTTCACTCCCGTGAAACTCTTCATTCATGCTCGTGACACTTTTTTACGATCGTGAATATAAACGTTACTTCATAGTAAGAAGTAGTGAAGATTGCACTTCACGACCGTGACTCATTTTATCACCACCGTGAAATTCATACGTAATGCCCGTGAATATTTAATGTCACGACCATGAACCGATTCATATCCTTTGTCATGGCTAGAGCGCTTCTTCAACAAACCGTGACCACGACTATTCACACCCGTGATCGATGATTCACGGTCGTGAATATGTCGACTATAAAATAGATTTTTACCATTTCTTCTCATTCTCAACCTTAAAAATTCTCTCAATTAAAGCTTTCATTCATTATCTCTCATAAAATCCAGCCTTCTTATATTCTTTTTCATTTATAAAATCCTTCAAAACTCCTTCTTTTTTCAAAAATCACATCACAAGGTTATTTTCGAAATCCCTTATCAGAAAATCACTCTCCAAAATCCTTAATCCAATATTATCAATGGAACCCGACTTATCAAAAGTCATGAGGAGGAAACCCCATGCTCCAAGATGCCACATGGACTACATTCTCAACATTATTTCGGAGCATTGTCATTCGAGATATGCGGTTCTTAAGAAAAGGCCCCTACTTTCTTCTCGTTCCTTCAAATGGAATGATGTTAGGACTCTCGGACTTAAGGTAAGCATGATGGAACAATTACAAGCTTGTCATCTCAAGGAATTTGTGGATATTCATCGACTGATGCTAAGGGAACCAACTCTCGAGTTCCTTAGCACTTTGCAAGTTTCTCCCATCAGAACAATCAAATTCCAACTCTGTAAGCATCCGAACACTCTCACAGCAATGGATTTTGGCATAATCTTCAAACTTTCCTCAGATGGTATTCTTAATGAGAGTGAGGTGGAATTCTATGCTAATCCAGCATGGACTCATTTTGGGTTGGATTGTAGTTGGGACGTGAAGAAGACTAAAAACACCCATCTTCAGTCTCCCGTGCACAAATATTTACATAGGTTTCTTACCTATAGTATTTTTTCAAGAGGCGATAGCAACGGTGCAATCCAAAAATCAGAGCTTTTCCTCTTGTAGATGGCATGAAGAGGTCTAAACGTGGCTCTGTCTCGATGGTTTGCAAATCATCTTCTTTCAATTGCAACAAAGCCATCAGGAGATATCTTGATTGGTGGGTACGTGACTCACCTTGCAAAGAGGTCTAATCGTGGCTCTGTCTCGATGGTTTGCAAATCATCTTCTCTCAATTGCAACAAATCCATAAGGAGATATCTTGATTGGTGGGTACGTGACTCACCTTGTAATTGAACTCGAATATCTAATGCTCGATGAGCATAATTTCAACCTCATTCCAACACATCTCGAGACCGGCTATATGTCGAGTCTTTTATAAAGATGAGAGCAGTTGTTCGCATAATCTATGAGAATAATGAATTCAAAGCTAGCCTCTAAGGAATCCAGCAAAGAAAATGAGCCCAAGTTGAGACAACGACCCCAGAGGTTGAGCAAGAGGTTGGTCAATCCTCGGCCTCTACACCTAGCTTGGCACAACAGGTGGCTGATCTATTAGCACCTCGCTTTGACCTATTGCAGGCTTCCATCGATGAGAGGTTGAAAAACCTCAAAGATTTCATGGAATCTCATATAGATAACCTCGAGGCAGAAGTAGCATGCCTTAGAGATGGTCTGTTAGGCTCAAAGCCTAGTTAGAGTCCTAGCTTTTTCATGTTTTTTTTTTTGTTTATGTACTAGTTTTTATTATTATGAGTGTTGGACTTTAATTCACATTTTTAAAATTTGTACTTCCTCTCTTTCATATTAATATAATTACATCATTATCATTTTATGGTTCATTTTTGTTGATGACAAAAGGGGAAGAACCTAGTGATATATGAATGTAGATGTGTTATATAACATATATGTGTTGTATACTTAACTAGTTAAGCAAACAAGTTGACATACTTAGAATATACCTCACATATACTTTGCATATACTTAACTAGTTAAGCATACAATTTGATATACTTTGAATATACCTTGCATATACTTAACTAGTAAGCAAAGATTCATGTTATACGTAGTTCAATTCTTGCACTCTATTACTTTTGTCTTAAGCATCTTATGAGGGGGAGACTTCTCAAAAGCACATATTGCTAGATTATTTGTCACCATTAAAAACGGGGAGATTGTTAAACTTTAAGGAACTTGAGGGGTATTTCCATCATTTTGATACTAACAAATAAAATAATAATAATGTATTTAACAATATGTCTTCTAAGTTTGTTGTACAGGATATATCTTGAATGAAATAGATACAAGAATGAAAGACAAAATTTGAAGATCAAAACAAAAAGAAATACCATGTTCACGCTCGTGACTACTTATGTTATGCCCGTGATATAGCTTAGCGTCAACTTTCCAACATTCAAAGTTCACGGCCATGAAGGATCATACTAACCGTGAATGATCAACCTGTCATGCCCGTGAAATATAGTCACGCCTGTAAAACAACATGTCAAGTTCTTCCTGAAAGCTTAACGGTCAGAGTCACCACTTGAACCACAGCTTGGAAGAATGTTCACGCCCGTGAAAGTATAAAGTCACGCCCGTGATCAAACACTTCAAGATCTTCCAGAAAGCTTCACGTCCAGACTCACACCACTTAGACCACGACTTGAAAAAATATTCATGACCATGACACATATAGTCACGCCCGTGAATGAGGACAGAGAAACATGTTAGGTGCGGAGTTAAGAGGTGGTTCAATGGCTATTTTCGTATTAAATGCACCCAAACGACTATAATTCGCTAAGAAAGTATAAATGCAAGACATTTATGAATCCTAACAAGAGGAACAACAATTACTTTGAATCAAAAATCTTGTTGTAGCCATTGTGCATTAATTACTTTCAACAAATCCTTTATTCTTTGTAAAAACCTATTTGCTCATAATTTCTGAGCATTATATGTTGGTGAGTATTTTTCATTGTAATCTATTATTCAAGTGAGTTTGGGTATATTAGGTTAAGATTGAAACACTTGTAAGGTTTATTGTGTGAGCCATAAAACACAAGAAATTGGTTTATTGTATGAGCCATTAAAACACGAGAGAATTTTTAGGTTAGGTGTTAGCCATTAAGAGACACCATAGTTGGGAGTGAGCTTGTAAAACTTCATTGTAGCACTTAGTGTGTTAGTAAAACTCCCAATTGAGATTGGGGAGAGGAGTATGGTTTGTTAATACCCGAACATTTATAAATCTCGTATGTGATATCTCTTTATCTCTACTATATTTAATTTTATTCCGCAATTAAGGTTAAGAATTTTTTTATATAACCAATTCAACCCCCCTTCTTGGTTCATTGTTTAGGCAACACCTATGATATCATATTTTAGAGTATTTGAATGCAAATGTTTTATATTAAACACTAAGGATAACCTTGAAAAATTTGTCTCTAAATCTAATGAAGGTATCTTCTTAGGATACTCCACATCTATCAAAACTTATAGAGTTTTAAATAAAAGATCATTAGTCGTAGAAGAATCTATACATGTTGTTTTTTATGAATCTAGTAAACTTTATCATGTGAAAGGTAATGTTTTTTTTTTATGACATTATAGGAATAATGAAAAAGTTTAATCTTGATCATGAAAAGGATGATGGAACCTCAAGGAAAGATGATGATGATCAAGAGGAGTAACAACAAGATAATTTACTACCTCAAGCTCAAGAACAAAGAACCCAAGAGCTTCCAAATGAGTGAAAATTCATAAGAAACCACCACATGGAACAAATCATTAGTAATCTTACCAATGGTGTAAATACTAGATCTAATCTTAATCTTTTAGATTCTAATCTTGCCTATGTCTCTCAAATTGAGCCAAATAATATTGATGAGGCTCTAAATAATAAAAATTGGGTAATTTCTATGTAAGAAAAACTCAACCAATTTGAGAGAAATTAGGTTTGGACCTTAATTCCTAGATCAAAGGACTATCCAATCATTGGTAGTAAATGGGTGTTTAGAAATATGTTAGATGAACAATGTCTTATAACGAAAAATAAAGATAGATTAGTTGCCAAAGGGTACAATCAAGAGGAAGGTATAGATTATGACGAAATCTATGCTCCGGTTGCTAGATTAGAAGCTATTAGAATACTTTTACCTTTTGCACGCCACATGAATTTTAAATTTTTTTTAAATGGATGTCAAAAGTGCATTTTAAAATTTTTTTATATAAGAGATAGTCTATGTTGAACAACCTCCCAATTTTGAAAGTCATACATTGCCAAATCATGTGTTTAAGCTCACTAAGGCCTTATATAGTTTAAAACAAGCTCCAAGACCTTGGTATGAAAGGCTTAGTGCATTTCTATTAGAAAATAATTTTTCCAAAGGACATGTATAACAACTCTTTTTTATTAAAAAGTGCAAGCATGAAATATTACTTGTTCAAATTTATATAGATGATATCATTTTTGGGTCTACTAATGAATTGCTTTTCCAAGAATTTGCTAAGTGTATGACTATGGAGTTTGAAATGAGCATGATGGGTGAGCTCACGTTCATCCTTGGTCTTCAAATCAAGAAAATGCAATGATGACATCTTCATCAACCAATCCAAGTACACCAAAGAACTATTAAAGAAATTTGGAATGGAAGGGTGTAAGTTTGCAAAGATTCCAATGAGTACTTCAACCAAATTGGATAAAGATGAGAAGGGTAAGAGTATAAATGAAAAGCTTTATAGAGGTATGATTTGATCTCTTTTATACCTTACTGCTTATAGGCCCGATATTATGTATAGTGTATGCTTATATGCTAGATTTCAATCATGTCCTAAAGAATCACATTTGAATGTTGTTAAAAGAATCTTAAAATATTTACTTGGCTCTTTATATCTAGGTCTATGGTATCCTAGGAATACTTCTTTTCATATCATTAGCTTTTCGGATGTTGATTATACTAGAAGTTTATTAGATAGAAAAAACATTTAAGGTATTTGTCACTTCATTAGAGAATGTCTAGTTTTTTGGTTTAACAAGAAACAAGTTTCAGTTGCCTTATCAACCGCAGAAGCGGAATGTGTGGCATCAGGATATTGTTGTACTCAAGTTCTTTGGATGAGATAAAAACTTAAAGATTATGGTCAAATAATGGATCATATTCCTATCAAATATGATAATACTAGTGCTATAAATCTTTCTAAGAACCCTATCCAGCACTCTAGGAGCAAATATATAGACATTAAGCATCACTTCCTAAGAGATCATGTCCAAAATGGAAATGTTGTACTAGAATTCATTGACACAAACAACTAATTGGTTTATATTTTTACCAACCTCTCAATGATGAAAAGTTTTGCTTTATAAAAAGAGAGCTTAGAATGCTTGATGACACCACATTGTCTTAAATGATAATTCTTGTGTCATAGGGATACTTTGATATTTTGATAATTCTTATATTATGAGCCTTGAGTGATATTTTGATTATTTGATGATTTGCATGATCATATTATATGACAAAGTGTTTATCTTTATGTTTAAAATATTTAGAAAATGTTTAGGTATCACATACTTTTGCATGAGACTTCATTTTATTTTTGATAAAATTTTTAGATATTCACTCCCATGAATAAATCTTTTCACAGCTGTGAAATGATAGTCAAAACTAACAGATTCAATCATGGGTTGTTTCTCGCCTTGGATCATGGTTGGTTCCTGTGATAGCCTTTATTCACTCCCGTGACTATTTAGCATCATGATCATGAAAATGCCTCAATTTTTAGGCAGTCTTGTTCACGCCCTGGGTCATAGTTTAAGTCACTACCTTGCCTAACCATGAACACAATCGTTCACACCCATGAACATTCATTCACGATCGTGAATCTATCAAAATATGACTTGAAATTCACTGTTTTCTCTCACTTTCTCTCTCTTCAACCTCGCAACAGTCATGATTCCTCACATTTTCTGGCCAAATCCGGCCTCCTAAACACCATTTTACCACATATCTTTGTCTAAATCAATCACTAAACACCTCAATCACTTTTTTTCTAACATTTAGGGTCCTATTTCAATCCTAATCTGGTATTTCCTTTTTCTCTCAAACCTTCAAACTCTTCAATGGCTTTAGGCTTCGATCAATCAAAAGAGAAGTAGAAGAATACGACCTCAAAGCTCCACACGAAATATTTACTCAATGTCATACCCCGACATTGCCATCTAAGATATGCTTACCTTAAAAAATGGCCTCTCTTATCAACAAAGATCTTTGATTGGGGGTGTGTTAAGACACTAGGCCTTATCTCTGACATGAAGGATTGGCTATGCAAGTGTGGCCTGTTGGAGTTTGTTAATATCTATCGACCCACCTTTTGGGAGCCGACTTTGGAATTTATTAGCACATTGCAAGTCTCTCCGGTTGGGAAAGTCTCCTTCCAACTCTGCAAGTAGGATGTTGCCCAGATATTGAACCAAGAAGGGGAGTTGAATTGGATATTAAAAATTTTAACTTTTAAGTGCGGAAAGAAAAGTTAAGTTGAGTAGGGATAGGAAGATTTCACACAGGAATTTTTATAGAGGTTCGGGTGTTAACAAACCCTACTCCTATCTCCTATCTCAATTGGGAGTTTCACTAACACACTAAGTGTTACAATGAAGTTTTACAAGCTCACTCCCAACTATGGTATTTCTAACAATGGATCACACCTAACCTAGAAATCCCTTGTGTTTTAATGGCTCACACAATAAACCAATTCCTTGTGTTTTAAAAGCTCACACAAATAACCCTTACAAGTGTTCTACTCTTAACCCAAAATACCCAAACTCACTTGAGTAGTAGATTACAAAGAGAAACACTTACAAATCTATAATGCTCAGAGAATAATGAGCAAAAAGATTTTTACAGAGAATAAATGCTTGTTTTGAAAGTAATAAATGCACAAATGGCTTACAACAAGATTTTGATTAGAAGTATTAGCTATTCTTTTGTTCTGGATCATAAATGACTTGCATTTATACTTCCATGGCGAATTATAGCCATTTGGTTTCTCTTTCCTCTTTCACAGTTGTGACTATGAGTGTCACGGTCGTGACTATTCTTCCAAACTGTGACTTGAGTGGTGACTTTGGCCATGAAGCATTTTGGAAGGATTTGAAGTGTTTGATCATGGGTGTGACATTAAATATTCACGAGCATGAATATCCTTCCTAGCCATGGTCCAAGTAGTGACTCTGGCCGTGAAGCTCTTTGGAGGAATTAGTCATGTCTTCTCACGGGCATGACTTTCTTTCATGGTTGTGACTGATATGATCATTAACGGTTGCTATCATTCTTCATGGCCGTGAACTGTAAATGTTGGATAGTTAGTGCTAAGTTTCATCATGGGCGTGGCATATAAGGTCATAGGCGTGAACATGTTATTTCTTCATTTTTTTGTCTTTTTAAGGTTAGTCTTCCATTCTCCATTCTTACTATCATGTTCCATACCCTATTCAATGAAATTAGAAAACAAGTATGTTAAGTACATTATTGCTATTTTATTTGTTAGAATCAAAATGATAAAAATACCCCTCAAGGTTCAACAATCTCCCCCTTTTTGATGGTGACAAATAATCTAGCAATATGTGCTTTTGAGAAGTCTCCCCCTCAAAAATGCTTAAGATAAAAAATTTATGAAGTGCAAGAATTGTAAAGAATGATGAAGTGTAGCATCAAAATATGCAAGGTATATCCAATGTATACCAAATTTTTACTTAAGACAAGTTAAGTATATGCAAAGTATATTTAAGGTATATTTAAAGTATATCAAGTGCATATTCATTCATGTAACTTGCATCAAGGTATATGCAAAGTATACTTAAGGTATATTTAAGGTATATCAACTCATTTGCATACTTGCATATTCATTTGATTCAAAATATATTGCATTTAACTTTAAATATAATATATTGCTAGGTTCTCCCCCCTTTTGTCATCAACAAAAAGAATAACAAAAAGATAAATCATAATGGAAAACAAAAGCAATTATATTAACATAAAAAGACAAATACAAAGATTTGAAAAGAAATTGAAAGTCCGACATCAAACAAGATAAAAAAAATAACATAGCTAATATCTAGTCTAGCTAGATTTTGAGCCAGACATCCCATCTCTAAGGCGAGCTACTTTCACCTCGAGGCTCTTGATGCGAGACTCCATGAAATTCTTGAGGTTCTCTAACCTCTCATCCATCGAAGGCTGCAATTTCCCAAACCACGGTGCCAAAAGAACAACCACTTGCTGAGCCAAGTTTGGTGTGGAGGTAGAGGATTGTACAATTTCCTGCTCAACCTCTAGAGGCACCATCTCAACTCGAACTCTCTTCCTCTGCTGAATTTCTTAGAGGCCAGCTTTGAAGTCATCCGAGTCATTGTCCTCCCAAATAATCTCACCAGTAGTTTTGGTGAAACAGTAGTAGATGTTGATCTTATTAACTATACGAACAACAGCTCCCATTTTGATAAAGGACTCGACGTCTAGTCGGTCTCGAGGATGTGCTGGTATAAGGTTGAAGTGGTGCTCCTCTAGCTTTAAATACCCCAGATTGATATCAAGGTGAGTCACGTACCCACCAATCAGAATGTCTCCAGATGGCTTGGTGGAAATTAACAGAAGATGGTTTGCAAACCATCGAGATAAAGCCATTGTTAGGCCTCTTCGAGCCATCTCTAGGAGAAAGAGCTCATACTTTCAAATTGATCCATTTCTATCTCCTCTGGCAAAAATACTATAGGTTAGAAACCTATGCAAGTACTAATGCATTGGGGATCGAATATGGGTGTTTTTCGTCTTTTTGACGTCCCAGCTGCAATCAAGCCCGAAGTGAGTCCATGCCTGAGTAGCATAGAACTCCACCTCACTCTCATTCAGGATACCGTTAGAGGGAAGGTTGAACATGTCACCAAACTCTGTGGCAGAGAGGGTGTTCGGATGATTGCAAAGTTGGAATTTCATCGTGCCAGTAGGAGAGACTTGCAGGGTGCTTAGGAACTCTAGAGTTGGTTCCCTCAACGTCGGTTGATGGATATCGAGGAAATATTTTAGATGAAAAGCCTGAAGTTGTTCCGTCATGTTTGTCTCGAGTCCAAGTGTTCTGATAGTTTGCCACTCAAATGATCGAAAGGAAATGAGTGGTCTTTTCTTGAGAACCGAGTATCTTGGATGACAGTGCTCCGGAATAATATTTACAAGGTAGTTCTTGTACCTTTTTAGAGCATGAGACTTCTTTTTGGTACCTTTGGAGGAGCTGGTTTCCATTTTTTGATTGAGAAATGTATTTTTGAAGAGTGAAAATCTGATGGAAATTTTGGAGTAGAACCTAAGGTGTTTTGATTTCTGATGATGAAGAAGGTTTTTGAAGGTATTTATAGATGGAATGAGTTGCTAGGGTGCCAGAATCTTCAAAATGGTATTCAATGGTGATAAATGAGAGAAGGTGAGAGAAGTTGGAGAGTTGAAAATGAGAGAAATAACGACAAAAACGTTTTGTAGCCGACATCTTCACGGGCGCAAAAACTAAGTCACGGGTGTGAAATGTCGTGTTCATGGTTTGCTGAAGAGACGCTCTACCCATGAAGAGGGATGTAAAACTATTCACGGTCATGACAATTAAAGGTAACGGGCATGAATGATGAAATATCACGATGGTGACAAACGAGTTACGGGCGTGAAGTACAATCTTCACTACTTGTGATCGTGAAACAGAGCATGACACAAAACGTGAACGCTTTTATAAGTTTATGGTGGAAATGTTCACGGTCGTGAATAAACGTCACGAGCATGAACCAAGGGTTTCATGGGGGTGATAGAAAAAGGTTATGGGCATGAAACATAGTCTTCACTACTTTCAACCATGAAGCATGTTATGAAGCAAGTCGTGAAAGCTACTGGAGCATTTGGCGATTAGGATCACGACCGTGAATATATGTCACGGGTGTGAATTGCCTACAATTCTCATTAAATAAAATTAAGTCTAAAACACAACTAAAGCAATTCTAAGAAGCTTTTATCCCATATAACATATATTTCTATCAAATTAGCTACCTCATATCTAAAAAGATGAGACAAAAGACATAAGATTAACAATCAAAATTCGACAATTTTGCCAATCATAAAGTTAATCCATCAATCATACCAAGCTCTCTTCTTATGAAATTAAATCTTTCCTCATTTAGAGACTTAGTGAAGATATCTGCCAATTGATTGTCTGTGCTTATAAATTCCAATACAACATCTCCATATTGAACATGATCTCTAATAAAATGATGTCTTATATCAATATGCTTACTTCTAGAGTGTTGAATGGGATTCTTAGATATATTTATAGCAATTGTATTATCACATTTAATAGGTATATGGTTCATACTATTAAACCTTGAGGGGTATTTCCATCATTTTGATGATAACAAATAAAATAACAATATTGTATTTAACATACTTGTTTTCTAAGTCTATTAAACATGGTATGGAATAAAATAGCAAGAATGGAGAATGGAAGATTAATCCTTGAAAGACAAAATTAAGAAAGTAGCATGTTCACGCCCGTGACCCTATGTGTCATGCCCGTGACAAAGCTAACCGTCACCAAAACCAATATTTGATGTTCACGACCATAAAGGAAGACAAAAAACCGTGAAATGCACATTTAAGTCACGCCCGTGAATTAAATGTAACGCCCGTGAACCTTTATGGCATTTTCATCCACAGAGCTTCACGACCAAAGTCACCACTTGGATCACGGCTGGGAAGTTTGTCACGCCCGTGAAGATATATGTCATGCCCGTGACCCAATATTTCAAAACCTTCCAGAATGCTTCACGACCAAGGTCACAATTCAGTCACAACTTGGAAGAACAGTCACGCACGTGACAAACATAGTCACGCCCGTGAAAGATGAAAGAGAAAAATGTCAGGCACAATTATTTAGGTTGGTGCAATGACTAGTTACTTATTAAATGCACTCTAACTGCTATAATTAGCCATGAAAGTATAAATGCAAGTCATTTATGAATTCAGTACAAGAGGATAGCAAATACTTTGAATCAAAATCTTATTACAAGCTATTTGTACATTTAATACTTCCATAACAAATATCTATTCTCTGTGAAAATCTTTTTGCTCATCATTTATTGAGCAATAAAGATTTGTAAGTGTTTCTCTCTGTAATCATTTATTACTCAAGTGAGTTTTGGGTATTTCTGGGTTAAGTGTAGAACACTTGTAATGGTTAGTTGTGTGAACCTTTAAAACATAAAGTAAAGGTTGTTTGTGTGAGCCTGTAAAAATACAAAGTAAAGGTTGTTTGTGTGAGCTTGTAAAACACAAGATAAAGGTTGTTTGTGTGAGCCTGTAAAACTCAAGGAATTGGTTATTGTGTGAGCCATTAAAACACAAGGGATTTCTGGGTTAGGTGTGAGCCATTGTGAGAAACACCATAGTTGGGAGTGAGCTTGTAAAACTCCATTGTAACACTTAGTGTGTTAGTGAAACTCCCAATTACGATTGGAGAGAGGAGTAGGGTTTGTTAACACCTGAACCTCTATAAAAATCCTTATGTCAAATTTCTCTATCCCTCCTAAAATTATTTTTTATTTCCGCACTTTGAAGTTTAATTTTTAAAACTCCAATTCAACCCCCCCTCCCTTCTTAGCTTAATATCTGGGCAACAATTGGTATCAGAGCTTTGTCTAGCATCTAAGCTTAAAAAGCGCTAGTAAAGATTAAGATATGGTCAGTGAAGGATTCCAAAGTCTCAAACCTTACTTTGATGGAGCAAATTATGCCCATTGGAAGTTTCAGATGGAGACATACCTGGATAGTGAAGGAATTGAAGTCTGCGATAGTGTACGAAAAGAATGGACACAACCAACCAGAAGAGGAACTGATGGTGAAGAAGAAATCCTATCAAGAGATGATTGGACAGAGCCTCAAAGAAGAGAAAATTTCAAAAACAAGAAGGCAATGACAATCCTCTCAAGCTCATTATCTATTAAAGAATGTGGAAGAGAAAATTTCAAAAACAAGAAGGCAATGACAATCCTCTCAAGCTCATTATCTATTAAAGAATGTGGAAGAATACAACACTGCCCAACAGCCTTTGAAATCCAATGAGTCAATCACTGACATGACCAACCGTCTTCTAGCCATTATAAATAGAATGAGGAAACTTGGGAAGCATCTGAGCCTAGAAGATGTAAACAACAAAATCCTGAGAAGTCTTCCTCTTAAAGACTATGGCTCAAGAGCTGCTGGCATAGAAGAAGAAAATGAAGACATGAGCATCATGAATACCGATGTGCTGATTGGCAAACTTTTCACACATGAAATGGCAATGAAAAGAGATAGAGAGCTTGAAGCAGAGCCAGAGAAAAGAAAGCCCTTAGCACTCAAAGCCTCTACTTCAAAATCTCAAGAAGAAAGTGAAGATGATGAAGAAATGAGTGATGATTAAAATGAGGATGCTGCTATGCTTTCAAGAAGACTGAAAAGAATCATTGAGAAGAAAATGAGCAACTCCAAAAAATTTAGGCAAAGAAATCTCAAACAAACTTCTAATGATGCACAAAGAAGTAAGGAAGAGGTAAAGTGTTATGAGTGTGGAAAGAAAGGACATATCAAACTAGAATGTCCAAGGCTCAAGAAGCATAAGAGCAAATACCAAAGAGACAATGGGGAGAAAGGTCACAAAGCCACATGAGATGACGAAAGCTCTTCAAGTGAAAGAGATGATAATGAAAGCGAAGAGGTCAACCTATACTTCATGGCTATTGAGGATCACGTCTCAAATAAGATAAGATCACTACACTCATACTCTTTTAATAATGATAGTAGTGATAATAATGATGATAGTGATTATGAGAAAAGCCTTATAGAAGAATTGACTCTAGAATTAGAGAAATATAGAAGTAAATTCAGTATTTATAGAAATAACATCTCTAATTTAAAAAATAAAATAGATGTTTTAGAAAAGGAGAACATAAAGCTTAAATCATCTAATGAATCTCTTCATAAGTCATTAGATGAATATTCATCAAGACCCTCAAATGCTTTCTTACTTAAAGAAAATAACACTTTAAAAAATGAAGTTGAGGAACTTAGAAATTCCATTTCTAAATTTCACAAAGGTAAAGAGACTTTAGATACTCTCATTGTGTCTCAAAGACCACCCTTAATTAGACATGGTCTAGGATTTAAGGACACATCATCATCTTCTCACAAAACCATCTTTGTTAAGTCTATTGAACCTCACATCTCCACACTTGTTGGAACAACACTATGGAATAAGCATATTAAACCTTCTATACATAAAAAGAATAATCATGCTTTTATGTATAAGAAGCATGCATCTAGAAAAGCATCAATTAATCATGACTGTGCATGTCATTGTTCTCAAAATCAGTTAAATAGAAATATGACATTCAAATATATTGTAAGACCAAAAAGCAAGTTTAGATCGAAACAATGTAATTATTGTATGAAAATGGGTCACATAAATAAACATTGTTGGATAAGGAAGGCTCATTGGGAACCTTCATGTGCTAACCCCCAAGGACCCAAGCTCATTTGGTTACCTAAAAATCATACTTGAACTGTGATTCTATAGGTATGCCTCAAGTCCACAATAAACAAAAATGCTTGGCTAGTAGACAGTGGATGCTCAAGGCATATGACAGGAGATAAAGAACTCTTCAATGAAATCAAAAGTACTGATGGAGGTAAAGTTACCTTTGGAAACAATGTTAAGGGTAAGGTAATTGGCATTGGTTCTATTGGTATTAATGGTACTACTTTTATTAAAGATGTCTTACTTGTTGATGGCTTGAAACATAACTTGTTGAGTGTTAGTCAATTATGTGATAAAGGAAACAAAGTAATCTTTACTTCCAATGGATGTCTTGTGATCTCTATCGATGGTCAAGAGATATTTAAAGGAAATAGAGATGTCAACACATACATAATAGACTTACATGAATTATCTAACCATTCCTCTAAGTGTCTTGTGACCACTAGTGATGAATCTTGGCTGTGGCCTAGAAGGCTTAGTCATGCTAACATGGACTTAATACAAAGCCTCAGCACAGGAGAACTTGTAAAAGGACTACCAAGAGTCAAATTTGAAAAAAACAAGACATGTGAACCTTGCCAAAGAGGGAAGCAACATAAGTCATCCTTTAAAGCCAAAAACATAGTAAGTTCCTCAAAACCTCTTCAACTCCTACACTTAGATTTATTTGGACCTACTAAAATTGCTAGCTTAGGAGGTAAACATTATGCCTTTTTCATCGTAGATGATTACTCTAGATTTACTTAGGTAATTTTCTTAGCTCAAAAGAGTGATGCTTTTGAAAATTTGAAAAACTTTGCTAAAAGAGTTCAAAATGAAAAAGGGTATTGTATTTCAAAGATAAGAAGTGATCATGGCAAAGAATTTGAAAATGAAAACTTTGAAAGTTTTTTTTCTTGAACATGGCATTTCACAAAATTTCTCATCTCCAAGGACACCTCAACAAAATGGGGTAGTTGAAAGGAAAAATCGAACTTTAATTGAAATGGCTAGAACAATGCTCAATGAGTATGATTTACCAACTTACTTTTGGGCAGAAGCCACAAACACTGCATGTTATATTTCAAATCGAGTTTTCAAAAGACCTCTATTAAAAAAAACATCATTTGAGCTATGGAATGGAAGAAAGCCCTTAATATCATACTTTAGAGTATTTGGATGCAAGTGTTTCATATTGAATACCAAGGACAACCTTGGAAAATTTGCCTCTAAATCTGATGAAGGTATCTTTTTAGGATACTCTACAACTAGCAAATCATATAAAGTATTTAATAAAAGATCATTAACTGTTGAAGAATCTATGCATATTTCCTTTAATGAATCTAGTAGACTTGATCTTGTGAAAGGTAGTGTTGTTTATGATGTTGTAGGTAACATGGAAAGACTTGATCTTGAAAATGGAAAAGAAGAAAATGATCAAGAAGATTCGCATCAAGATGATTCTCTACCTTAAGCTCAAGAAGAAAACGATCAAGAACTCCCAAAAGAATGGAGAATGACAAAAGATCATCCAAAAGAGCAAATCATTGGTGATCTCTCAAGGGGAGTAAGTACTAGATCTCATTGCAAACATTTAGCCACTGACCTTGCTTTTATTTCTCTAATTGAGCCTAAAAATGTTGATGAGGCTCTTAATGATGAAAGTTGGGTAATTGTCATGTAAGAGGAACTCAACCAATTTGAGAGAAGTAAGGTATGGACCTTAGTACCTAGACCCAAGGATCATCAAATTATATGTAGCAAAGGGGTATTTAGAAATAAGCTAGATGAACAAGGTTCAATAACTAGGAATAAGGCTAGATTAGTTGCAAACAGATACAATCAGGAAGAAGGTATAGATTATAATGAGACCTATGCACCTGTAGCTAGATTAGAAGCCATAAGAATACTTTTAGCATATGCATGTCACATGAATTTCAAACTCTTTCAAATGGATGTGAAAAGTGCATTTTTAAATGGTTATATAGAAGAAGAAGTTTATGTAGAACAACCACCAAGCTTTGAAAGCTATGATTTGCCAAATCATGTTTTTAAACTTTCAAAAGCTTTATATGGCTTGAAACAAGCCCCAAGAGCTTGGTATGAAAGACTAAGTTCTTTTCTCTTAGAAAATAACTTTACAAAGGGGAATGTTGACACCACATTATTCATTAAAAAACATAAGCATGATATACTAATTGTTCAAATTTATGTTGATGATATAATATTTGGTTTTACTAATGAGTTGCTTTGTCAAGAATTTGCTAAGTGTATGACTAAGGAATTTGAAATGAGCATGATGGGAGAGCTTAAGTATTTCCTTGGTCTACAAATAAAGCAAAGCAATGAGGGCATATTCATCAACCAATCCAAATATGCCAAAGATTTAATTAAAAATTTTGGAATGGAAGGATGCAAGAATGCCAAGACTCCTATGAGTACATCAACAAAATTGGACAAGGATGAAAAGGGTAAGAGCATTAATGAAAAGCTCTATAGAGGTATGATCAGATCACTTTTATATCTTACTGCTTCTAGACCCGACATAATGTATAGTGTTTGCTTGTGTGCACGATTTCAATCATGTCTAAAAGAATCTCATTTAAATGCAGTAAAAAGAATTTTAAGATATCAACATGGATCATTGCATCTAGGTTTATGGTATCCTAAAAATTCATCCTTTTATATTATAGGATATTCAGATGCAGACTATGCTGGTAGTCTTTTAGATAGAGAAAGTACTTCAGGCACTTGTCACTTTATTGGAGAGTGCTTAGTTTCTTGGTTTAGCAAGAAACAAGTTTCAGTTGCTCTTTCAACTGCTGAAGCAGAGTATGTAGCAGCAGGATGTTGTTGTACTCAAATTCTTTGGATGAAACAACAACTTAAGGATTATGGTCATGATATGAACCATATACCTATTAAATGTGATAATACAAGTGCTATAAATCTTTCAAAGAATCTCATTCAACACTCTAGAAGTAAGCATATTGACATTAGACACCACTTTATTAGAGATCATGTTCAATATGAAGATGTTGCATTAGAATTTATAAGCACAGAAAATCAATTGGCAGATATTTTTACTAAGTCTCTAAATGAGGAAAGATTTAATTTCATTAGAAGAGAACTTGGTATGATTGATGGATTAACCTTATGATTGCTAAATTATCAAATCTTAAGTAATAATCTTGATTTTGCATCATATCACTAGATATAAGATAGTAAATTTGATGAAAATTTTATGTTATAAGGGATAGAATCTTCATAGAAATGATTTAGTCTTGTTTTAGGACTTAATTTTATTTGGTGAAAATTTTAGACTATTCACGCTCGTGACATATGTTCACGCCCGTGAATTAAATAGCCTAAAAAGGTAGTGTCATTCACGACTTGATTCATGACATCGTTCACGGCTTCAAGTAGTGAAGCTTCTGTTCACGACTTCATTCACTCCCGTGAAAGGCCTTGTCACGCCCGTGACGCATTTTCACGCCTGTGAACATTTTCACCTAAAACTCACAGAGACATTCAAGCTTTGAGTCACGCTTTGTTTCACAGGCATAAGTAGTGAAATTCAACCATTCACGCCCATGACTATTCTTTCACCATCGTGACAGTTCATCATTCACGCCCGTGACATTCAAATGTCACGATCATGAACATTTTCATGCCTTTATTCACTGGTTGAGCATCCCTTCACATTTCAACCTTTGAACTCCTTCATCAAAAATCATACTTCTTTAAGGTTTCTTCAAATTTTCTGTCAAACTTTTCCAAACTCTACAAAGTTCATTTCTTCAATTCAAATGGAAACCGGCTCATCAAAGGGTACTAGAAAGAAGTCTCATGCTCCCAGGAGCTACTTAGATTACCTCATGAACAAAATCCCGGAGCATTGCCATCCTCGGTACTCAACCTTGAAGCAAAGGCCTCTCATTTCATCAAGGTCCTTTGAGTGGCAAACCGTACGCACTCTTGGGCTTGAGACGACAATGACAGAGCAACTTTAGGCCTATCATTTGAAGGAATTCGTGGATATTCATCATCCCACATTAAGGGAGCCAACCCTGGAATTTTTGAGCACTTTACAAGTATCTCCCATAAGAGTGGTAAAATTCCAACTCTGCTGCAATCCGAACACCCTCAATGCCATAAAATTCGGGGACTTATTCAATTTACCCTCGGAAGGCATCCTCAATGACAGTGAAGTGGAATTTTTTGCAACTCAAGCATGGACTCATTTTGGCACTGATTGCAGTTGGGATGTCAAGAAGACCAAGAGCACTCATCTCCGGTCCCCAGTGCACACATATTTGCATAGGTTTCTAACCTATAGCATATTTGCTCGAGGAGACAGCAATGGGACCATTAGGAAATATGAGCTATTCCTTTTTGAGATGGCCAGAAGAGGTCTCACTGTGGCGCTCTCTCAATGGTTTGCAAACCATCTTCTGTCCATTGCCACCAAGCCCACTGGAGATATACTCATTGGTGGATATGTCACCCATATGGCCTTGAAGCTTGGCTATTTGAAGCTAGATGACCATCACTTCAATCTCATCCCTGGGCATCCTCGAGATCGATTGGATGTCGAGTCCTTCATAAAGATGGGAGCGACTATCAGAATTGTTTATGAGAACAATATTTACTACCGCTTCACAGACACTGCTGGTGAAATAATTTGGGAAGATAATGATATGGAGGACTTCAAAGCCAGCCTCCAAGGGATCCAACAGAAGAAAAGGCTCGGGTTGAGGAAGCACCTCCAGTGGCTGAGCAGAACATCGGACAATCCTCGGCTTCCACACCAAATTTGGAGCAGTAGGTGGTTGACCTCTTGGCACCACGATTTGAGCAGCTGCAGGCTTTGATGGACGAGAGGTTGGAGAACCTCAAAGACTTCATGGAGTCTCAGATGGACAGCCTTGAGGCAGACGTTGCTTGACTTAGGGACAGGATGTCCGGCTAGGTGTTAGGCTAGATGGTAGCCTTAATATGATTGCTTCTTTTGCTTGTTTGTTTGCTTATTTTTTGTTTTTTGTTTGTTTTCAGGAAATTGTAAATTTCCTTTCTGATTTTTTTTTACTTTGGTTTGTATTTTTTTTAATATTAATATATTTGCTTTATTTTTCCATTATGGTTTAATCTTTATATTCTTTTTGTTGATGAAAAAAGGGGGAGAACCTAGCAATGTATTAAGATAAATGAATTTTGAATCAAAAATAAGAACCTACAAATACATTGACATTGAGTTAAGTAGGGAGAAATTAGCAATACTTAAAATTTGATTCAAAATGAATATGCAAGTACGAAATTGAGCATTACACATTAGATATATCTTAAGTATACTTTGCATATACCTTAATGCAAGTTACATAAATAAATATGCCTTGATATACTCTAAATATACCTTACATATACTTCATGACTTAGAGAGAATTTTGGTATAAATTGGATATACTTTGCATAAAACTTGCATATACTTAAAACTAGAAAATTTATTTCAATGCTACATCATTCTTTACAATTCTTGCATTTCATCAATTTTTATCCTAAGTATCTTTTGAGGGGGAGACTTCTCAAAAGCACGTATTGCTAGATTATTTGTCACCATCAAAAAGGGGGAGATTGTTAAACTTTAAGGGGTATTTCGGTCATTTTGATGATAACAAATAAAATAGCAATATTGTATTTAACATACTTGTTTTCTAAGTCTATTAAACAGAGTATGGAATAAAATAGCAATAATGGAGAGTGGAAGATTAATCCTTGAAAGACAAAATTAAGGAAGTAGAATGTTCATGCCCGTGACCCTATGTGTCATGCCCGTGACAAAGCTAACGGTCACCAAAACCAACATTTGAAGTTCATGGCCATAAAGGAAGACAACAAACTGTGAAATGCACATTTAAGTCATGCCCGTGAATTAAATGTCATGCCCGTGAACCTTCAGACATTTTTATCCAGAGAGCTTCACGACCAAAGTCACCACTTGGATCATGGCTGGGAAGTTTGTCACGCCCGTGAAGATATATGTCACACCCGTGACCCAATATTTCAAAACCTTCCAGAATGCTTCATGACCAAGGTCACCACATCAGTCACAACTTGGAAGAACAGTCACGCCCGTGACAAACATAGTCACGCCCGTGAAAGATGAAAGAGAAAAATGTCAGGCGCAATTATTTAGGTTGGTGCAATGGCTAGTTACGTATTAAATGCACTCTAACGGTTATAATTAGCCATGGGAGTATAAATGCAAGTCATTGATGCATTCAGTACAAGAGGATAGCAAATACTTTGAATCAAAATCTTATTACAAGCTATTTGTACATTTAATACTTCCATAACAAATATCTATTCTCTGTGAAAATCTTTTTGCTCATCATTTATTGAGCAATAAAGATTTGTAAGTGTTTCTCTCTGTAATCATTTATTACTCAAGTGAGTTTTGGGTATTTCTGGGTTAAGAGTAGAACACTTGTAAGGGTTAGTTATGTGAGCCTTTAAAACACAAAGTAAAGGTTGTTTGTGTGAGCCTGTAAAAACACAAAGTAAAAGTTGTTTGTGTGAGCCTCTAAAACACAAGATAAAGGTTGTTTGTGTGATCCTGTAAAACATAAGGAATTGGTTATTGTGTGAGCCATTAAAACACAAGGGATTTCTGGGTTAGGTGTGAGTCATTGTGAGAAACACCATAGTTGGGAGTGAGCTTGTAAAACTCCATTGTAACACTTAGTGTGTTAGTGAAACTCTCAATTGCGATTGGGGAGAAGAGTAGGGTTTGTTAACACCCGAACCTCTATAAAAATCCTTGTGTCAAATTTCTCTATCGCTCCAAAAATTATTTTTTATTTCCGCACTTTAAAGTTTAATTTTTAAAACTCCAATTCAATCCCCCTTCTTGGCTTAATATCTGGGCAACACATACTATGACCATAATCCTTAAGTTGTTGTTTCATCAAAGGATTTGTGTACAACAACATCCTACTGCCACATACTCCACTTCAGCGGTAGAAAGAGCAACTGAAACTTATTTCTTGCTAAACCAAGAAACTATACATTCTCCAATAAATTGACAAGTACCTAAAGTACTTTTTCTATCTCAAAGACTTTCAGCTTAATCAGCATTTGAATATCCTATAATGTGAAAGGATGAATTTCTAGGATACCATAAATCTAGATGCAATGAGGCATGTAAATATTTTAAAATTATTTTTATTGCATTTAAATGAGACTCTTTAGGACATGATTGAAAGCGAGCACATAAGCATACACTATACATTATGTCGGGTCTAGAGGCAGTAAGATATAAAAGTGATCTGATCATACCTCTATAGAGCTTTTTATTAATGCTCTTACCCTTTTCATCCTTGTCCAATTTTGTTAATGTGCTCATTGGAGTCTTGGCATTTTTGCATCCTTCCATTCCAGATTTCTTAACTAAGTCTTTGGCATATTTGGATTGGTTGATGAATATGCCCTCATTGCCTTGTTTTATTTGTAGACCGAGGAAGAATTTTAGCTCACCCATCATGCTTATTTCGAATTCCCTAGTCATACACTTAGCAAATTCTTGACAAAGCAATTCATTAGTAGACCCAAATATGATATCATTAACATAAATTTGAACAATTAGAGTATCATGCTTATGCTTTTTAATGAATAATGTAGTGTCAACATTCCCCTTTGTAAAATTATTTTCTAAGAGAAAAGAACTTAGTCTTTCATACCAAGCTCTTGGGGCTTGTTTCAAACCATATAAAGCTTTTGAAAGTTTAAATACATGGTTGGGCAAATCATATATTTCAAAACCTGGTGGTTATTCTACATAAACTTCTTCTTCTATAAAGCCATTTAAAAAGACACTTTTTACATCCATTTGAAAGAGTTTGAAATTCATGTGGCATGCATATGCTAAAAGTATTCTTATGGCTTCTAATCTAGCTACAGGAGCATAGGTCTCATCATAATCTATTCCTTCTTCCTGATTATATCCTTTTGCAACCAACCTAGCCTTATTCCTAGTTATTGAACCTTGTTCATCTAGTTTATTTCTAAATACTCATTTGCTTCCTATGATTTGATGCTCCTTGGGTCTAGGTACTAAGGTCCATACCTTACTTCTCTCAAATTGATTGAGTTCCTCTTGCATATCAATCATCCAAATTTCATCATTAAGGGCCTCATCAATATTTTTAGGCTCAATTTGAGAAATAAAAGCAAGGTCAGAAACTAAATGTTTGAGAAGAGATATAGTACTTACTCCCCTTGTAGGATCACCAATGATTTGCTCTTTGGAGTGATCTTTTGTGAATCTCCATTCCTTTGGAAGCTCTTGCATGTTTTCCTCTTGAGCTGGAGGTAGAGAATCATTTTGATGTGAATCTTCTTGATCACTTTCTCTCTTTCATTTTCAAGATCATGTCTTTCCATGGTACCTACAACAATCATCAAGAACACTACTTTTCACAAGATCAAGCCTACTAGATTCATAAAAAACAACATGCATAGATTCTTCAACAGTTAATGACCTTTTATTAAATACTCTATATGTTTTGCTAGTTGTAGAGTATCCTAAAAAGATACCCTCATCAGATTTAGAGGCAAATTTTCCAAGGTTGTCTTTGGTATTCAATATGAAGCACTTGCATCCAAATACTCTAAAGTATGATATCAAGGGCTTTCTTCCATTCCATAGCTCAAATGAAGTTTTGTTTAAGAAAGGTCTTTTGAAAACTCGATTTGAAATATAACATGCAATATTTGTGGCTTTGGCCCATAAGTAAGTTGGTAAACCATACTCATTGGGCATTGTTCGAGCCATTTCAATTAAAGTTCGATTTTTCCTTTCGACTACCACATTTTGTTGAGGTGTCCTAGGAGATGAAAAATTCTGTGAAATGCCATGTTCAAGACAAAAATTCTCAAAGTTTTCATTTTCAAATTCTTTACCATGATTACTTCTTATTTTTGAAATACAATATCCTTTTTCATTTTGAACTCTTTTAGCAAAATTTTTGAAAGTTTCAAAGGCATCACTCTTTTGAGCTAAGAAAATTATCCAAGTAAATCTAGAGTAATCATCTACGATGACAAAGGCATAGTGTTTATCTCCTAAGCTTGCAATTCTAGTAGGTCCAAATAAATCTAGATGCAGGAGTTGTAGAGGTTTTGAGGTACTTACAATGTTTTTGGATTTGAAGGATGACTTGTATTGTTTTCCTCTTTGGCAAGGTTCACATGTCTTGTCTTTTTCAAAATTGACTTTTGGCAGTCCCTTTATCAGCTCTCCTATGTTGAGGTTTTGAATTAAATCCTTGCTTGCATGACCAAGCCTTATATGCCACAGCCAAGATTCATCACTAGTAGTCACAAGACACTTAGAGGAATGATTAAATATTTTATGTAAGTCTATTATGTAGGTATTGACATCTCTATTTCCTTTAAATATCTCTTAGCCATTAATAGAGGTTACAAGACATTCATTGGAAGTAAAGATTACTTTGTTTCCTTTATCACATAATTGACTTACACTTAACAAGTTTTGTTTCAAGCCGTCAACAAGCAAGACATCTTTAATGAAATTAGTACCATCAATACCAATAGAGCCAATGCCAATTACCTTACCCTTAGCATTGTTTCCAAAGGTAACTTTACCTCCATCAATACTTTTGATTTCATTGAAAAGTTCTTTGTCTCCTGTCATATGCCTTGAGCATCTACTGTCTACTAGCCAAGCATTTTTGTTTATTGTGGACTTGAGGCATACCTATAGAATCACAATTCAAGTATGATTTTTAGGTACCCAAATGAGCTTGGGTCCTTGGGGGTTAGCACATGAAGGTTCCCAATGAGCCTTCCTTATCCAGCAATGTTTATTTATGTAACCAAATTTCATACAATAATTACATTATTTAGGTCTAAAAATGCTTTTTGGTCTTACAATGCTTTTAAATACCATATTTCTATTAGACTGAGTTTGAGAGCAATGGCATGCACAATCATGATGAATTGGTACTGTTCTAGATGCATGCTTCTTATACATAAAAGCATGATTAGCCTTTTTAGGTTTTTTTCTTAGGCTTACCAATCCTTGATCATCCCTCTTATGTATAGAAGATTTAGTGTATTTTGTGCACTTAGCCCTTGGGGTTGTTACAGCAAATATGGAGATGTGAGGTTCACTTGACTTAACAAAAGTAGTCTTGTAAGAAGATGATGATGTACCCTTAAATACTAGACCTTGTCTGATTAAGGGTGATCTTTGAGACACAATGAGAGTATATAAACTCTCATTTTCCTTGTGAAATTTTGAAATGGAGTTTCTAAGTTCCTCAACTTCATTTTTCAAAGTATTTTTTTCTTTAAGCAAGGATTTGGTTGAGGGTCTTAAAGAGTATTCATCTAATGACTTTTGAAGAGATTCATTAGATGATTTAAGCTTAAATTTCTCCTTTTCTAAAGCATCCATTTTGATTTTCAAATTAGAAATGTTATTCTTATAAGTATTGAATTTACTTATATATTTCTCTAGTTCTAGATTCAATACTTCTATTAGGCTTTGCTCATCATCATCATCTTCACTATTACTATCATTATCACTACTATCATTATTGAAAGAGTATGAGTGAAGTGATCCTACCTTATTTGAGACGTGATCCTCTATAGCCATGAAGCATAGGTTGACCTCTTCACTTTCATTGTCATCTTTTTCAGTTGAACAACTTTCGTCATCCCATGTGGCTTTGTTACCTTTCTCCCCATTGTGTCTTTGGTATTTGCTCTTGTGCTTCTTGAGCCTTGGACATTCCGGTTTAATATGCCCTTTCTTTCCACATTCATAGCATTTTACCTCCTCTTTACTTCTTTGTGCATCATTAGAAGTCTGTTTGAGGTTTCTTTGCCTGAATTTTCTAGAGTTGCTCATTCTCTTCTCAATAATTCTTTTCAACCTTCTTGAGAGCATAACAATGTCCTCATTTGCATCATCACTCTTTTTTTCATCATCTTCAACTTCCTCTTGAGATTTTGAAGTAGAAGCTTTTAGTACTAGAGGCTTTCTTTTTTTCTGGCTCTGCTTCAAGCTCTCTATCTCTTTTCACTACCATTTCATGTGTAAGAAGTTTTCCAATAAGCACATCAGTATTCATGATGATCATGTCTTCATTTGCCTCTTTTATACCGGTAATTCTTGAACCGTAATCTTTGAGAGGAAGACTTCTCAAGATTTTGTTATTAACATCTTCCATGCTCAGGTGTTTCCCAAGTTTTCTCATGCCATTTATGATGGCTAGAAGATGGTTGGTCATGTCAGTTATTGACTCATTAGATTTCATCTTGAAGAGCTCATACTCTGAAGTAAGAAGTTGAATCTTCTTGTATTTAACTTGGTTTGTTCCTTCATGATAGTTTTCCAATGTTTTCCACATGCTGTAAGCAGTTGGGCAGTGTTGTATTCTGCCACATTCTTCAATGGATAATGAGCTTGAGAGAATTTTCATTGCCTTCTTGTTTTTAAAGTTTTCTCTTCTTTGAGGCTCTGTCCAATCATCTTTTGACAAGATTTCTTCTTCACCATCAACTCCTTTTCTAGTTGGTGGTGTCCATTCTTTCCGAACACTATCCCAAACTTCAATTCCTTCACTATTCAGATATGTCTCCATCTGAAACTTCCAATTAGCATAATTTGTCCATCAAAGTAAGGCTTGAGACTTTGAAATCCTTCATTGGTCATATCTTGATCTTTTCTAGCACTGTTTAGGCTTCGATGCTAAACTAAGCTCTGATACCAATTGTTGTCCAGATATTGAAACAAAAAGGGGGGTTGAATTGGATATTAAAAATTTTAACTTTTAAGTGCGGAAAGAAAAGCTAAGTTGAGTAGGGATAGGAAGATTTCACACATGAATTTTTATAGAGGTTCGGGTGTTAACAAACCCTACTCCTTTCCCTAATCTCAATTAGGAGTTTTACTAACACACTAAATGTTACAATGGATTTTTACAATCTCACTCCCAATTATGGTGTTTCTAACAATGGATCACACCTAACCCAGAAATCCCTTGTGTTTTAATGGCTCACACAATAAACCAATTCCTTGTGTTTTAAAGGCTCACACAAATAACCCTTACTAGTGTTGTACTCTTAACCCAAAATACCCAAGCTCACTTGAGTAGTAGATTACAAAGAGAAACACTTACAAATCTATAATGCTTAGAGAATAATGAGCAAAAAGATTTTTACAGAGAATAAATGTTTGTTTTGAAAGTATTAAATGCACAAATGGCTTACAATAAGATTTTGATTAGAAGTATTAGCTATTCTCTTGTTCTGGATTCATAAATGACTTGCATTTATACTTCCATGGTGAATTATAGCCGTTTAATTGCATTTAATGCGGAAATAGCCGTTGCTCCAACTCTTATTTTCACGCTTGATATGTTTCTTTTTCCTCTTTCACGGTCGTGAGTATGAGTGTCACGGTCGTAACCGTTCTTCCAAGTCATGACTTAAGTGGTGATTTTGGCCGTGAAGCATTCTAGAAGGATTTGAAGTGTTTGATCACGGGCATGACATTATATATTCATGGGCGTGAACATCCTTCCTAGCCGTGGTCCAAGTAGTGACTCGGGCCGTAAAGCTCTCTGGAGGAATTAGTCATGTCTTCTCACGGTCGTGACTGATATGATCATTCATGGTTGCTATCATTCTTCATAGCTGTGAACTTTAAATATTGGATAGTTGGCGCTAAGCTTTATCACGATATAAGGTCACGGGCGTGAACATGTTATTTCTTCATTTTTTTCTCTTTTTAAGGTTAGTCTTCCATTCTCCATTCTTGTTATCATGTTCCATACCTTGTTCAATGAACTTAGAAAACAAGTATGTTAAATACATTATTGCTATTTTATTTGTTAGCATCTAAATGACTAAAATACCGCTCAAGGTTCAACATAGGAGAAAACCCTGAATGCTGCTGAATTCAGTGAAATTTTTAAGCTCCCATATGAGGGATTGATCCATGACAATGAGGCTATATTTTACCCTCACGATGTCTGGTCCTATTTTGGCGTGACTGCAACCAAGATGTTAAGAAGATGAAGAGCACACATTTGATATCACTAGTGGTTCGCTACATTCATCAATTTTTGACCTATGGCATATTTGCTCAGGGTGATAGCAATGACTTAATTCAGAAGTCTGAATTGCTTCTGTTTGATATGGCTCAAAAGGGTGAGCCCGTGGCACTATCCTAGTGGTTTGCTTCTAACTTTCAGTCCATTGACTCCAAGCCTTCAGAAGATATTCTTATTGGAGGTTATGTGACTCATTTGGTGGTGGAGTTGGGATATCTGGACCTCAACAATCACGTTTACAATATCGTTCCAGCTTCTCCTAGAGACCGACTTGACATTGAGTCATTCATCAAAATGGGAGCAGCAGTGAGAGTCCATTATAAGGATGAAGTGTCTTACTGCTTCATCACCCCAGCAGGAGATGTGGCATGGAAGCCTGAAGACTCAGAAGAATTCAAAGTGGGACTTTAAAGGCTCTAGTAGAGGAAGAGACCTAAGTTGAGACTCCTACTTCAGTTGTTCCAAATGCCGCTCCTACCAGCGAGACCTCCTCGACACCTCCACCAGACTTTGCACAACAAATTATTACCCTTCTGACTCTTCACTTTGATATGCTTCAGAGCATGGACACCTTTTAAGAGTCAATTGATGCAAAGCTGGAAAGCCTCAAGGACTTTGTCGAGTCCAGGATTGATAGCCTCAAGGAGGTACTCATCTTCGCGAGCAGATGTCTGGTTTCAAGCCATGACTTTTATTATCTTAGTTTTACTTATTATGTCTTAGAATCCTTAGAATCGTGTTACCGTAGTATTATTTTTTGTGTGTCTAGGAAAGTCTTTTTATATTTTTACAACTCATGTGACTTGTAAATCTTTTGTTAAAGCAATAACATATGTTTTATTTTATTATTCTTTATTGTCTTATATCTCTTTTGGATTGTGACAAAGGGGGAGAATAAGTAAGCAAATGCAAATGTTAAGTTGAATGCAATATGCATATGATGATGAATGAATGCAATATATGACAGTATACTTTGAAATATATATTATATATACTTGCCATATTCCTTGTATATAAAGTATAAAATGCCTTATCAACATATCATATACTTGCAATATACATTTCATATACTTGGCATGAATACTATATTTATCTTGGTTTGAATGTCATGTTGATTGTTTGTTTCAATCTCTTTTGAATCTTCTTATTCATCCTGTAATTCTTAGGATTAATATTTATTAAGCATCAATTGAAGGAGAGAAATTTTACTTTTTCTTTAGATCCCATATTGCTTAATTATTTGTCACCATAAAAAAGAGATAAATTGTTGAACCTTAAGGGATATTTCTGTCATTTTGAGTGGTAGCAAATAATTAAGCAACAAGAAATTTAACCACATTGGTGCTCTAAGTGTGTTAGACATGTTATGCATTTCTAAAATCTCGAAGCAAGTTGAAAGAGAAGAATTAAAGTTCACGATATTAAAAATAAGCAAAGAGTCACGCCCATGAATCGAAAAGTCACACTGGTGACTAATGTCACACTCGTGGTAAAAAATCACCACCCTCGTAAAAATAATTATTCACGTCTTTGAAACTAGTAAGCACCAAGACTATTCATTCAAACGTTCACGGCAGTGAAGCATTAACCCAACTGTGAAGATTGATGAAGTCACGCCTATGAATGATCATTTATTTTCAATCAGAATGAGTCACGACTTTCATTCACTGGTGTGACTATTCATAGCTATAAAGAACAGTTACGCCCGTGAACCTGGAAAGAAAAATTTGTCAGGCGCGAACGGAAAAGCAGTTGAACAACTATTTTTACATTAAATGCACCCTAAAATGACTATATTTGATCTACAAGTATAAATACAACATATTTATGACTTCTACAAGTTAGAAAAATAATCATTCAATTTTTTAATCTTGTATAGATTTGTGCATTTATTTTTGATTCAACAATTTTTATTATTTGTGATTGTAAACTATAATTGCTCATAATTGTTGAGTATTTTGGTTGGTGAGTGTTTTCATATTGTAATCAATTACTTAAAAGTAAGTTTGAATGAGTTGGGTTGTGAGTGAAACACTTGTAAAGATTTTTGTGTGAGCCATAAAAAATAAAAGGATTTGGTTGTTGTATTAGTCATAAAATACAAGAGTTGTTTCTGGGTTAGGTGTTAGTTAAGAGAAAAATATCAGAGTTGGGAGTGAGATAGAGATAAAACTCTATTTTAACACTTAAAGTGTCAAGTGAAACACTCAATCGAGATTGAAGAGAGAAATATGATTTGAGATATCCGAATCTTTATAAATTTTATATGCACCATATACTATTCATTATTTAGCTTTTTTTTTCAAGTAATTTTTCTTTATGAACCAATTCTTTGTGAACCAATTCACACCTATTGGTTATTGTTTTGGGCAGCACTATTGAATACTAGTTTTCAATAGTACACTTATGACTACTAATCAAAATTTTGGGCTTAAAAAAAGGATTAATCATAAGAAAGAAAGAATCGCAATATTTTCTTTCCCAAATAAATAAAACATTTTTTTAAGGAATATTATGAAAAAGTTGTAAATAAATAATGATTCTCAAAAGTACCCCTCCAGCGGAACAGAAGGAAGGGAAGAGATCGAATTGAAGAGATGTGAAGAAAATTTCCAAAAAGAAAGAAAAGAATCACGAAAAGCGCGGGTACTCCTCCGAGAAAGAAAGGCAGTAAAATTAAAACCAACGGTCCAGATCTGGTCTTCCTCCTCCCTCGTTTCTCTCTCCCTCTCTCTCCCTCTCTCCCCTCTTTAACACCCACCTCTCCCTTTTTCTCCCTTTTCTTCGCTTTTCCCCCTCCCCTCTCTATATTTCCATTTTTTTTCTTCATTTTCTCTTCAACCTCTGTTTGATTTCCTCAAATCTTTTATTTTTATTTTTTTACATTATTTTTTAATTTCATCTCTCTCAACTCAACAATGTCGTCCGAGAAGGAGAGAGAGGCCCATGTTTACATCGCCAAGCTCGCTGAACAAGCCGAGCGCTACGAAGGTATATAAAATATAACAATCAATCAATCCAATGTATCTCGATCGGATTTTTAATTTTAATTTTGTGTTTGGATGATGGGATTAACAGAAATGGTAGATTGCATGAAGAAAGTAGCAAAACTTGATTGTGAGCTGACAGTGGAGGAGAGGAATCTACTGTCGGTGGGATACAAGAATGTGATAGGAGCAAGGCGAGCTTCGTGGCGGATTATGTCTTCGATTGAGCAGAAGGAAGAGTGCAAAGGCAATGAGAATAATGTTAAACTGATTAAAGGGTATCGCCAAAAGGTCGAAGACGAACTCGCTGACATTTGCAATGACATTCTTTCCACCATTGACAAGCATTTGATCCCCTCTTCCGCCTCCGGCGAAGCCACCGTCTTCTACTACAAGATGTCAGTTTCCCCATTTCCATACTGTTAATTGTATATAAATATCTATTTAATTCTTTTTCTTAGCTTTTCTGATTTGATGATTTCTCCCTTTACATGGTATTCAGGAAAGGCGATTACTATCGCTATCTAGCTGAGTTTAAGACCGACGAAAGTAAGAAAGAGGCGGCTGAGCAGTCATTGAAGGGTTATGAGGCATGTTAATTTCTTTGATTTTTTTTTCTGATATAAATTAATATAATTAATACATTTGCATTTGATTTAAATGCACTGTTTTTATGTTCTTAGGCTGCTTCTGCTACTGCAAACACAGATCTGCCTTCAACTCACCCAATTCGGCTCGGCCTTGCTCTTAACTTTTCTGTTTTCTATTATGAAATCATGAATTCTCCTGAGAGGTTTGTGTTTGGTTTTCTCCCTCTGGTGTCAATTGTTAAATTGTTGTATCATTGAATTCCATAAAAAATGATCAAAGTTTTCCTGTCAAAACTTCGGATGCAGGGCTTGCCATTTGGCCAAACAAGCTTTTGATGAGGCAATTGCAGAATTGGACACCTTAAATGAGGAATCTTACAAGGATAGTACACTGATTATACAGTTGTTGAGAGATAACCTCACTCTCTGGACGTCTGACTTGCCTGAAGATGGAGGTATTCTTCAATTCCCTGCATTTCTCATCTATAGCCCAATTCTTAATTAGGCTTAGGCAAACATGAAACATTCAATTCCAGTTGTTAATTTTACCAAATACTTCATAATTATTTATGATCTGTTGATTATTGATAGTAATTGATTGTTGACAGCTAACCGCTACTCAACTAATTAAGCCTTAAATCTGTTTATTGAATTACTTTATCTTAGCTTTATCTAAGAGGAGCTGCGTCCATGCAGGTGAGGAAAACTTCAAAGCTCAAGAGTCCAAGCCTGCAGAGGGAGAGGTGAGTTCTTACATAATTTAAATTGAATGAAACCAAACTGAGATTTTTTTTTTCTTTTTTCCAATAATGGAACTGAAAGTCTATTATCCTTCCAGAGCCGTTGATGAAATTTGAGAATCCTGCACGAGGCAAAGGGCAGGAGTGGCTTCTTTTTATTAGCTTCTCTAGCGATGGGATTGAATTGGATTGAACACAAAGTAGACGCATAGATCATGTGGTTACGGTCCTTTTGAGGTCTACCAAAGCCTGATGATGATACATTGATCAATTGCTTTTGTTTTTTTTTTTTCCTTAGCTCTTCTATTTTCTTCTTGTCCTTTTTGTTCTTTTCCACTTTTTCAACAAAATTTTATTCTTCACATCTATACTAAATATTCTTACATGTATAATAATCATTTTCATTTTGGAACAATTGGCCCTCCTCTTGTATCCAATTAAATAACAAAACCAACGCGCATAGTCAAACAACCCAAGCAAAAATGATTGCACAAAATATTTAGGTGATTTATTTACATTATTGTCTATTGAGCATTCGATATAGGTCCATGATAATATTTTTTTTTGTTTCAAATCCTTTCTGCCGCCCTTTTTTCTTTCCCTTTTTATTCCCTCTAACTTATCAATAACAATATCGTTTCCCCTTATGGCTTCCCACTTTATGATCATGCATGTGACCCATGTTGGCCATATAAGATGTCCAATTTTTACCCTAAAGTATCAAATTAATTTGGAATTGACCCATTTAAGTTATATCTAGTTTTAAATCAATTTCTTCTAGCCAAATTATAAAGCTAGCAATTTGTGTCTTACACATGTAATCATACCGCATCGCTATTTGTATCGATTTAAATGTATTATTTTGTATCGTGTATATAATACGTTTATAAATATATATATATATATATATATATATATATATATATATATATATATATATATATATATATATATATATATATATATATATATATATATATATATATATATATATATATACATACACGTATATAATTACAAACAACTAAAATTAATATTTCATAAGTATATATTAATTTTTATAATGTATTAATAATTTAGTATAATATGACATATATATATATATATATATATATATTAATTTTAGTTGTTTGTAATTATATACATTTTTGTATGTGCGCAAAATAAAATTTATTATTATAATAAAATTTAAGCATTTAATTATCGATATGATTATTATTAATACAAATTATATATAATTTGTTAATTTTGATTCACATATATTCATATAATTAATTATAATATAATATATTATAAATTTATTCATATATAAACTTCTACATATATTTAAAAATATTAATATAAAATTGAATAATTATATATTTTATTTATAATTAAACGTGTCTAATTGTCTCATAAACATATTAGGCGTATTCGTATTGTATCGCGAAAAATCCGTATCGTATCGTATTGTGTCATTTAATCTTATTATGTCTAAAATTATCAGCTTTAACAAAAGTACAATATTAATTGGGAAAGTGAAATAAGAGCCAGTGATAAGTGACTCAAGGCCTTGCTAGCGTCGACTACTCATCAAGGACAGTGCAACATTAATAATTAATAAACTCATTTTTATCCAACGATCGTGGCTATCAATTCTAGTCAATTTGTTTTAGTATTAATATGTGAAAAAACCAATGTTAGAGAAGTGCCCAAAATGCAATCACCATTGGACACTATATTTGTAATGTTTGTCAGTTTAGGCTTCAAATTGCAAGTGCATATTAAAGTCATAATTGCGTTTATCAAAGTCTAAATTTGGGTTAATAACAATAATTTGAATATTTAAGTGATAATTTAATTATTGGATATGATTTAGTAAAAAGGGAGAATTTAATTAAATACATTATTTGGTTAAATACAAGAATAGTGATAGTAATAATTCAATAGCAAGTTTAAAAAATAATAGACTGACTAAGACTTTTATATGATTGGTGAGTTTAAATATGTGATTGTGATTTAAAGACATATATGGTTTAATATGAGCCCTTAAATTTATAGAGCAAAATGGATATTAAAGAGGGACTAAAAAAGCATTTTTGGCATATAGGTATAAAAACTCATTTCTCTCACTGATCTCTTCTCCTTCCTCACGTGAAATCCATTTCTCTGCAATATTCGTCATTTTTCTTCTTCCTCTTCATATTCTTTGTAGTGCTCCCTTACCCTACTAAATGTTAATAGGATATGGAAGTGCTAATAAGCTTTTTTTTTTTACAATCAATGTACAAATCATTGTAATAATTTTTTTTCCGAGTTTATTATTAGCGAAATATTTATTACTATTTTTTTTCATTTAAATATATAACTAGTGATGGAAATAGTTTGATTTAATTGAACTCATGCAATTAAACCATAATATTTAGAAACAATACTAGATTTATAAAATTACAAAATTCATTCCTTATAAATCCTACATGCCACAAACTCACATAAAAAAATAATTTCTTAGAATTTAATTTTTACAACATAATTTTCAAAACATACAAAAAGAACTAGACTGCTGCAATCTGATCTTGGGGGTTTCCTCTTCTTCGGTCGCACTATCGGAACAGCTACTTCTATTTATCTGCGCGTGAAACACACGCGCTAAACTTCTAGCTTAGTGGTAAGTTTGACAACTATCCAATAATTACATAAATAATTCTAAAATAAAATTTTTGAAACTATAATTAATTTATTAAGTATGCCAAATATTCAATTAATAATAAAACCATTCTCCATGCAAAAATATTTAATTCATCAATTATGATATTTCATTCATTAAGCATGCTTGAAATTTCTTAACAATTCAAGATATAAAATTCACAATATCAATTTCATAATTCACATTTTTTTCTGTTATTCATTTAATAACCCACGACATCTTAGACTGGAACTAAACACTGGATACAGGGTTTCTGCTCTCCAGCAGTATACTCGGCGCCTACATAATTATTTTATAACTCGGCGTTTACCGCCTACATTTCCAATAACAACTCAGCACATTTTTGGTGCCTACGTAATTTTTGAACTCAGCACTATTTCTTAGTGCCTACATAATTTCAACTCAGCACTATTTTTTTAGTGCCTACGTAATTAAATCTCAGCACTATTATTTTTAATGCCTACATTTCTACCCTTTTATTGGCATGCCAACTTATCCTAATTTCTAGTTCTCGACTAGATGTTATAGGGCTTAAATTACATTTGTTACCTTTATTAATATTTACATAAATTATGTAGAGAACATTAATGTAAACTCCATATAAATGCAATAATTCACATTCAATATTTTACAACCTCATACTAGCTCATTCAATCATTATAATTATAAGAAAAATTCAATTAATACATTTTATGTCACATAAATTCACAATCAACATATTTCTTCCAGCTGTCCTATTCTGAACAGTATTTCTTCCGTATGATGCTCTGTATTTTTCGTCTATTGTTAGACAGATTCTGAACATATGATCAACTAACAAAATATAGGTACATGTCTTAAATTTATTTTCCAACTAGAATCACAGTAAAAGGCATTTTTTAGCAAAAGTTATAAATTTTTTTCTAAGCTACGTTCACTGTAATCTGCCCAGTATTTTACTGGACAGAATTATGCCTTATTTTACTCTGTCATTTTAATCCATTTTTTTATGGAATTGGAACAAGTGATCAACTAGAAATATTTAGATACATGTCTTAAATTTAATATACAACTGGAATCATATTAAAATGAATTTTGTAGCAAAAGTTACCAATTTTTTCCAAAACTACGTTCACTACAATCTGCCCAGTATTTTACTGGACAGAATTATGCCTTATTTTGGTCTGTATTTTTCATCCCTTTTTCGATGGAAATTGGACAAGTGATAAACTAACCAAATATAGGTACATGTCTTATCTTTCATTTCCAACTAGAATTACATTAAAAAGAATTGTGTAGTAAAAGTTATGATTTTTCCCCTAAGCTACGTTCATTTCAAATCTGCCCAGTTTTGTTTTTTGAACAGATTTCTAGATCAACTTTGAGTACGTTTTCACCTAATTTCAGGCATATTCATGTCTAATAGTATGAATAAAAGTTCAAGACCTATGTCTTAACTTTCCAACCCAATAAGAATCACTCAGAAATGATTTCCAGAACTCAAGTTATGATCAAAACACTATACACTGTTCATAAGACGAATTTTTCAGCACATCAATTAAATCATACAATTTCCATTTTTGCATCAACCTCATATTCTAGTTTTTATTTTCATATTCATTGCATCATTTAATCACCATTTAATTTCTCAATCAATTATTCAGAATTTCATACACATCACAAAATTAAAATCAATATTTTTATATATTGAATTTTTGCCAAATATACATACCTCAAAATTTTACTTCTCTTTAATGATTTTGCCTTAATCCCCTTTTTTTTCATCTAATCTTAGCTTGAATTGAAGAAAGAAAAATAAGACTAATTGGGGGAGGAGAGTCACGGCCAAAGAAGAAGAAAAGGGAGAGAAAATGGGTTTGGTCAAGATGAAAAAGAAGAATGATAAAAAAAATGGAAATTTGACTTTTTATAGTTGGATTAGCTGGGTGGTTAGGATTAATGATTAATCTTGCTTCCCATTGGTCCATTAATTTTAATCACTCTTAATTTATCTTAATTAAAAGAATATTCCTTTCCTTAGATAAAGAATATTCTATTTTTATGCCTTCTTATAATTTCTGTACTAAAAACACTGCAATTTCAAATTTCGTTCAGCGAAAAATTATTTTTTTCTCAATTTTAATTCCGAACTTCAAAATTCTCAATTAATAATATCCAAAATATTTTCTCCCATATTATTATTATTTTAAGTTATTTCTTTCATGTCCGAATTTAGACCCGACCGGTTCGGCGTGCCAGATTTCGCTCAACCGCGACCGTGGCCTAAATTATCGGGCATTACATTCTTCTTCATCTAAGAGCTAAAAACTTAAACTTTCACCAAGGAAACTATACATCTAAACTGAAAATTGAAGGATAAGACCATGAGAGGATGATTTTTGGCCAAAACTTGGAGGTTTGAGAGAAAGAAAGATAAAAATGACTTGGAAATCTAAAGGAACTAACCTAAACCAAGAAGAAACACTTTGGTAATTGAAAAACTTTAATTTCCCTTTCTTATCCTTCATCTTCTTCCTTGTTTTTCCCATTTTCAATTCTTTAGAGATCCTTATTTCAAATGGATTAAGGTTGGACTTCAATTAAGTGTTTTTAAGTGATAAAACCCATTTATTAAACCTCTAGATTGATAAAAGCAAACCTTTATAAGGTTTATGGCATAAAAGTAGGATTTTGATGATTAAATCTGGGGTTCATGTATAAAATAATTGTTTTTATACTAAACATACAATAAAAGGGTTAAAATAAGTGTTTTGATGCTTTAGGAGACCTTAAAGAGAGAGGAGACTAGCTTGAAGAGTTATTTGAGGCTCCTTTTTGAAATGTTAGTATATATGGGCATCCAAACCCCTTTTGTTTGTTATATGTGTGTTTTGAATGCTTTGATATGTTAAAAATGTATGCTTGTTAGTTATGATTGCTAGAATGATGGTGTGGTACATATGAAAATGAGGTAATGGGGTGATCGTTTAATATTGCAAAAATACAAAAAACTAATATCATCATCCAGTTTATCCGAACTTGACATATATCTAACAACTACGTTTGAGTTTAGTGATAGCAATATAGTTAAATATTTTTCAGTCATTAATTGGTGGAATCAACATCAAAATACTTATTTGGTTATCTTTTGTAAGACCACATCTTATGCAATTAAGTATAACTTATCCTTGTGTCAAGTAATCACACATAGCAGAGTAGAAAGGCAAAATACCCTGTTAACATTGGTAGTAAATTTTTTTCATATCCTGTAATATCATTCAATAACTTTGCAAGTCAACTTTGAGGCTTTTGCTACAATACGATATATCACATATATTAAAACATAAACTTTGCACATAAGTATTTACGAGTTGCTTTCATTTATACATTTTTAAAACCCATTCCAAAATGATTATACATATTCAAACACATAAATACAAAATGCAGATGACATATTTTCATGCTCGTGTGGAATGCAAGGAGAGAGAGTGATGAGGCTCGGCCAGTGACCTGTGCTCTATGTCTTTTATACGCTAGTCAAAATGAGCTATCACTTTTCTTTACCTAAAAAATGATGCAAATTGATGAGTTGCGGCTTAGTGAGAATAATCATCCAATGAGCTCTAAAGTACCAAACAACTCATAGTAATAAATCACAAATCCAATACATACCATGTATTCCATTCCATTCATCAGTATCATATAAGTATCAATAAAGTTGAAACATATAATCATTACTCTTTATGTATGCAAATGCTTTGCTTATTTTATTTTGTTGTGATCAAGTTAAACAGACATTGTTCCGGATTTCCATGTGAACATTTTCCATGTGAACATTTGCTTTTGCTAGCTAGATTGATCATTTATTTCATTTGCACATTTGTTGGGTCATAGGTCTCTTCTTTTGCTTTACAATATCGATTAACTAGTCACAACGCCTTTTAAGTCCATATGCATATGCACTTGTACTTAAGCATTCATCAACCATTGTATCTTATCACATATAACATACATATACCGCATATATGCCTCATATGCCACACATATACCATGTATATACTATACATATATCATGTATATATATCACATATGTCAAACATATATCTCAAATATACCACAAGTATACCATTTGTATGTACCACAATGTCACAAATTATCCATCTTCATATTATCAAAGACCAATCATAACAATCATATGAATCACATAGCAAGCAACATTCATTTTCGCTAAAGAATTCAATTGATAATTAGACTCACCTTTCTCATTTGATTCTGACCCCTAACTTATTGTCTATCTGCTCCTTGTGGGTCTCCAATATGTTTTAAGCCTAATATGAAAATATAATCAATTAACTTATGATTAGGGAGACTTAATTCGTAAACAAATTAATATGCATTGTTCATATCAATAGTTAAGATTTTTCCTATGAGGCAGTGTGACCTTATGGGATTGTTTAGCCTATAGATTTTTCTATACTTGACCCATTAATCTGATTCTTATTCCTAATTAAAATTAACATATAATTATGTAACATATTCAAATTTCAGACCAATTGGATCATTTTTTGGTAGAATATATAAATGTGTTATGTTTTCTGCCCTGTTTCCTGCCCTTTGGCAGTTTCAGGGTATCAATTTTGGTTCATCATAACTTATAATCTATAAGTCATATTTTAATGCAAATTTACAGAAACCTATATGGGTTCCAATGGAAAATTTTTCATGTTTAAAACTTTTATCAATTATGTCTCTATGGTCCTCAAATTATAAGAAACATTTGACTGGTCTATAATAGAATTGGCTTACGGACCAGTATGACTTCTAAAGACCATAACTTAGCCCATACATAACATATTAAGCTGTAATTAGTACCAAATTTTAAATAATACATATACCTATAACTGTCATGTTTTAATAATTTAAAACATCTAGCTATAAGGAGCTCCAAATAGCCAAACAATTTGTTGGATCTGCCCAGGGCACTCAGTAGGCAGTTCAACTATGCAACAGTCATAGTTTCATTCATAATAACTCAAACGCCACAAGACTTATGAACCTTTAATTTGGTATACATATACATAACACATATATCTACAACTTTTATGTTTTGAGAGACTTCAAATAATGGCTTTATCATATTCAAAACTAACAAACATAGTGGCTAACTCACTTAGGGTTCACATCCGGACCAGTTTCAGTAGAGAGAGGATATCTCATTCTATAAACCACATATTGCAAAAATGTTTACATATACATAAAGAGAAGACATAAAGGAACAACTTTTGTGTTTTAATCTTTTCCAGAATCAATTTATATTGATATCAAAATTGGGGTGCAAGTCAGTATCTATTAATGAACCTTAGTAACTCAAATCAACCTTATAGCAATAAGAATTGATTACTTACCAAGAACAAACTTGAAAGGGATCAATTTTCCATCAAAAACTAAGTGAAACAAGGAAGAATTGAGTTCTGGAATGGAGGAAGATGAAGAAGAAAACGAGATGGAGTGAGGAGGTAGAAATGGGGGAGGAAGATAAAGCCAACCTTTTTATTTTTGTCTTTTTATCTTTTTCTCTTCATCTCTTCTCTTTTCTCCTTTATTTTCGCTTCTCTTTTCTCTTCTCTTTTCTTTTATTTTCCTTTTTTTTCATTTTCATTTTATTTTGTCTATATTATTATTATTATTATTATTTACATATATTTATAATTCCACTAATTCACACAATAATACAACTTAATCATTTGGCCCGATTTAACTAAATTAACAATGTAAATGTTTACTAATCTTAATCTAGTTATTTTGCTTACTTTAATTTAGTCACCTTATTCAATTTATTTCTAATGCTTTGTTATCCTCATTTAGGTTATAAGTACACACGTGCGACTCGATACAATTGTCAAATACTAGGACACGTAGCTAGTGCGTGCCATGAACTTGTTTCTAAGAAAATATGTATGAAATGCATGTGTTTAATTGGATTATATGGAAAATGCATATGTTGAAATGAAATGCATATGGATATGCATATGGGGAAGGTCGAGGATGTTACATCTTTCAAATTGCAAAACAAAATTTTCAAATTTAATCTCAACTATTGTAGTTGAACAAATTTTTAGTGTGAAAGATAATATTTTGGATGAAACGTGATCTAGATTAATTCTTGAATCGTTAGAAAATCAAGCATGTGTTGGTGATTGAATCAAAACGGAATTAAGACAATAAAAAATAGATAAAGATGAAAATAAGGACATATATAACTTTACCACTAAAGAAACGATGACACATCTGACACCGACGGTTCTAATTAAAAAAATAAAAATAGATAAACAATTAAAATTTAAAAGGTAAGAGAATTATGCAAGTTTTGATTCCTCTAAACTTTAAAATGATCTGTAGGCAACTTAATTAATGATAAAAAAAATTTAAGTTCAAATCCAATGATTAATATTATTATTATTATTAAATATAAATTCAAACTTTTTATAATTAAATTATTTCTCAAAATAAAAAAATTAAATTGATTAGCTTTTCAGCCCAATTATAATTTTTATAATTTATTAATTTATAAAATAAAAATAATCATTTCTAAATTCCAACTTATAATTTCTCAAAATCAAAATTGTTTTTTGACAATCTAACTTATTACACAAAATCACAAATTAACATTTAATAAGTTAAGTTTTTTCTCAAAGTTTTCATTTTTTTTTATAACTTATTAGTTATAAAATTTTTTAATTTACACAAATTAATATTTCAAAAGTTAATATTTCTTTCTTAAAATTCTCATTCTTTATAATTAACTTATTCTCCAATTTTTTCACTTATTTCTAACTTAATATTGTTTTTTGGTTCATTTATAAAAAATTGATAAATTAAATTAATTTTTTTTTAAATTTATCCAATAGTTAAGTTTAATTTCTATGAATAAACATTATAAATAATCTTTAATAATTTTAATTGTATTTATTACATTATTATATAATTTTTTTAATTTTTTTTAAAAATTGATGGAATTGACCAAACCGTCAGTTCCAAACTGGTCCTATACCAGTGCCTCCCCAATTATGGTCCAATCCTAAATTTTTGGGACCGGAGAACCAGCGGTTCCGAACTGTGGCTGATGCTATTCATTAGATACCTAAATCTAAGCATGCATGACAATAAGTGCCTAACATGCATGCTAACCCTTTTTTTAATTTTTTTTTAATTATTATTATAGATATAAAAGGTGGGGGACAAGATTTAGTTCTTACATTACCTCTTCTCTCTATTATTTATTTTATTTCATTTCCTTAACCGAAAACTACACAAAAGCATGGTCTTCCTTCTTCAACATTTTTCTCCCCGTTTCCTCTTTCTAATTGAGGCACTCACCTCATAATCTTGTCCATTTTATTTTGAATTCAAGCCTATGAATACAATTTTGGTTGTATAGTTTCATGATTTAAAGAAGAAACATTTTCTCCCTTTTCACAAAATTTTATGGATTCAAGATATTGAAAAAGGAATAAGGATTCAACCAAGTCCTAAATGGTGAGCTATAGTGTTGCATGTGAAAAATTGAGTAAAAAGTGGGAGAAAATGATCTTGTGGTGTTACGGATTTTCAATAAAAGATTCAAGGTTAGTATGGTTTCTTGTGATGTCCTGATATATTTGATTTAAATTCCTTTCAATTGTACTCTTTCTTTCTTTAAAACAACAATAATTACTCTAACCCTAACCTCCTTTATATGTTTTTCCTTTTGTCTTTTTCTTCATTGGGTGAATGTATGAACAAAATTGAAAGATGAGAAAGTTTTGGTTTGAGGTCTTCTTTAGCCGAGAGATATAAGGCTATAATCTCTAAGTTTTTCCTCATTTTTCTTTTTCTCTTTTTTTCCTTGCTTCCTATTGAGGATTAATATGAATGGTATGAGATAAGAGTAGACCAAGATATTTGGAACAAGAAGGAAAAGTAAGACATAAGTGTTTGAAACTGAGGCTTAAAGAAAGGAATTGAAATTCAAAGAATTAGCTTTGGTGTTAACGCAAACAATTGAAAGAGAATTTGGGCTTGATTATGTTTTTTGGACAATTTGGACCCATAAACTTAATTAGAACGAAACATAAGCAAGGAAGGAGACTTGACTTCGTAAAATTTAAAAGTTGAAGAATTGTGGAGGAGAGGGAATGAGTTTAACCGAGACATAGAAAGGAGTTTAAACCCAAAGACAAACTTTATCAAGATAAATCTTAGTTAACTAATATATTAATTAATTTACTTAAAATAGAATTAAGTTAAATAAATTACCTAATTAAGATGAGAATAAATTTTAGGTAGGAAGTCAATTTTGATCGAGACCTAGAATGAAAATTTGACATAAGAATTGATCTTAACTAAATTGAGGAAAGTTTAATTGGGCAATAAGGGGTCAATTTAGAAAGTTTTAGCAAAAAATATATAAAAGCTTAGAGTTAAATGGAGAATTGAAGATCAATTAAGTGAAAAATTAAGTAAATTGAGGCATAAATTGTTTTAATTAATGTAATTGGTTTAATTGATATAAATTGGTTTCATTAAAGTAAATGAGTAGGAAAGTTATAAGTTAATAAGAGAAATCAAATTGGACCGAAAGGTATGAACATAGAAGGGAACAATTAATATTAATTAGACTTCATTAATGATAAATTGAACTTAATAACTAAAGAGTATTCTAGTCAAGACATAATTAAATTAGAAGATTAATGTGAGATACATAATTTAATATGTCAATGTATGATAGTCAAGTCTTTATGAGTGAGTAGTACGAATCGGAAGGTAAACTAGTGTATGCAATTGGTTAATTATTAAATAATTTATATCAGGAATGTCAAGGCCGCAGAAATCTATGTGAGGCAAGGGCAATGATCCAGGATATATGAGAAAAGTATATACGCAGGTTTGTATATGATTTATGACAATAGTCATGAAAACAAAAATATTATTTATAATAATATCATTAGTATCATTAATAATATTTATTATTATAAATTAATATGAAAAGTTTATATATATATATATATATATATATATATATATATATATATATATATATATATATATATATATATATATATATATATGAGAGAGAGAGAATATATAAGGTCAATTGATATAATTTGCTATATATGTATATATGTATGACATATGGTATGTATGGTATATGCATGATATATGTGAGGTATATGTGTTATATATTTAGTATATATTAATTATACATCTAGTATATGTGATATATAATAAATATACACTTGATGTATATTTAATATATGTTGGATATAATTGTTATAGAATGATAATAAATTGTATATGGAATATATGAGTGACATGATGGCAACAAATTATGATATATGTGTGCTATAAGGAAAATACAAAAATGAATATTGTATTGAATATAATGATATGAATGTCATATAGATTTGTTGCTAAATGCATACAAATATGACATGAGTTCATAAATGAACATGAACTATAATATAGTAGGCTTATTGGCATGCCAATATAGTTATATAGATATATTGATATATAAAGATTATTCAGCTTAGCTGGTATATACAGTCTCATTTGACTCAGTCAAATTATATGACTATTAGAGATATTTGACATTCATACTTATAAATACCTTTTTTCATACATCTACTCCTTTTGTCTCCCTATAATTAGGTCTAGGTAGTCAATTTATGGGTACAACAGGTAAGTAACTTGAGATGTATTTAATAATACTAATGTGTCAATTTGTTATGTGATATATTTATATATGTGTGTTTATGGTTTACTAGAAGAAAGCATGTTAGGATTATAAATGAGAATTTAAAATTAATTATGGTTTGACTATTTTTATAAATTTTGCATCACTGAGTTTAAACTTTACGTGAGAGTTATTTTTCTTTCGCGTATGTTTAGTTCTTATAGTAGAAGTTGACATATAGTTTGTGTTAGAGACCAAATGAGGTATAGTATGATGAAAAGGTAAATTGTATTGTAATTATCTATGGAATGGTTAAAAGTCAAACGACTAACTTTCTAATTATTTGGGGTAGTTATGATGTATTGATAGATATCACTTATGATATGTTAAAGTCATAGGATGATTTTAGCTGTGAATATAATTGAAAATCTAATAGATCATACACATAGAGGAAACAAATGAAATGTAAAATAAGTTTTGGATTGGATCCAAAACAAAAGAGAAAAATTTGGAGCTAGAGAAATTCACGATCACAAATGGGTATTGGTCGTGAAAGGTTGTTGCTATCGCGGAATGGTATTTGCGATGGAGATTCTGGTTCCTATTCTTATCATGAACCATTATGTTTCTTGAATGCTTTTTGAGTCGCAATAAATCGCAATTGTGCTTTCTTTATTGTGGTTGTGAATGCAATCACGTGCACATTAGAAATGTTCTATTGTACGAATGTAATGCCTCAAGCAGAATTGCAAGCACTACACCCATGTTGATGTCGCGATTCAGGACAGTTCAAAAATCCAATTTTGAATTGGATGCTTGACTTAAGGTTTTAAGTACTCTAACTCTAATAGGAATTAGTGACTATATAAATAGCCTTTTAAAAGGACAATTTGGTGGTTTCCTCATCAAGAGATATAAAAGTTCTCTCTCCTCTTCTCTCAAAAAGACAATCCTTTATCATTAGCACATTGGTGCATTGTCACTCAATCTCCATTATGGTTCTTTTCTTCCTTCGCATGGATACTGTTAGAGACAATTTTTGCTTTAAATTTTGTAGTTTGCAACAATTCAACAAAAAGAAAAGTTCACAAGTATTGGAGATCAATTTACAAAGTTTCGAAGAAAATCTGTTCAACTATATGATGGATGAATTCCAATTTTAAAATACATAGGCAAGATCTTGTAATTTGAATTTTAAATTTTAAATTTTCATTACGTATATATATGCGATGCATGAACAAAAATCTAATAACTAGAATATATAATTTTAGTTGTCCTGAAATCACAATTCAAGAGAGATATTATTGACACTGACAAAAAAAATAGAGACCGAATTAGTTTGATAAAAACAATTGGCTATAAAGATGGCATGATTAGCAAAGACAATCAATTTAGCATCTTTTGAAATGACATCTCTTTCATCAAGCATTGATTTTTTTTTCTTATGTAAAATAATTGTGCAAATCAGCTACCATATCTAAGAGTATGAAAACCAAATAATACCATTTGATTGGTAAATTTGAGAATCCGTCAACAAACTGAACAAATAATTAGGGATGATAATGTATAGGATACCGTGAAAAATACCATACACAAACCCAAATACTTTTAAAATTAACGTAATTGAATCTATTTCAAGCTCATTTAGTATTATCTAAAATTACTCAATACCCATCTCCCAATATTTTTTAAGAAAATAAGAAAAATATAAAATGACTATACAAAATTCAAATTAAATTTATTTAAAAATACAATCAAATAAGTATTTTTGATAAATTAATATGCAATTGAAATTCATTAAAACATATTAAAAAATAAAATATTAAAATTTAAAAGGAAATAAATGAGTAGGGTATTTGCTACCTATTGCCCATTTAAAATATTGTATATAGGATAGCAGATACCTAAACATTATACCTAAATCTTACTCGAACTTTGCATGAGTATTAAAATTAATATAAAAAAATATCCCAAACCAGTTATTCACTACTCTAATTCTGTCCTATTAGGGTCAAGAACCTTAATAAACTATGGTCGTTACCATATCTAGACCGGTAATACTCCGAAATTGACTGCACTTTTACATGACATCAAAACAGGTCAATCAACCGGTTAGACTGAGTAAGAGATGGTTGGAAAATAATGAATGAATAATTGTCCTCTTAAGGTCAAGACCACAAGAAACAACAAATGTTGTATCTCTAGGTGGGTTAACATCCCAAAGCTGACTACACTTTCACTGAGCCTCAAAATTGGCTAATTGATATGTCCTACTAGGGTTAGGTACCATAATAAATCCTATATGTTGTCATGTCTAGGTTGATTAATGCCCCAAAACCAGCTACACTTTTACCTGGCCTCAAAACTAGCCAATTAACCTGTCTAATTGGCTGAGAGGTTGTTGAAAAATAATAAATGAATAACTATTCTATTAGGATTGAGTATCCTAATAAACCCTGCTTATTGCTATCTTTAGGTTAGTTAACACCTTAAAATCGGTTACACTTTCATCTTGTCTCAAAATTGATTAATCAGTTGATTGCAACAACTAAGAGATGGTAAAAAAATGAATGAATAAATATATAATAAGGGACTTGATTTTAGCACATATAGGATGAGTACTGTCATTTTAATCGATATGCCATATCAATATTTATGATTTTTTTTTGCAAAATTTTATATATTGTAATTTGTAAAATTGTTCATAGTACAATTGGTAGAGTTGAATTTAATTATTTGTATTTTTATTATTAATATACATTATGATAAAATTTTTATATAAATTATTTTGACTTCTATAGAAAAAATTTAATTGAGAAATGAATATTACAATTTAATTTTTAAAATTATATCTTTTAATTTTTTAAAAAAATTAAAAAATATATAAATTAATTTTATGATTTATTAAAATAATAAATAAAATATACAAGTTATTATATTTGAAAATATTTTTTAACTTATTAATATTGATATTTTCTAACATGTTATTGTGCATGAAACGTGTTTAGTATTAAATATTTTTCATATTTTTACATTATATTATCATGATTGAATATTACATTTTAATAAATTTTACTTAGAGCCTCTAACACTCAAGCATATGCTTTTCTCCGGTTAATTAGCCTATCAAGTCTTAAAACCTTGGTACTTTCCATAGATAGGCAGAGCACAACAATGTATAAAGGAAATTTATCATACATTGTAGACTCTCGAAACATCATTACACACTCAACAGGCACAAATTTCCCTAGCTTTAGTATTAGCATTAACTTTATTCCTCTATCAGAATTTATAACCATCTTAATCTATGTTCAGTAATCACCCAACTTCGTCTGTGCATTTAGAAGCAATCCAAGACGTCGTTAGATACTCGGCTGGTCCTAGGAATTTTCTGCTGCTCGTCGGTCTAAAGGGTTTTCCCTTACCAATCCAATCTTCTACCTAGTGTAAAAATCAGGTTACAAAACATTCTAATTTTTTCTTTTAAAAAATTATTCACCTCAATGAACAAACATCGCAACTCATACATTTAAATCATCTAGGATTATAAAATTTTCTAAAAGTAAGGGTAAAATGGGCATTTACATAAATAAAATCTAGTTGTGCACAAAATGCCATAAATTTAGAGCTCTTATGAACAGCAGCTATCAGATATTCTAACAACTGTTAACCTAACAAATATTCCAAATTCATTGACATGAAAAGCAACAATAAACCAGTTTCTCCTCTGCTAGGGGAGTGAAGTTCCTCGCATAAGCTTTAATGGTCCAGAGTGATTAATATATTGATGTTCAAACTAATTTACCCTAAGCACTAAGCACCATACCCCTCCCTACTTGTATTTACAATCCTATCTTCCCAAATAAAATAAATTGTAAAGTTATGAGAAGGATTATCCATAATATACAATTTTGAGATTCGATGCAACCTTTTATTTTCTTTCATGTTTGCTCCTTCGATTTGTTAACATTCCGAGAAAATCTTCACCGAGTAGTTTAGAACGGAACTTGCCCAATTTTAAACTCATTACTCTTCGTTGACAAAATAACTCTGGGGTAATGAAAAATCTTCTTCATGACCAAGGATTTCTGCTTCTTCTTCATCTGGTTTCTGAAATTCAGAAAAACATGTCGTATCAGTAATACAATTGATGCCCTCATAGACAACTAGAATCAAGCATTGTAGTTTGTGTTTTAAAGGAGCTATTCTTACATATGCTTGCAGCCGCTAGATACAAATCAATATAAAAGGTGAAAATCCCAAATTCTCTTTTCCAAAACTTTACTTCAGGAAGATTACTATAAGGAGAATAAAATACGTGTTTGAATGCTCGTGTCGATGTATGTACATCCTAATTATAGATAAAATATGTTGGTTGATGTAATTCTTATCAATTTGATTTCTAATATTGTGTTATATTCAGCAATAGCATTTATTAAATCCATCACACACATAAACCTTATTGATGATGAATATAAAACTAAAAAGGAAATTATAATAAAATATGTCAAATACCAGCATTTCTATGTTGTAGAAACGGTCTAGCAATTGCAAAACCTCATCTGGAGAAAAGTTTCGGTCAAAGCTGTGATAGTCATCAAAATATTAACAGTAAGTACTAGATACTATAGGTGTAAAAAATTCCTTTCACAGCAGCCTGGTGCAAGTGAAAAGGAAAGAGAGATAAGGAAAAACAACCTTCTACGCAGAAATTCCATCAGACTGTAAAGAACAAAGTGACGATGCATGCCTGCATTAAGATAATTTACGCAGCATATAAGTTAAAGACTGAAGGATAAAATAAGTAGAGAGAAGATTTTAAGACGGAAGTGATTCAAGGAAAAAGTACCACCATGTTGGACAAACATTGAACAAAATCAGTTCCAGAAAATCTCACCTAAAGTTTCTAGAACAATCTAGAGATATAACCATGAACTGATTCATTAAGACTAAGAGAAATACTAAATACCTTTTCTGCATTATCTTCTCTTTTACTTTCTCCATCATTTGAATGACACATATTCCATTGTTAATGCTACGGAATCAGCATGAAAAAAAAATAGGGGTATGTATCACTAGAAGGATAGAGAAGATAAAAGGGAAGTAGCACCCCTCTAAGACTAATAACTGAAGACCTTAAAAATAAAAACTGAGAAATGCCTAGCTATCTTCTCTTTTAACTTTTCCATTCATTTGATGACATAAACCAGTATTTTTTTTACATAGGTGCCACACATGAAAAATTGCTAGGTGTCATCAACTAAATTGGGAAATTTAACAAAAAATGAAAGGAGGCAATACAGATAAGGTATGCCGCACTTCTCATAAAAATCTGAGGAAGAAAGACCACATTTATTTAGTCAATTAAAAACAAAAGATTCATTTGACCGACATATTCTGAACACTTCTTATCCACAATACTCAGCAACTCAACTGACAACCCAACCAACACCCCCCCCAAAAAAAAAAAAAGAAAAAAAAACTCTCAATTAATCAAATAATTCCAAATCAACAAATTGCTTGATATGGATTTTCTTTACAATATAGTAGTTATCCTTCATTCCATATAATTAATTCTTATTCCTCAAAATATGACATCAACTTTTAGAATATACCAACAAGAGATAGATTTTAAATTTGAATTTTGGGATGTTCAATTTTTATTTATTTATTTTTTGATAATGGGATGTTCAATTTTAAATGCAGCAAATTTCAAAATTAACAAAATTGATGCTATCAAATACTAATAATAAATTGAAAAGAGGATTTTAGAAAGAACCTGCCTCGTAGTTTAACTGGAGGATAAATTTCAAGAGCTTCTAAGAGCCTGAGCTCCAATTCAACCTGTGAGTGTTCCTAATTAACCAAAACCAAAAGTAAAACAGAAAAAAGAAGAGCAAAAAAGGAATTTAGGTGGAAGGAGGGAAGTAGAGAGAAGCAGACCTTAGGGAGGGAAGAAGCAGAGGATGGAGGAGCTTTACAAGGAGAATGTACGGACATGCCATCTTGTTCCTCTTCTCTCTCTTTAGCATTACCACCACCACCCTCCATGTTTGTTATCTGTTTCGGTATTTCCCAATCAAGAAGATCAACTCTTTGTCTGCTGCGTTCAATTGGGTTTCAATAATTTTAGATCAATTTGAAACTCAAAACTGGAATGAGCTCCCTGCTTCTCTTTGCTAGGGGTTTAGCGTTTGATCTGAATTGACCGGAGTTGAAAGCGGTTAAAATGTTTTGGGCCAATTGGGCGGGGACCAATTCGCACTAAATTTTGATGCGATTTACGAATTTGAGTTGGGTCCCAGGTTTGTGTCTACAGAAGCTGATAAATGTATTTGAAGATGGATTGAGTGATACTATCAAGTTACAAGTTTCAGCCCTACATTTGATGAGTTTCCCTAATTTACCAGCATCTGCTAGAACAGTTGAAAGAGTCCTGGCGACACAACAACCAGTACAGGTGAGTGGGGTTAGTAGACCTGCACCACAACCAAGTGGAGTACAGTCTAGTGGCAAAAGAGCCAGATCTTTTGGTGGCTGATTCCAGGCTGAGAGTTCCAGTAGATTTCATTCTTATAGATGGGGACAACCCGTAAGAGCTACTTCATCAGCAGCCAGTGCACCGACACAGGCATCCCATAGGTCCACACCTCTACTGGTGTGTTAGCATTGTGGTCGTTCGCATCCAGGAGAGTGTTGGTGGATGACAGGAGCGTGCGCAAGATGCGGCTCCAAGAACCATGTTAGAAGAGATTGTCCATTGCTACAGTTTGGCAGAGGTTTAGGGACTGTTGAGTCAGTGCCAATACAGACTATGGGACAAGGCAGAGGACGAGGCCGAGGGCAAGGAAGAGGAGGTCGTGCAGGGCCAAACCAGTTCAGATCAGATACAGTAGAAAGACCTGAATGTAGTAGAGCTGCTCCAGCAAGAGCTTATGCCATGCGAGGCCGAGAGGAGCAGGATGCACCTGACGTCATAGCAGGTAAATTCCTTCTCTTTGGCTCTTGTATACATGCATTGATAGACCCTGGGTCAAAACACTCATACATATGCACACCACCATCGGGTCGAGAGGGTCTAAAACCAGAGACTCTAGAATATGAGGTTCGTGTGACTAACCCGTTAGGACACAGTGTGCGGGTTAGTAAAGTGTTTAGGGGTTGCCCAGTCAAAATTCAAGGCAGGCAATTTCCAGCAGATCTAATAGAGCTACCATTCCGCGAGTTCGATGTGATCTTGGGAATGGATTGACTAGTTTGCCATGGGGTGATAATAGATTGTGGAAAGAGGCAGATGAGAATTAAAGTTTCAGAACAAGAAGAGATAGTAGTGATGGGTGAGTATAGAGCATTTTCAGATAATGTGATATCATCGTTGAAAGCTTGAAAACTCATCAACAAGGGATGTGAGACTTACCTAGCATATGTGATTGATACCCGAAAGAAAAGTCCAAAGTTGACTGACATTCCAACTATTAGTGAGTTTTCTGATGTATTTCATGAAGAGTTACCAGGACTACCACCTGACGAGAGATAGAGTTTTCTATCAAATTAGTACCTGGCACCGCTCTTATATCTATTACACCATATAGGATGGCACCCATAGAATTGAAAGAGTTGAAGATACAGTTACAAGAAATGTTAGATAAAGGATTTATACGACCTAGTATATCACCATGGGGTGCTCCAGTACTATTTGTGAAGAAGAAAGACAGTACTTTACATCTTTGCATTGACTACAGGCAGCTTAATAGGGTTACTATTAAGAATAAATACCATTGCCTAGGATTGATGATTTATTTGATCAGCTGAAAGGTGCAAGTATATTTTCAAAGATAGATCTTCGATCGGGGTATCATCAACTGAAGATCAAAGAGTCAGATGTATCTAAGATGGCATTCAGGACTCGTTATGGTCATTATGAGTTCTTGGTGATGCCATTTGGATTGACGAATGCACCGGCAATTTTTATGGACCTGATGAATCGATTGTTCAGGCCAGATATTGATCAATTTGTAGTTGTATTCATTGATGACATTCTTGTCTATTCAAGAGATCGAATAGAGCATGACCAACATCTCAGAAAAGTATTGCAGACCTTGAGGGAGAAACAATTGTATGCAAAGCTATCTAAGTGTGAGTTTTGGTTGGAAGCAGTTAGTTTCCTGGGTCATGTAATTTCAGCAGAAGGTATTCGAGTTGATCCTAGTAAAATTGAGGCTATTCTTAATTGGAAACCACCTCGAAATGTGACAAAAGTGAGAAGTTTTCTTGGATTAGCTGGATACTATAGGAGATTTGTGAAAAGATTTTCATCTATAGCAAATCCTTTGACACGACTGCTGTGAAAAGAGGTCCGTTTTGAATGGACAGATAAGTGTCAAGCAAGCTTTGATCGATTGAAGGCAATATTGACTGAAGCACTAGTTTTGACTCAACCTACTCCAGGAAATGACTATGTTGTGTACAGTGATGCAAGTCACAATGGGCTAGGATGCGTTCTTATGCAAGAGGGAAAAGTGATTGCATATGCCTCCAGACAGCTTAAGCCTCACGAACTTAACTATCCGACGCATGATTTAGAGCTTGCAGCAATAGTTTTTGCTCTTAAGATTTAGAGACATTACCTATATGGAGAAAGATGCTACATTTATATGGACCATAAGTGTCTTAAGTACCTGGCTTCACAGAAAGAGTTGAACCTGAGGCAACGAAGATGGTTGGAATTGATTAAAGACTATGATTGTATGATAGACTACCATCCAGGAAGGCTAACGTGGTTGCATATGCACTAAGTAGGAAAATTTTAGTTGAGATGCGAGTGGAATCCACGTTAATGCAGAGAATTAGAGATGTCCAAAAACAAGATGAGAAGCTAGTGAAGATGGTCGAGGCCTTGAAAAATGGAGAAAAGTCAGAATTTTCTTTAACAGAAGATGGTACTGTGTATTTCAAGAACCGGATTTGTGTGCCAAGTATGAAAGAGTTAAGGACAGAGATTTTAAAAAAAGCTCATGAAATGGTTTATACTATGCACCTAGGTGGGAACAAGATGTACCGAGATTTGAAAGCACAATACTGGTGGTCGGGGATGAAAAAGGATATCACTGAATATGTTGCTAAATGTCTAATCTGTCAACAAGTGAAAGCTGAGCATCAATTACCCACAGGATTACTACAACCGATTCCCATACCAGAATGAAAGTGGGAGAGGATCACGATGGATTTCGTGTCCGGTTTACCGGTAACTCATAAAAAGCATGATACAGTGTGGGTGATAGTGGATCGATTGACGAAGTCAGCACATTTCCTACCAGTCCTAATGGACTATACTTTGAACAAGCTGGCTGAGATTTATGTGAATGAGATAGTGAGACTTCATGGAGTACCTGTGACTATTATCTTCGACAGAGATCCCAGGTTTACGTCGCAGTTCTGGAAGAGTCTACAACAGGCTTTGGGAACTCAACTAAACTTTAGCACGACATTTCATCTGCAAACGGATGGACAATCAGAGTGAGTTATACAGTTGCTAGAGGATATGATGAGATGTTGTGTGCTTGAATTTGAGGGAAGTTGGGATCGACATCTACCTCTTATGGAGTTTGCCTATAACAACAGTCATCAAACGAGTATTGGTATGACTCCTTATGAGGCTTTATGTGGAAGAAAGTGTAAGACACCAGTTTGTTGGACCGAGTTGAATGAGAAAAAGTTGATTGGGCCGGAAATAGTTCAACAGACTGAAGAGAAAGTTAAAGTGATCAAGGAAAGGCTAAAGGCAGCACAAGATTGACAGAAATCATATGCCGATTTAAAGAGGAGAGATATAGAATATGTTGTAGGTGACAAAGTATTTCTTAAAGTTTCGCCGTGGAAAAAGGTATTGAGGTTCGATAAAAAGGGAAAGTTAAACCCAAGATTTATTGGTCCTTATGAAATTTTGGAAAGAATAGGACCAGTGGCTTACCGATTAGCTCTTCCTCCGGAGCTAGACCGAATTCATAACGTGTTCCACGTTTCAATGTTAAGAAGATATCATTAAGACCCAACCCACATTATACCGATTGAGGAAATAGAGGTACAGATAGACATGTCATATAAGGAAGAACCAGTGGCTATAATAGCATATGAAGAGAAAGTTCTTTGGAACAAGAGAGTCCCTCCAGTTAAAATTTGGTGGCGGAACCATACAGTTGAAGAAGCCATGTGGGAAAGTGAAGAAGTGATGAAGAAGCAGTATCCCCAGTTGTTCAACCCCGAATGAATAGGTAAATTTCGAGGAAAAAATTATTTTAAGGGGGAGAGAATGTAATATCTGCTAATTTAGGCCCCGAGTGGCACGTGTCGAGAAGTTGACGCGTTTGACCGATCGGAGTCTAAATTCGGATTTTTACAAAAAAATGATTAAGTAATGGCTAAATTAAATGATAAATGCCTAATTAAGTGATATTAAAGTTTAAAGAAGTTGATATACGATAAAGGACTAAATTGCAAAATTTGATAATTTTTGGGGTCAAATTGCAAATTACCAAAAATTAGAGGATTAATGAAATTAATTGCTAATTAAAAATAGGAAATTTGGACATTTAAAATTGGGTTGGCCAGCCATGACATTTAAAAGAAGAGGATTAATATTGATTAAGTATAAAATTGGAAGAAGATGGTCAAATGGTGGGTTCCACATGAAGACTTTTTGGGTACCCTATTTAAGGCTTTCTTTTCTTCTTCTTCTTCTCTTCGTTTTCTGCCTCCTTCTTTCTATTCTCTACCAGTTACGCCAGCTACATCTTTTCCTCCATAGCTCACCTTGATTTCTAGAGAGAGAAAGGAAGGGAAGAGCAGAGAAAGAGCAAGACAAGGTGATTTTCATGGCCTATAACTCTTAAGGGAGCTGGAAAGAGCAAGAAAGAGGAAGAAAAATCAAGTTTGCTAAAGAGAGAAAATCTCCAAAGTTGTGATCAAGTGAAGAAAAGTGTAAGGTAAGAAGCATCTCTTCTTTTTCATCATTTTTTCTTAAAGGAAGTTCGAATTTTGAGCTCATCTAAGACTCATGTGGAATGAGAGAGAAATTAGGGTTTTGAAAGAGAATAAGAGAGTTTAGGGTCTTGAGAAAAATCATATGATAATAATGATTTATGATGTTGTAGGAGTTCCAAGTGACAAGGAACAAGCTCTAAGGAGCAAAGGAAAAGAAAAAGCTACCTAGAAGAGTGAAGGATAAAGATTAAGGTTTGTGCATAACTTAAGGTAATAGCCTATTTTTGTTTGAAATAATGCATGTTGAACATGATTTTAGATAAATACATTTCAAGAATGATGATGATTATGGCATGAAACCATAGGATTGGACATGAATGAATGAGATCCTTGTGTGACATTGAATTAAAGATGCATGTTAGAGAATCTTGTATGATCAAGACATTTACATGTATTATAAAGTAATAAGTTGAGTAAAGAATGTTAGAAATGCATGAAGTAGAATTTGGTATGATTTGGATGATGTTAGAATGAATGAAGTGTGAATATGCAGATTTCATGCTGAAAGTCACAGGCGTGACTATTGAGTCACGGGCGTGAACTTGAGGGTTCACGGTTGTGACTGATTATGTCACGGTGGTGACTTCTGGGTGGAAACAGTACTATTCATTCCAGAAGCATTCACGGGTTGGAATCACGGAAGTGAACTTATTCACGGGCGTGAATGAGTAATCACGACCGTGAATGCTTTTGGGCGATTCATTCCAGTAGTGTTCACGGCTTGGAATTACGGGCGTGAACTAATTCACGGGCATGAAATTAGTGATCACGCCCATGAATGCTCTATATTTTAAATTATGAATGTGGTTATCAAATGAAGAATTCAGGTAAGTAAATGAAAGTCATTTTCTATCTAGAGAAATAAGAATGATATGGATATATATATATATATATATATATATATATATTGATGTGAGAATGTGTTATGTTGTGATATAGAAAAAAAATGAATTGATATAGAAAATGAATTGTCACAGATGAAATATGTGAATTTTCATGGATGATATATGAAATATGATGCAGATGATAAGAATGAGAATATTGATGTACCTAGTGAAATAAATGAAAAGATGTTATCCAGTATATATGAGTATGATTATATGTTTGCAGAACAAGAAAATTGAGATGTTGAAATTTGAGAATTTTAATGGATGTGAAAATATAAAGAGCCCATTACTCTACCTGCGGACTAGAATCAGGATAGATGACATGTCATTAAGGGGGAGAACGATACTGTACTATTCCTCAACCAATATGGCTTAAACTCTAGGAGCGCTACTGACTTAAGAAGCTCTGATGAGCACATATAAATGAAGACAAGGTGGCTTAAGCTCGGGGAGCGCCCTTGGTCCGGTTATTCATCTATGATGAAATTATACTCAATCAATGTGGCTTAAGCTCTGGGAGCGCCATTGATTGAGAAGCTCTTATGAGCCAGATAGTGGACAGGGTGGCTTGAGCTTTGGGAGCGCTCCTGATCCATAACCTGTATCCAGTCAGTCCAAAATTTAGAGTGATGTGGGCAAGATAATTAGGATATGGTGGAAAATAAGAAAAGAAAAGAATAAGAAAATGATGATGACATGAGATTGAAATGTTATGATAAAGAGATTAACAGAGTAATTTACAATTAAAGATAAATGAAAATAACATTGTCTATATGAGCATGACATTTATACTTGTATGAAATAGGAATGTGTTGATAGTCATGCATGCAAACATTTTAATGCATAAAATGATATTTGTTAATGCTTGTTGCATGATATAGTATATTGTCTTATTTATATGCACCACTAAGCTTAGAGGTTAGTGTGGAGTTTAATTTCCACGCAGATATAGAAAGGCAGCTGAAGGCGTTAGATAAAGCAAGCAGTGATCCCATTCAAGTAAAGCAGCTGAACCTTGAGAAAGTGGGTTACAAGTTTTGAAATTTTGTATTTGGCTTTTATATTAAAGAATGTTAGAGTTTGTAAAACTTACTTTTAAAGTTTGTTTAAGAATTAATTTGATGTTTAAAATTACTATCTTATGTAAATAAATTGTACTCTGGTGTTTGTTTATATCTTCATATACATGAATGATTGAGAAAATAAAGGTAAATTAAAAATAATAGCGATTTGAAGAAGTAAAGAACAAGACAGGCAGCAGCGCTCCCTTATCCGGGCACGTGTGGTTCGGGTGAGGGGGTTGCGGCTGCGACAAATGAAGTCCTTGATACATAACATAACATGAAGAAAATCATGATGAGATCATGATATTGAGATTCTTATCATGTGTAATTATGTTATTATCAAAATTATCCCTAGTCATAGGATTAATGAGACGATACATTATTAAAACGGACAGACTAGCATATGTTACACTCATTGGATCGAGAAATAGATCTCATAATATATAAACATGAGATGTTTAGAGTTAACATGTTGATTCTTGCTAAGTGTAGCTAAGTACATTGGATGACCAGCTATGAGATAATCATATGGATAAGATATTCAAATGTCAATGATAGTCTCATTATAGCAATGGTGTAAGTATCCTTAAACTTGAGGTACTCAAGGATATCTTGAATATTGATTTTGTATTTTGACATTATTCCTTGATGCCTCAGGGAGATTGTTCATAAGGTGGTGATTGGATACAACTTGAGGTATTCGAAGGTAATTGGGTAACCAACAAAGGATTCACCACTCTTGATAAAAGGAGTGTATACTTATGGCCTTTTATCGTGGTCATTACTCGGGAATCTCTAACCGGAGTAGAAATGTCATAAAGATAGTTTTCAATGACATATCTAATAGAGTAATGAGCCTCAGGGACAAAAACTAATATTACTTGGACTAGACATGACGTAGTCAGTCTAGTGGGAGTTGACACATTTCCATATTATGAACCAAGAGGGGTATAAAATGGTGAAAGGAATAATTGCACGAAAATTATCTATGGAAAGGTTCGTAGTCAAACCACTGACTTTCTGGTCAATTGGGGGTCATGACGTGTTGCTAGATACCGCTCATGACTTGCTTAAATTAATTGTTAATTTAAGTGGTCAACATAACTGGGAACCAATGGGTCACATGCATTGAAGATATGGAGAATGAGTAAAATGGTCCTGGATATGATCCAAAATATGAGAGAATTATTTCGGGATGGATCGTGATGAGATCGCAAAGGAAAATCATTTGAGAGGGTCACGGCCCGTACAGGCTTGCACGGCCTAGGTAGGCTGCTGGCCTGCCCAGCAGCAGCCTACAGCAGGTCCAAGACCCTACTGCCTCCCTCCCGCTGGCCAATGAGTGAATTTGACCTTAATTACGCCAATTATGGCCAATTACTATTTATTCATTTTCCTTTTCTCCATTTTTGACTTTGCATCTTTTCTTTGAATTTTATTCAATTAGAAAATACATCAAATGGAAAAAATAGACATAAAAATATTTTTTGTGAAAAAAATATTTTTAAAATACAACAAAATTTTATTAAGAACACTTTCAAAGCTAGCACTTTGAATTTGTTCAAATCATTTCTTTTGATAGTTTCTTCTTCATTCTTCACGTGGATTATGTTATGGTTTGCTACAACCCAACAAAGTGAGGATTTGAATAACAAATAAGAAATTACAAGGTATAATTTCTAACCTTTATGTTTATATAAATTAGTTTTAATGGCACAAGTATGATCTTTTGTTTCGGATTTTAAAAAAAAAATTTCAGTTACGTTTATGAATCTGATTCTTTCTTCAAAATCCAAGACTGAGCTGATCATATACACAGACACTAAATGTGTTGAATTGATTTATGTAGGCATCATGTCGTGCCGAGTTGATTTATGTGGACGTTATGCGCCAATTTAAAATTATTGGCAAACACTATTTGGTATTCTATCTATTAGTTCCAACTATAGGTGTTGGAGCATAAATTTGAGAAAACAAGATAAACTAATATGTGATAAAATTTAATATTGTAATTAACTATGGATTAAATAAAATTGAATAGAATATAGTGATATTAATGATAATAACAATAGTTACGATAAAATTAAATGGAATAATAATGATGAAACAAATATTATGATGTTAACAATTAACACTATTATTATATATAAACAAAATTTATGAGTTAGGGAATCATAAAAGAATGCATTTTTCATTTTTCAATGATGGTTCAATTAATTATTGGTAAGTATGTGATATTTCTTTAATTTGGCATGAAAAGTGTGAATGTGTTTAAATTTATGAAATGCATATTCAGTTTTTGTCATATAAAGTACCACTAAGCTAATTACTTAGCATATATGGTTTTTTCCATGCATATGTATTGAAGTAGCTAGTAGATAAAGATAGTAGCTATAGAAAGATATGAACATCGAAAAAGTGGATAGTAGCATCCGAAGATCTTTTTTTGGTATTTAAATGCTTGTAATATAAATTAATAAGTTTTATTCTCATGTTGTGTGATACTTATACTTTGGGATTTTTAAATAAAATAGTACTCAGTGAATCTTTGTACATAATTTGGTAGGTAATATAATGTTTTATAGTTGATGAATTTATTTAAAATGGTACATAACATTATTATTCCACTGGTTTTTATTTAAAAAAAATGGGGACTGTATTTGAAATTATGTTTCGATAATTACTAGTAAGTTTATGTCAAATGATTGCAATAATAAATTTTAAATTTTGAAATAAAGAATTTGGTGACATTCACTTACCTTACTAGTATTAGTGGGTAAGGGAGTGTTATAAATTTTTTGTATCAGAGCCTGGTTTGGGTGGTTATATTTATGTGTGTATTTAAACAAAGTATGTGTCTCATGCATATGCATCATATATATATTTTGCTATCTTACAAGAAGGGTTCTTCTTTCTAGTATTAAGCAGTTATGGATTCAAGTTCATAGCAAATCCTGAGAGAGGGTGTTAAAGGTAATTAGCCCTTCGATATTAAAGCATCTTCTTATTCAAGGTAGCGACGGAGAGCCGCCAGAGTTATTGAATCTATTTTTTTCATGGTCATGTTGTAGCTAGAGGTGCAAATTAGGGGCAATTTGTTATAAAATGTTATGGAACTAATTCAACAAGTTGCTAGACCTACCACTTCGAAACTACAATTTGACAAGATTCGGAAGTACGAGACTTCATATTTTTATAGTCATAAGGAAGAAGATACAACAGTAACAGAGTACTAGTTGAAAGGAATGATAGGGTGTTTGAGCAGTTGGAGTGTACTTTTGATAAGAAATATCAGTACATGACATACCTACTATAGGAAAGTGCATATGATTAGTGGAAGGCAATTATGTGGAGGCCATAGTCACCAGACTCTCCCACATGGGATTTCTTTTTGGACCAGTTTCGAGTTAAATATATCCCTATATCATATAGAGACAAGAAGAAATATAAGTTATTAGATCTAAAAAAACACTCTAATTATGACTGAATATGAAAAAGAGTTTACCTACCTTAGTAAGTATGCATAGAGTATTATATAGGATGAAATTGATAGGTGCAAGCGATTTGAACGAGGTCTCAAGCATCCCATTAGATATAGAGTGGCAATCTAACAAATAGAAGAATTCTCTAGATTAGTCATTGCAGCTAAAAGTATGGAAAAAGCATTGGCAAATCAAGAAAATGAGGCAATAAGAAAAAATGTTAAAAGACCCCTAGCATGATACGGTGTAGGCCCATCTAGTAGTAAATGAGCCAAGATAGCAGGGAGTCAACCTCAAATAGGGAGTGTCGGAAGAGTCTCTACATTTAGACATGGTCAGCAATAGAGACCTACAATATCCATAGCCAGTGCACTTGCACCTAGTTCTAAGAGATCAGCTCTAAAGATTTGTCAACATTATGGGAGGACACATATAGTAGAGTGATAGTGCATCAAGTTGTTCGCAAGGGCCAACTTGATCCTCTTCCCCAGGGATTCCAGATGAGGGAACCCTAGGAGAGCCGCTGACTCTAACTATCGTCCATGTACGATCACCAAGAGAGGAATGAGCCGACTTGATATTTTGCTATTATAACCACTAAAGAAGAGTTTTCGGATTTTTCTTTTTTCGTAATTTAATTTCCTTCCATACTTCACAAGCAGCAGCTAGTTCAGGACTCCATTTGCTAGCCTCACGGATAATTTCATTACCCTCACGAGCAAGATAAAATAAAAGAGTTGAGTGAATAAAAAATCCCAAGGAGGTTCATGGCCAAGAGGAAGGATGTGCGGGTAAGGGTTATTTTATGGGGGGTAGTATGGGATCCGTAGTAGGTGAGAAAATTACTCATTTGATTTAAATAGGTTTGATTTTTTATCGGATCATAAAAACCCACTTTTCGAAGAGGCTAAGTGAATCAATGGATAGTCTCAGTCCTTTTGAGGCCAAAATTTATGCCCTTACTCTTGCAAAAACGGACTAACAAGGTCAACGAATTAGCTAATCCTCATAATTAAATACCGTTACTGTATGATGCAATTATTGTATATAAATGAACTTTTTGTCGAGTAAGACAATGGAGCATTTTGAATATATTTTGAATATGAATATATTCTAATTTAATTGGATAATTTAATTGGAATATGAATATATTCTAATTATTAATATATAATAAATTTTTCTAATTTCTAATATCTAATAAGTAATTTCAAATTATCACTATATTTATTCCTTTTTCTACTTCTTCTTCCAAGTGCAGGATAACCCCAAGGGGTTGCGGATTTTTTTCTACCAATTGGGGTCCTCCCTTCACCACCCCCATGGGGATGGTCTACAGGGTTCATAACTACTCCTCTTACTACAGGACGCTTACCTAGCCAACATTTAGACCCGGCTCTACCCAAACTTTTCTGGTTCACCCCAGTATTCCCTACTTGTCCGGGGGTGGTTGACAGAGGCTTGTTTACAATGCAGTGCTATAGATTTGAAGAATATGTGATTACTCAGAAATCTTTGGTCGAGGTGGACAATTCTTAAATAAGGTATTTAAGGACATGTCTAATAGAATAATAAGTCTAATAGACAAGAACTATTATCATTTGGACTAGATGTAACATAATCAGTCTAGTGAGAACTGACAGTCTATGCTCTGAACTAAAGGGTAAATTATACTGACAGTATTCCAACTATATAGCTCGTAACATAATGATACCTCAAATTTAATTTGTAACACAAAACTCTCTAATCTTTGATTTTATAACACAACACTTCCTAACTCAGTCTTCGTTAGGTTACTTAATGGAATGACGACGTGGATTTTCCACATCATTTCACAATTTTCCATATGACAATTCCAACTCATCAAACTTTTTACAAATCACCTCCTTTCTTATTTTTTTTCTCTTTCCTCTCAAATTTAAACCTTACATATTTGGGTTTGCAAAATAAGATTTTGAAATTTCTTCACTCCTCTCAAATTTGAAACCCTTATGGACATCTACTGACCAACTGTTCCTACAAATTGGTAGTTGTTATCCAATATGATTATGAGTACAATGAAGAAGATTGTTCTAAAGATGAAGAAGAATACAAAAAGTTGCATCACGATTCACAGCTATCGAAGCCAAAACTGGACTTTATAGTGGCATCGGGTTAGGGGAGAGGAGTGTAGTGGGAGTTGATTAGTGACCCAAGCACTAAAAAGCATGTGTATGCATAAAATCCTTCCAAACTCCTTGAAATTGCTACCCCCATTCGCCATGAGCTCAATCCTTGCTCATCTCTCTACAAATGGATACACATTTTTTCTAATTGGGTTCTTCAATTTTTCTAATGTTTCGATTTCCACATTTTTAATGGGTTAAATTTGATTCTTCACAATTACTAAATGTAATATTGGCCTATTTACTAAATTTGTTCGTAATTTTTTTCTTTATTTTTTTCTCTATGTACATATTTTTCCTCCTTCTGAGATCTGGTGATGACGGTGGGGGGATTTTCTGGAGATATTTGTCAAGGTTGATGTCGGATAGATTTCCCTCTAAAGAGCTGATTTTTATCTTTACATTAATTGGATCTAAGGTTGCTTAATCCATCACTATAAATACTCAGTTATTTCAATTTTTTTCATTTTGAAAGTTAAAAATATAATAATAAACATGTTCCAATTAGTTCTAACTAAAAATATTTTTCATCAGTGGGTTTTGATTAATGATGAAAGAAAATGAAAAAATGCATTTGGTGGGTAAAAAAGTGAGGAAAATGAATGAAAAAAATGTGTTTGATTTGTTAGAAAGTGAAAGAAAATGAAAAAAAAATGTTTCATTCGTGGTGAAGTTCTTTTTTTTTTCATTTTGACTTTGCTTATGTGGAATTCATGTGAAGTTTTTTTTGTTGATGTATAGATGCCAAGTTAGCAATCTATTGATTTACGGTTAACTTAATTGATAAAAACTTAGTTACGTATTTTTTTTGTTACAAAATTAAAGATCAGGTAGTTTTTTGTTACAAATTAAAGTTGATGTATCGTTATGTTATGCACTACATAATTGGAATACTGTTGATATAATTTACCCCTAAAACAAATAAGGTATAGTTTGTTGAAAAGACGAATTGCACAATAACTATCTATGGAAGGGTTTACAGTCAGACCACTAACTTTTCGGTCAATTGGGGGTCATGATGTGTTGCTAGATATCACTCACGATCTACTCAAAATCATATGATGATTTGAGCTGCCAACATAATTGAGTACCTAATGATTCACACGCATAAAAGGATTGAAGGAAATTTGAAATGGGCTTTGGATTGGATCCAAAAAGAGAAAAGATAAAATTTGGGTCGAACACATTCATAGGCGTGAAAGGTGTTTCATAGGTGTGAATGATGCATTACACATTCACGTGCACACTAGACATGGCGCACACACGATAGTAGTTATGGTTTCTTATGTCATGATTGTATCAAAGGTTGTCATAGGCATGACAATATGAGAGTCATTGTCGCAACAAAGGTTGTCACTAGCGTGACAATAACGATAACAACGTGTGTGATTTTAGATTTTCTATTTTGAATAGAACTCCTTTGCATAGGTTACGTATGTCCAACCCTAATTATGATTAGAATACATGTAAATAATCTTTTAAGGGCCAAATTTGTGGCGATCAACTTAGAGAGAAAAAATGTTATTCTCTATTTTTCTTCTCTTTGAAGTTGAAACACCATTGCTAGCACTTTGGTACTTTAATATCCCATCACCTTTGTAGTTGTTTTGCTTATTCCTTCACATGGATTACTTTTCGAGATAATTCAGCCTTTAGATTGTTGTGGTTTGCAACAACCCAACTTGAAGGAAAGACTCACAAATTTGGAAGAACCATAATTGAAAACAAAGTAATCAACTTCTCCCATTGAATGGTTCAATGCCTATTCAAAATCTAATAGTGGTATCAGAGCCACCCTATGTAAATTAGCTTTGGATTTAATTGAAGTATCAATGAGACTAATTGAAAAGGAATAACTTGGATTCCCTCATTCCGTTAAAAATAAATTTGATTATGTTTGGCCTCAGATTTTATTTTTCATTCAATAACTTATTAATATGATGATATTATATGCTTTTTATGATAATTAAATGATTTAAATTAGATTTAAACATGAATTTTGAAATTGTGCATATTGCTAAAATTTTAGTTACTGATTAGCCCAAACTCAAAATTGTGCATATTGATGATTTGAGCAGCTAATATAATCAGGAACCTAATAGGTCACACACTTAAAAGGTTTGAAGAATATGTGGAATGGGTTTTGGATTATATCCAAAAAAGAAGAGAGAAAAAACCTAGACAAGGCAGAGTCGCAATCGCGAAAGTTGTTTTGTGGTCATGAATTGTCTTGGTCATAATAATGTATTAGGGTCACTATTGCATGTCATGGTGGCATAATATGTTGTTGTGGTTGCTAAATGCCTTATTTGACATAAGTAATATGTAATCAATACAACTCACAATCATGAATGAGGATTTATAGTCACGAGTCATGGCGATGCAACCATACCTACTTTAGTTTGAAAAGCATAGCCGAGAGATTTAATGTTCCTAATCCTAAATGGGATCAATGGATATATAAATATCTATCTTTAAGGCATTTTTCCATCAGCCTTTTTCTAAGAGATTAGAGTTATCTCTCCCATATTTTTATCTCTCTCTCACATTGTTGATCTTCCATAACTAGCACCTTAGATCATCAACCGCCCATTGCCTTAGAGGTTTTATTCTTCATCTTTTATGTGAATACTTTTAGAGACAATCCTAGCTTTGTATTGTTTTGGTTTGCTACAATCCAACAAGAAGGAAAGCCCAAAAATCAATAGTTGATTCTTCAAGGGTAATCTCTTCATCCATTTGATGGTTTACATCTGATTTTAATTTACATAGGTTTGATCTATGGATTTTGGGTTAATTAAATTTTAATCTTTTGCTATAATATGTACAAGATACATTATCTAAAACTCCTCAATAATAAGATGCACAATGATCTGAAAGAAAAGTATTAGTGGTAGGTATGAAGAAAAATATCATAGCGTTCACTACTAGATGTCTGATATGTTAGCAAATCAAGGCAGAATATTAGGTACCTTTAAGGTTCTTATAGCCAATCACAATACCAAAATGGAAATGGGAATGAATCACGATAGATTTTGTGATTGGGTTGCCTCTAACATTGAGAAAATTTGATGCATTTGGGTTAACATGGATAGATTAATGAAGTTAGCTCACTTCTTGTCTATCAAGAAAGGTTGCCATTTGAAAAGGCTAGCAAAGTTATATGTAAACTAGATAGTACAACTATATAGAGAACTAGTCTCCATCATATCGGATAGAGATCCATGGTTCACATCTCAATTTTTGGAAAGTCCATAGAAAGCTTTGTTTACCAAACACAATTTTTGCACGAATTTTCATTTATAGTCAAACAGTCAATCACAGAGAGTGATAGATATTAGAAGATAAGATGAGAACTTAATGATCGAGTTTGAAGGTAGCTGGGAAAAGTACCTACCATTGATGTAGTTTTCCTACAACAACAACAATTAGTCTAGCATTCAAATGGCTCCTTAAGGAATTTTATAGTAGAAAGTGTCGAACACCATTATATTAGACCAAACTCAATGAGCAGAAGCTAGTAGAGCCAGATTTTGAATAAAAGATAAAGAAAAAGGTGAAGATCATACAGGAAAGGTTAAAGGAAACTTTAGATAGGCATAAATCATATGCAAATATCAAGAGGAGAGATATTGAGTATGGAATAGGAGACAATGTATTCCTTAAAGTTTTCACATAGAATGTCCTCAAGTTTGGAAAGAATGGTAAGTTGAGCTCTAAGTTCATTGGATTGTATGAGATCTTAGAGTGGATTGAACTAGTCACCTGCATTTTGCTTTATCTCTAGAGTTGAGCATAATTCATAATATCTTTCACATTTCCATTTTAAGGAGGTATAAGTCAGATCCTTCTCACATGATTTAAGCTGAGAGCATAGAGGTGAGGCTAGACCTTACATATGAGGAAGAGCCGACTGAGATATTTTCTTGGGAGATCAAAAGGCTTAAGAACAAGTGAATATTGTTAATCAAAGTCCTATGGAGGAATCATGCAATAAAAAAGGCTATATAGGAAAGTGAAAAGGTGATAATGGAACAATATCATCAATTATTCGGAGATGACACATTATGTAATTTTGAGAATGAAATTTCTTTAAAGGAGAGAGAAATGTAAAGCTTGATAGTTAGGGTCTAGTTAATAAGATAGATTAAGAGATATAAGTATGTGTTTAAGGGCTTCGGTATGTGAAAAGAGTTAAAAAGGAATGAGAAAAGTGAAGTGTCTTGTATTAACGCCCGTGAATTTAGTGTCATGATTATGAATGTCATTTTTGATATGTTTCATGCCCGTGAACATTGTCAGATATAAAAATGTATCAGTTTCTTCTCTCTCTCACTCACCCATTACAAAAAAAAACTAGACTTCAAAGTGTTCTCTCACATCCAAGATGTTACCCTTTTGTTTTCCTTCAATTCCAAGTCTTAAAACAAAAAATCCTAAGCTAAAGAACAAGATTTATCAAGTTCTAGAGACAAAAGCATAAAGAAGCTTATTTTCTTATGAAGGTCGACCTTCATGAGGAGGAAAGAAAGCTGAAAGCCTTATACCACATGGTGTTTCCTTTGATTTTGGTAAACAAAATCATGTTTTCCCCTTCTCCTTTACAAGTTTTATACACTTTACATGTCAATCTCATTTTTGGTAGAAATCCATTTCCAAATGGGTTATGTTCTAGTTCAAGCTTGAGTTTTTATGGCTAAAGACTCTTCTTTAAGCTTAATTAAGGGTTAAAGTATATTTAGTAAGGGGTTGTTAAAGTGTGTTTTAGTAAAGGGTTATTTGAGTTAAAAGTTAGTTTGAAGGTTTAAAGTTAGGGTTTAGTCTTTTATGCCTTTAATGTTATATTTATTGTTAATATATGTTGATAGAATGTATTTATATGTGTTAGGAGTTAGAAGAGAATGTGGTGAAACCCCCCAAGAGGATAGACAAACTTGATTTAAAGCTTGATTTTTGAGGCTCCATTAGAGGTATATATATATATGTATTTAAATTCCCAAAATATGACATGTTATGTGTGAAAATGTGTTTGATGCTTCAAAGATGTAATTGATGTCATGATAGTTAATGGAATTGAATGATATGTGTTATAAATGTTAAGTGTGCTTTAGATAAGTATTAATGATGCCTTGATATGAACTTGTAATAAATGTGCTAAAGGTATATTCATGAGGTTAAGGGAAAAAAATAACTATTATGGTTGGTAGAAATGGTGTTAAAGGGGTTATATATGTTAATGGAATCATAAATGCATGTTATGGTTTAAGCTTATAAATGTAAATTTGGAGTTTACGTGTTCAAATATGGTTAATTAATGTTATGGCATGTTTAAGGCATGAATTGTTGAGTATGTTGTTAGAAAGAGGTTACCAATGGTCAACCATTAGAACCCTTATGTGTGCCTTGAATTAAATGTCTTGTTTTGTGTTTAAAAATGTTGGAAAACTCATATTCATGCTTATGACAAGGGATTCATAGCCATGAATCAACTACCTAGAAAATGCCTAACTCGAACAAAATGTTTCACGAATCACTAGTACAAAAATATCTTTAAACGAAGATTATATGTGTCTGTTGTAAAAATACCAGACACATAAAATAGAAGCGGTGACATTTTTGTAAATATATGATAAAATTACAAAGCATATGTGTCTGTTAATATAAACGACAGACATATAAAAATCAACTTGTATTTTAGGCGTCTGACTTAATAAACAATAGACACATATGATATACTTTTAGTGTCTGTCTTAACAAACAACAGACACCTATTGTTTATTAATAAACAATAATTTTTTTGAATTAATTATTGAAAAATATTTTTATTGGTATATACGTCTGTTAATATAAATGACAGACATGTAAAATTTAACTTATACTTTAGGTGTCTGTCTTAATAAAAAACAGACACATATACCTTTTACTTTAGGTGTCTGTCGTTAAAAAGGACAGAAGTGCAATATTTCTGCACTTATATGCATCTGACATTAATAAAAGCAGACACATATACCTTTTACTTTAGGTGTCTGTCGTTAAAAATGACAGAAGCGTAATATCTCTGCACTCATATGCGTCTGACATTAATAAAAACAGACATATATTAGTGTACAATAGGTGTCTGTCACGAGTAATGACAGACACCTATAGTTCATTTTTTAAAACCAAAAAATACAGTTCTCTCTGTGCTCTTTTATTTGAAACTCAACTATATATATCTATTTCTTTTACTTTAGAGCTTTAAACCTAGTTGTATGCGTCAACCATCTCCTTCTTCAGCTATCAACATAAAGTTGGCTTGTAATACCTTCATCACATTTTGGATCTGTCTTAGTGGCGACGATAATGACAAGAGCTATATTGTTCGTTGGTGGCCATAGATACGCATGGAAAAGGTTTTTTTTTCTCTTTAGGTTTTTTCTACATTTTTTGGCTACCATGTTCAAATTTGAGCCTCCATGTCATAGCCACGACGATGACAAGAAAATATTTTTTTGTTGATTTATAAAATGAAGTGAGTTTCATGCATTGAGAGGTTGTTTAAGGCATTTGGTAAGAAGAAAACAAGTTGGTTCTGCACATGTTAAAGCTAATTTTCACTATCAATTAGCCAAGGAGTTGTATGTTCTCCACCTTATTACTATTGATATTTGATTTTCTACTTTTTTTTATGTAAAAAAGTTTATTTATCTTTTTTATTTTTTGTGTATTTTATTTTTGTTAATTTTATGTTGTAGTTTTTTTTCACTTAGTAGTTGTTTTTTTGTTATACAATTAGTTTTTTTATGAGTTTAAGTAATTTTTACGATTTGCTGTATATTTGTCAATTTATAATATTTTTAAAAATATTAACTATAGGTGTCTGCTATTTTGTAATAACAGACACCTATAGTGAATTTTTTAAAAACAAATGACTATAGGTGTCTGTTGTTTTATAACAACAGACGCCTATAATGAATTTTGTTTTCAAAAAAATTGACTTTAGGTGTCTGCTGTTTTGTAACAACATATACCTATAGTCATTTTTTTAAAATATACTTTATGTGTCTGTCATTATATTTTAACAGACGCATAAAATAATTATATGCGTCTGTCATTTTGACAGACGTCTAAAATCCAACTCATATACGTCTGCTTCATAAGCGTCTGTCATTTAACAGACACATAAAGTTCAAAATAACAGACGTGTATAAGTCATTTTTGTACTAGTGAATTGAGCCACCACTTGATTCACATATATGACACTGAGTCATGCTTGTAAAATTGTGCACTTCATAACTAGTAGCATTCATTAACAGTGTTCACGGTTTGGTTCAAAGGTGGAGGTACCCGTGAATAGCACATTCATGGACATGAACATGTACTTGCCGCCTTTAAAGCTTATTAATATGACATATGTTCTTTTTCTTCAATGATGTAATGCGATGGTTATGCACATGTATATTCTATGATATACCACAAGTATAAAACACATAGTTACATGAAGTTTACACATAAATGATAGATGGTGATATTCCATATAACTAAAAGAGTATATGCAATTAGTTGAATGCATGATAATGAAAATAAAACAAAGAGAATATGAATATGTTATGCCCAAGCTCTATACTAGTATTAGATGTATGATAAATGACATGCCATTAAGGGAGATTACAGTGTCGTATAATTTGACACATTGATTTCTTTTAAGGATAAGATGACTTAAGCGCGAAGAGCGCCTTTTATCCTATATTATATGCAAGTTGTATATTTTACTCAATTAATATAGCTTAAGCTCGGAGAGCACTCTTGACTTAAAGAGCTCAGATGAGCACACATGATCATAGATAGTGGCTTAAGCTCGAAGAGTACCCCTATTCACAACTCATATCCAAATAGTAAATTATTTCATGAATGAGATACAGTGAAAACGATATAATGATACATGATTACTATGGTGCATGAATTATGTCTCATGTTATTAATACATTGTATAGGTATCACTTATGCATGGTTAAAGAATATGATGTTATGATAGTTTCTATGATATGAAGTATGATATAAGATAGAGTACTTTTATTGTCATGCATCTGTGTACATGATTTAACATGAATTATATTAATATGTCTTGTATAAATGCATGTATCAATTTGTATGCCTAAATGTACTACTAAACTTTCAGTATTTTAGTGTCTACGTGTTCTTGCATGTAGGTCTTGGAGCCTAGTAAATTGTAGCAATTGACTAGAAGAGAAAGCCCATTAAAAGAGTACAAAGCAGACCCATCTCGGGTCGATGATATTTCATGTCATTTTTTATCTTTTTGTACATGGCATATAGGATATGGGTTATTTAAATCTGTATGTCATTTATTTCAAGAAAAATGTAATTTTGATATAATCATGTATTTTTTAAAAGATCGGACCAATTTAACCGAAACATAATTTTATATGATGACGATCCTTTGGAAGCTAAAAAGATTTCTTTTTTGCATGTTTATAAGAACCTCATGAATTTGTTTAATAGATTTTATATACAAAAAGAGTTTATAAGATAAAGTATTTTTTAGAAAAGAAAAAATTTTAATTTTTCCTAAGTTTTCAGTAATATGACTATGTAACATTCACTCATTTAGTTAGATTTATCCTAATTAGATAAGAGGGAGCTAAACAACACTCGAAATAACATGAAGCCTTTCAAGTGTATATTGATCGACCATCCTTTTAGGGTTCTCTATCAATGTGTATGACTAGTTTGTTTCCTCATGTTGAGTTCCTCAAGATGGAATGCTAGTTTGTTGCTAATTATTGTTATTGTTGAACTTATTTCCATCCTTTGGACGCTAAGGATAAATGGATTACATGTTTAAGTATATGAAAAAAAAAATGATTTATTATGGTCTTTGAGAAATGTATCAGAATTATTCTTCAAATATGCAAGAATGAATTTCTTATTACACACTTACTTGAGAAGATTAGTATTTATCCAATTAATTTGTTATAATTATGGTTATAATATAGTTTATGTGATATTGAGTAATGTTATGATATTTTTTATTAGAGTAATATATTATAAAAGATTTTATCAAAATGTCTGTTATTTGGGAATTGACATTTGTCTACCTCAGTGATATAGTTTATTTAAATATAAAATAGTTTAATGCTTCTTTCCTCTTTGTTGTTTTTTTTATTTGCTCATTGAAGAAACATTTACCCCTCAATTTTTAAACATTATAAATTGTAGAGATAGGTTTTGCAATACTTTGAGTTGGAAAGGTTGGGCTTACACATACTTCTGCTAGTTGCACTCACTTTGTAGCAGGGCACGGGTGTAAGATCGCTACTTGAATTTGATTATATGATTGTATAGTTTTTTTTTAATTTTGATTATATTATATTATTTTTTATTTATATAATATTTAAGTTTAATTCATATTCACTTAGTTTAAACTTTAGTTATACTAAAAGACTAGTAAAATTTTTATTGAAAAAGTTTTGTATATTAACACAAAGCTAGATTAGTGGTGAAAGAGTATAGCAAAATGTTTGGAGTAGATTTTTTCAGAAACTTTTGCTCCAGTAGCACGTTTGGATACAATCAAAATGTTGCTTGCATTGGCAACACAAAAGAGCTAGAAAACTTACCAATTGAATGTAAAATCTACGTTTTTGAAGAGTTGTCTTCAACAGGAGATTTATGTAGAGCAACATGAGGGATTCCAAGTCAAGAGACAAGAGGAGAAGATCTACTTATTGAAAAAGGCCTTATATAGTCTTAAATAGGCTCCCTGAGCCTTGTACAGTAGAGTTGATGAATATCTTCAAAGCCTTAGATTTTTGTTAAAAGTTCAAGTGAAGCAAATTGAGAATGCTTAAGGTTTTTGAAATGACAGACCTTGGCTTACTATCCTACTTTCTTACATAGAGGTGAAATAAGATCATAATTGTGTTTTCAAAAGCTCAAAGAAGTATGCAAAGGAAATACTCAAAGAACTTTATATAGAAGATTGCAAAAGCATTAGCACACCAATGAATCAGAAGAGAAATTCAGTAAAGATAATGGAACATAAAAGGTTGATGAAAGCCAATATAGAAGTATGATTGGTTGCTTAATGTATCTTACAACCACTAGACTAGACATAATGTTTGCAATAAACCTACTTTCAAGATTTATGCATTGCGTTAGTGAAGTGCATTTTCAAACTACTAAAAAGGTTGTAAGATATATCAAGAGCACAACAAATTATAGAGTTAAATTTTATTATTGTTAAAACTTTAAACTTCATGGTTATTATGATTGCGATTGGGCAAGTTCTGTTGACGACATGAGTACAAGAAGTTTTTGTTTCAATTTTGAATCATAAATTTTCTTTTGGTACTGAAAGAAGCAAAATGTGGTAACTCAAAGTATAGCAAAGGCAGAATATGTAGCAACCAATGATATTGTCAATCAAGGAATCTGAATTAGGAAAATAGTTATAGATTTACATATGGAGTAAGATGAGCCAACACAGATTCATGTAGATAACTAAGCTACAATTGCAATATGAAATTATCCTATTTTTCATAGCAAAACTAAATATTTCAAGATTAAATTATACCACTTAAGAGAAGCGCAAAATGATGACGAAATTAAACTGGTTTATTACAAGACAGATGATCAAATTGCAGGTGTTTTAACCAAAGCATTGTCAAAGGCTAGATTTGAAGTGATAAGAAACAAGTTAGGTCTCTGCAACTACTAAGGCAGGGAGGAGAATGTTAGAATTGTGACTTAGTTGCTTTAGTTACAATTGCTAAATAAAAGACCAACAGACCAAGTCTTTAGGAATTAGTTTGTGGATCATTTGTATTTGTTTTTTTGCTTGATATTAGAAATATCTGACTATATACGCTTGATATTAGGAAGTTAGATTAATGGTTTGTTATGTATCCGCTATGTAAAGAGTTTTGCAGTAAATAAAATATATCTTCCTTAAATTATTCTTGCTGTCATAGACCTTTCTCCCTTAGTTTCTTGGGACACACCTACAGAAATTGCAATTTTTTAAAAGAAACATTTACGTTTTTTTGTTGCATCATCATGTTATTTTTCACCTCCCTTTGGAAACCGTAAGAATAACTTTTGGTTTTCTTGCTTAAACACATTATTTTGGTGAATAGATTTGAAAAACCAGCAATGAAAAATAATTAAAAAAGGCAAAATAATAGGAAAATCAGAAATAGCCACCAAGAGCAATACCAAACAGGGCTTCAGAAAAAAAAAAATCTAAATATACGAAATTTGATTGCACCGCGTACGATCGAAGAGGGGCATTCTCAAGCGCAAACTCTGAAACTTGTTTGGGTTAATTGCAATGCTAGTTTCAGTGGGATCAAAAATAGCATTATGCTTGACTATTATCACACCCTAAAATATTTCCAACGCTATTTAAGAATACATCAGATTCCTTGATAATTTGTTGCTTAAAAAAAATCTTTCACGATTTTAAATGTAAATCCATCAAATAACCATAAACAAAATCCTTAGAAACCTAAATTAATTTCAATATAACATTTACAAGTAGCATTCATTGAACACGAGAGGAAGAGTGGGAACAAAGGCACGTAAGCCACTTGGCCGGCAGTTTTCCCATCCAACAGAAAATTTCTAACCTAAATAAATAATCAAATCAAAATTGTCCTACATTTATTTGTCATCATCTGAATATGTTCTGGATCAACATTTCACTGTCCCTTGGTTGAAATCACTTTAAATTTCAATGTGAGAGGAACTCATGGCTAATGCAGCTTGAATCGAACACAACCAAGTAATTCACATACAACAATGACCTTTCTCTTTTCCCTGAAAAGAAGAGCTCAGCAAAATGTCACTTGCCCAAATTCAGATTTCCAATCTGCAACAAGTCAAATGAAGAAAGTATCAAGTAATCATGTTTAATGCAAAATCGGTAAAGCAAAGAAACAAATTTCCAACAGATCCCTTCTGACAAAAAAAAACGTGGCAGTTGACATTCTCTACAATGATTCCATATGCTTGAGCAAAAAAATGTCCAGCAATATAACTAGAATTCGGAATGACCAGCAAAACCTTTAGAATAGAAAATTTAATAAAAGATTAAAGATAAAATGGTGAAGTTTGATATTGTTGCCGGAACCAAGATTAGAAACATCCTTCATTGAGATCAAGGGAGCGTCAAAAGGACAGATGAAGATAAGCCTCCACAAGCTCCAGCTCAATTTGTACTGGAGGTTTGGTGGAAATTTTTGCATGGGGAAAGAAGAAAGGAAAATAAGGAGGTACTTATTGAAGCTTAAGCATATAGTTAAAGGAAAATAAGGAGGTACTTATTGAAGCTTAAGCATATAGTTCCACTGAAGCCTTCATTTAGTATTCTGTAACGGTCTAAAGAAATTTTTTTGATATTTTTTGTTTAAATGTAAGACTCAATCATTTATCATGATTTACCTATTAAGCATAATCAGTGGTGTACTCGAGATTAAACAGCATATCCCTACGATTCTCTGCACCCATTCGAATTTTAAATTTTTTCGCCAAGGAATCCACACGATCATCGCTGTCATAGTCCATCTCGCGAACACAACGCCTTCTGACCTTCTTCAAATTTTCCTTTGATGGTTCAAATCCTACAGACACCTGCCAAACAGAGTTATGTATTACTTTAGTTCCAAAGCTGAGACACAAACTAACAGTAGAATCTCAGAAGTGCTCATTAGGCACAATAAAAAGAAGAAATAATCAACTTACCATCTCATCGATCACAGTCAGAGCACTTTTTGCATCTCGGTTTATGAGATGAGCATCAACAAGCAATGAATATGATGTTGCATTGGGTTTTATCCCCAGGCTGACAAGGTGTTCAAACACCCTTATAGCCTCAAATGTCTGTGATGAGAAAAGCAAAGGGACTTTAGCAATAAGAAACACAGAATATAAAATATGCAGTTCATGAAAAAGTCTGCATTCTGTGTGGAGTTTGCGCCACTGACTCATGCAAGCTCATGAGTGCACCTGCATGTGAACATGTATGTTGTGGATGCGTATACAGATGCAATCTTAACCAAGTATCAAGCATATTAGCATTATAGGCCCAAGAAGCTGTATAATTTTGTCTTTCCCTAACACTAGTTTCACATCATATCTCAGTCCTAACACTTCAACATGACCGCTATTGGCAATTGGCCTTGTTGCACCAATTGCAGGCAGCGTGTCATGAAGCTCATGTACATCAAGCAGGAAACAAACTGGAGTGCAAAATTTAGTTGCAACAGGGAGGGAGTCGCAGGGAGTCAGGGACCTTTTTCTTGAATAAAATTTAATACTGCTAAATACATTTACAATAATGAAGAAAATCACAATGGTGAAACTGAATTTGCACCTTCTTGAGCCTTCCAAAGGCAAACATCAGAGCATTGTATGAATGAATATCAGGGGTCAACCCAAAAGCAGAACCAATAGCCTCAAAAGTTTGGTAGGCACGATCAAGGTCCCATATATTTGCACAGCCTAAAATTATACAATTGAGAGCAGCAACTGACTTGTAAGGACGTTCTGCACGGCTCAAATTTTCCAATTGAAAATATACCTGAGCAATAGACAAGGTGAACATAAATATTATGATAAAAATAACGGGAACCAAACATAGGAATCCAGGTATAGAACATGCAAATGCCTATGCTAAAAGCAGTAAAAATTTTCTTCTAAGTGTTTCGAAATGCACTGCATTAAGAATTTCCCAAGCAGCAAAAAAATAGCGGCTGGTCTTTGGACAATTTTTGGTCATAATATCCAAGAAATGCTTTTGCCAAATGCAATTGCAACAATAAAAATAGTAAGAATGTGAATTTATTTAGATGATACTGAATGCAAACAAAAGAAAAAAATGACATTTTTATATGAGCAGAACAACCATCATTAAGAGGCCAATTGCTTATGACTAAGTGCAATATAAATCAATGTTAAAACATGCAAAGCAACATTATACTTTTTCTCCACTTCCAAAAACTGCAAATTCAAATATATCACTTTCTTTTATGAAAAATCACTAGTGAAAAACTTGAGTATTTATGCCAGATACATAGCCAAAAGAACCACAAGTTTAATACCATTGAGATGTAAAAATGATTTGCTGAACATATATCTTTTCCGACATAGAACACACAGATAAATATAAATAAATTTACTTCGTTTTATTCTTGAAAAAAAAAAAGAATATCCAAAAATACATAAATCACAACTGCCAAAATAATTTGATAAAATCTAGGCTATATTGATTTTATAAATAGGCCATCATATTGAAAATATCAAGTGTAGTAGTCATTTACGTTCTCCTTTCCAATGTTCAGCTCTCTGCTTGTTACAAGTAGAAATAACCAACCTAGAAATTCACTTTGAACATTTATATGCAAGTATTCAAAACTTAATCTACAGAATTAGAAATACCAAATGACTATTTGAAAGATTTCAGAGCAATATGAATGCTGTTTATATACTTCCAATTCCAAATATAAATAAATACCGAGTCCAGAGTCTCAAAACCCTTCTTGGAGCAAGCCATGACCAATGGATTTAAAGAAGTAAAGGGTGAGAACAATTCTTCGGCTGTTTCTTTGTCAGCAGTCCCGTAAGCAGCCTCAAATTCATACAGAGTACTAAAAGCCTTCTGTAGATTCCCCAATGATGCATATGCATATATTTTTGCAATAAAAGATTCTGGGTTAGGGAGCTTCTTTTCACGCAGTGATCGACGAAGGATTGCCCAGGATGCATCCAAGAGAGCAGAGTTATAGGTCCTGCCAGCAGTTCCAAGAGCTGCCACTACCAATCCTTCATCTGCAGAAAGTAGAACAGCAGGCCTTGCAACCTCACCCCGAGCAATCCATTTGGCCATAAATTCTAAGGCATAATATGTTAACCTGCTATTATCCTCTTGTATTGCAACTTCTGCAATGAAGTTACACATATTCCAAGATGGACAGAGAGCTTTATTCTGATCCATTGTCTGACAGCAACTCATATGAATAGAATTAAATAAAACAATGTTATAATTATACACAAGTTTAGCAAATATGTACCCAATACATAATTGTTTAATTGTAAAATACCTTGCACTTGTCAATAATTGAGACCAAAGTATCCAGTCTTCCTTGGTTAACACAGCTTCGAACACATTCTCTAAATACTTCCGTGGATAGCATATAACCATATTTTAAACTCTTATCTATATATTTCAATGCAGCATCGATTTGGTCTGTCAAAAACAGCATGCCAATAACCAAGTCAAAGGACTCATCATCAGGCTGAGATTCATTCCCTGTGAGCTCCATCCTGAAATGGTGAAGAGTGTCTGATCAAAAGGCCATTACACAATAACATTACTCATAAGAGACTTACCAATCGAAATGGCAAAGGATTAGCCACCAAGAATGCAAATTGTTCATCAAATTCAAGACCATGCATATGTTTCACACAAACTTCGCACAAATGCATACATTTTGGTTAAATTTGGGATGAATGAAAAAACTCAAATAGCTAACCGTTCAAGCAACTTCTCAGCAGCCTCAGTCTCTCTAGCCTGATACATGGCTTTCAGTACCAAATTAAAGGACGCGTTGTTAGGCACTATGGCATAATCCTCCATGTGAGCAACCATGTCCAGCAAATCCCCAGCAGTAGCTCCCATCATCAAATTGGCTCTCAAATAATGATTGTACAAATTGACATCAGGCTTATTAGGCTTCCCATTTTTGTCCAGAGAACGTATCCAGAACTCAAAGAGCTGCTTCATATCAGACCACCGCTGAGAGGTCGTCCAATCAGCGAACACATCCAAGAGAGAATTCACGTCCATATTTTGAGACATATACTGAATGCGGGCGGCTGGGGTTTGGTGTTGGAGGCCGAAAGGGATTAGAGAATCAGTCAGGGCCGAGCCAGGGCCAGGGATTGGATTTCGCCATCTCTCATTGTAGAGCGGGCTGCCTGAAGCCGGGTTAGGAGGGAGAGGGGTGGCGATGGCCGGGGAGGGATCGCAGTGAATTTGGTCGGTGTTGAGCTGAGGTTGTTGGGAGAGGAAGGTGAAAGTAGAGATAGGTTTAATGGGGTTTAGAGTTTTGAGTAGAGTTTTGGTTCGCGTTAGGATCGCCATCTGAGACGCCATTGATGAGCTCTGCAAGGAAACTAGGAGTCTAGCATGAGCAGAAGTTATTCTGATCTAGGGTTTATGATAAAGATCGTAATTTTATCCGAAATTTTTTCGAATTGTGAGAGTTTTTGACGGGATTGCTCCGTCGTCCGATCTAAATTTTTTATCATTATATAATAATAATATAATTATTAAATTATAAAATTATTTAATATGTATATATCTAATAATAATAATAATAATAATAATAATAATAATAATAGATATATTTATTATATTAAAATGAACTATTTAATACAACTTTTATATTATTTAATATATATATATATATATATTATAATTTGTTTTTATTATGTATTTAAATAAATTTTATATAATATTTTTGAATAATATAAATATATCTATTTATGTTATTTTATATTTTTTAGTTAATTTTATTAAAAAATTTTAATTGAAATAGTTAGATTATTAGCTACCAAATTTTCAGTTATTAGATTATCAGCTGCAATTACATTATCAACTCGAAACTACATTATTAGCTAGTCTTATCAAACAGAGTATTAGTCATTCCAAATTTTCAATAGTATTATCTGAGGATTTTTTAGTTTAAAAAAATATTTTTTGTTTTTGTTTTTTAATATTTAATTTTTATTAATTAATTTTTAAAATATTTGAAAAATATTTTTCAAATTAGAAAATATGCTTGCTTTTATAAATAAAAATTGTAAATTATTTTTTATTAATTTTCTACTTATTATTTATAATTTAAAAAAATTTGAAAAATAATACAAATAAATAGTGAACTTTTTTTTAAGAATAATTTTTAAAAAACTATTATTATTTTCAATAATTAAACACATATTGAATTATCCAAATGCATATTTTTACACTCAAATTTGGTATGAAATGCGGTTTGAATTTTTAAATTTAAAAGTATTACACTTATCAACTAATCATAAGTGAAACATCTTAATTTCTATTTTGACACATAGCTTGCAATTTACTAAAAAAAAACTTTTGGACGCATAATGGGTGATATCATATTAGACATAAATAGAAAGAAGAAATCGTCTCTCTTTATTTCTCTTCATTTCTCTCTCTAAAAGTTCACTCTCTCTCTCTAAATCTCTTCCTAAATTCAAAAACTACTATGGCTTCTCTAGATCCAAATTATTATCCGAGCTTCACTCTTTACTCTTTTCTTTATTTCTCTCCATCCTTCTTCTTCTTTTTCTTCTTTGTCCAAATTGATTTCATCCTTAAAATTTATAAAAATTCATTAAAAACTAAAAGAAAATAAGTAATTAGTTGACCTTGATATGAAAAATGCCTCCACCAAATTCAACAAAAAAATTACATAAGAGAAAGAGAACAAAACATAAGAGGAGTGATTAGAGAGATAATTCATATTAGCTAAAGAAATTAAGGAAAAGTCAAAATTAGTCGTAGATTGTAATATTTTTACACATGTATATGAGTGCGTTATAGAGTGTGAATATGTCACTTATAACTAATTAAGTGGTGTAAAGGACCACTTTGTAAGTTTAGAGTCTTAAGCAGTGTTTTATGTCAGGTTTGGGGAAAATATATGTATTAAGCCTATTTGAATATATCTAACTTCTCTTTTTTGGCTTAATACATAAAGAGCTCGAACTTGCACAAAAAAGTCATTTATACATTTGAACTTAAGCTGGTAAAATTTACACACCCCAACTTAAATAAAGTGTAATGTTTACATCCTCAATCTGCCACTCAAAATTTTTTAAAAATATTTGAACATCATGTGTTGATGTTTCATGCTCAAAAAGTTAAAATTATAACAATCTATCATATTAAACATACATATTTCTCTCCATCCCTTTTTTAAAATTATAACATAGAGAGAGCTATTGCCATGGAGATGAACTCAGTGTCAATTTTTTTAATTTATTTAAAAAAAAAAGAAAAATTTAGAATGCCCTTTGTCCTCCTATCAAACAAATAATTCTTTTTTTTTTTCCAAAAAAGAGATTTAGCTATTCACCAGTACAATAACAATTTTAAGTTAAAAGTTATATATGTCTGTTGTGGAATGTTTAAAATATAGGCGGTGATATTTTTGTAAGTATGTCAAGCTATATGTTAGTTATATGCGTCTATTAATATAAATGACAGACATAAAGTTGTAGATGTCTACCTTTATTTAATGAAATACGCATATGTTATGTAATAGGCGTCTATTATACTTTAAGACAGACAGACACCTATAAGTTTTTTTAAAACAAAAATACGAGCATTTTCATCTATTATCTCTAACAGTACTATATATAAATGCATTTCTTCTGTAATAAATTAATTTTGGAAAGTACGAGTGTTAGTTAAAAAATTGAATTAAAATAAGACAAATTGATATTTAACTAAATAATATTTAAATTAATTAATTAATATATATGTCAGGCTTAATTAGCTAATAATATATATATATATATATATATATATATATATGAATTAATTAATATTTCAATCAAATTTAATTAATTAAGGCAAAATTGAATTTAGTTTTTTTTATTTATTTTTAGTTATATATATAACAAATATTAAAGGCTGTCTATTTATAAGTTTGTATTTGTAGTAGTAGTAGTAGTAATAATAATAATAATAATAATAATAATAATAATAATAAATTTATTATTATTATTATTATTATTATTATTATTATTATTATTAAGTTTAATTTTATATGATATATTAAATATTAAATAAAGATATAATAGACGTCTAGCTTTAACTAATGTCATACGCATAAAAAAGTTATAGGTATCTATCTTTATTTAATGACAGATGCATATGTTGTATAATAAATGGTGGTATTTTTGTAAATATGTCAAGTTATATGTTAGTTATATGCGTCTATTGAATATAAATGATAAACATATAAAGTTTTAGACATCTATCTTTATTTAATGACGAACGCATATATTATATAACAAACATCCATTATTCTTTAAGACATATGCTTATAAGTTTTTTTAAAACCAAAAACGGGCATTTTCATCTCTCGTCTCTAACAATACATATATACATGCATTTCGTTTGCAATAAATTGCGCGATTTTGAAACTCTCTCATACATTTCGTCTTAATAAATTGAGTTCGACCACCGTTTCTCCCGCACCAGAGATCTGCTCGCCAATGGTATTAGGGTGAAGAGATTGGGTGTGTTTGTTTCTATTGGAAAAAAGATATTTTTAGGTAATTTTTGTTTTGTCTCTTTTATTTTGGTATGCAAAATTTTTGACAAAATACTTATGTGATGAAGTGCTTATTTTACATTTATTGTTCCTTTAGTCAGTTAGTAAAATTTTCAATTTGGTATAATCTTGGTTTTAGAGGGGATTACTGGTATAATCTCCCTAAAAATTTGATTCGTTTTGTTTATAAATATCTTTAAAAATTTATAACCATAACTTGAAATTATCCAGGCAATTGGTAATCTACAAAAAACTTGATATATATAGTAAAGGAGCATCTACTTTCAAGGATAGCAAAAATGTGCAGAGTGACAGAGTCATATTTTTATATGTCCATTCCAATAAATTGTTATCTACCTGTTCCAAAATATTTAAAAGAATATACCTGGACATGGTCTCCAATGCACAAATCATTGAATTTAATTTTGAATGAGGAAATTGATAGACGAAAGGCCTAATGCAGCTATTTATAATGTTTTAACTCATGGGTATGGGAAATATGGCCAACATGATAGGGCTGTGGGAATTTATGATAGGATGTTGAAGGATAAAGTTAAGCCTGATATGTTTACTTTCAATATCTTGATTAGTAGCTATTTCAAGAATAAGATGTTTGAGTTGACATTGGAATTGTTTAGGGAGATGAAGGAGAAAGGATGCAGTCCTAATGTGGTTAGTTTTAATACTTTAATTAAGGGGTTCTTTAGAGAAAAAAGGTTTGAGGAAGGGGTTAAGATGGCATATGAGATGATTGATTTAGGTTGTGAGTTTTCAATTGTGACTTGTGAGATTTTGGTTGATGGGCTTTGTAGAGAAGAAAGAAATTTAGAGGCTTATGAATTGTTGATTGATTTTTCAAGAAAAAGGGTTTTGCCAAGGAATTTTGATTTATGTAGACTTGTGGATAAGCTTTGAGAGAAAAGAAATGCAGGTGCAACTTTGGAGTTGTTGGATGAGTTATGGAGGAATGAAAATGTTTCAACATTGATTTCTTGTACCACTTTGATAAAAAGGTTTGAGGAAATTGAGGAAAATAGAATAGGCATTTGGGCTAATGCAGAAGATGTTGAAAGAGATAATGGTTTTGGATATTGTGACCTTTAATTGTCTCCTTTAAGATCTTTGCGATATGGGAAGAACTCTTGATGCTGACAAGTTGAGATCACTAGCGTCTACCAAGGGTCTAGAACCTGATGAGATGACATATTATACTTTGGTATATGGATACACAAAAGAGGGTAAAAGAAAAGAAGGGGAAGTTTTGGTCGATGAGATGTTGGACAAGGAATTTATACCTGATATTACTACCTATAATAACTTAGTGGATGAGTTTTCAAAATCTAAAAATTATGTTAGGAGATAAATGCATAAACATTTTCTGCTTCTTAATTAATACTTTAATTGATGAGTGAGTAATTGATAGAACGTTCCTTGAATTTGGTGGTGAAGTTAGAAATTTGAGGCTTGGACTTTGTATGGATGAAATCAACCCCATAGCACACTCAATAGTAAACATAGCATATGGTCAGTTCTTATTGCGGTTTACAATCTGCATCCTTGGCTGATTATGAAGCAAGTATATTATGTTGTCGTTGTTGATATCAGGGTTTAAACAACTGGGAAATGATATTGATGTTTACCTTGCACCACTTATTGATAATTTAAAATTGTTATGGGATGAAGGTGTGTCAGTGTATGATGCATACAGTGAAAGCATGTTTACCTTACATGTCATGATATTTTGCATTATAAATAATTTTTCGGCTTATGGTAACTTATCTAGATACACTGTGAAAGGAGCAAAAACGTGTCTGATTTGTGAGGACAACATAATAGACCAATATTTAAATCATAGCCAGAAAAATGTTTATATGAGTCATCAGACATTTCTCCCTCCTAATCACCCTTATCATAAGAAGAAAAAGTCTTTCAATTGATATACCGAAATGCAAGTAGCTCATTTGCCATTAACAAGAAATGAGGTTTTTAAACCAATTAGAGATATTGATAATGCATTTGGTAAAGTTTTTAAGCCTGCTCAAAAGGGTCATTGGAAGAAGAGATCTATATTCTGGGATCTTCTATATTGGGAATACTTACTGGTTCATCATTATATTGATGTTATGCACGTGGAGAAAAATGTTTGTGATGCTATAATAGGGAGATTGTTGAATTTACTAGGAAAAACAAAAGATGGTATCAAAGTAAGAAAGGATATGTTAGAAAGGATATGTTAGAAATAGACATACTGATGGAGTTAGCGCCTCGAGATACAAGGAAATGAACATATCTTCCCCCAGCTTGTTATACTTATTTAAAAAAGAGAAAATAAGCTTTTGTGAGTGTCTTTATGGTGTTAAAGTTCCATATGGATTTTCACCAAATATAAAAAGTCTTATGTCAATGAAAGAATTGAAGTTAATAGGTATGAAATCTCATGATTGTTATGTTTTGATGCAACAATTTTTATCAATAGCAATTCGAGGCATAATACCAAATCATGTGAGGAATGTGTATTACAAGACTTTGTTTTTTCTTCAACACAATTTGTTGTAAGGTCGTTGATCTAGAGAATTTGGATGAGTTGCAAGTCAATATTGTTATTACTTTATGTCAAATTGAAATGTATTTTCCACCTTCCTTTTTTGATATAATGGTGCATTTGGTTGTTTATCTTGTGAGAAAGATTAAATTATGTGGTCCAGTGTATTTGAGGTATGTGTATCCTTTTGAGAGATTCATCGGTATCTTATAATGGTATGTGAGGAACCAATATCGACCTGAAGGTTGTATTATTGAATGTTACTCGGTTGAGGAAGGTATTGAGTTTTGCAAAGACTACTTATCAAGTGTTGAACCTATTGGTTTTCCTAAGTCTCATTACAAGGGAAGACTTGGAGGTAAATGAACAATTGGATTTAAAATGGTATTACTCAATGCTTAGATGCAAGAGAAAGCACATCTCCTTGTGTTTTACCACCTTACATAGGTTCATCCATATTTAGAAGAGCACATATCCATTTTAAGGCGTCTGAATCTATCCAAAGGTGAAATATGATTGACAAATGAACATAGGTTTAAAGACCAAGTGATGCATCAGTTATCAGAAGTGCCAGAAGATGTAAATTGATACCATAAAATGGTTAGCCTATGGCCCTAGGTTGAATATATGGTCTTATGAAAGATATGACATCAACGAATATACCTTTTACACTAAATGTCAGGATGACAAAAGCACAATGCAAAATAGTGGAGTTACTTTGATAGCTTCATCAAGAGAATTTTCTAGTGCTAAAGACACCATGCCAATAGATGTTATGATGTCATATTATGGTGTAGTTGAAGACATTTATGAGCTTAATTACAGGGAATTTAGGATTCCTCTCTTCCGATGTAAATGGTTTGAAAACCGACGCGATGTTCGAATGGATGAGTTAGGAATCACTTTGATCGATTTTAGCCGATTAGGTTATCAAGATGATCCAATAATTGATGCATATATGTTTATGGTAAGTTTATTTAGAAATATGTAATATGATTAATGTGGTTTATACTCATAATTACCATCTTTTGTTATTGTTTATCAAATAAATCTATTTTTTTTTTATTTTCCATTGAAATAAAGTGTTATTAGTGTGGATTATACAAATATATTTCTTTGTTATGCTTATGTTACAGGAAATCATGTCGAGTGAAAAACTAGATTCTGAGCCATCAAGTAGCATGATAAAATGGAAAACTAAGGGAACTACCACGTGCAAAAAAATGAAGAAGAAAGGGGATGAACAAAAGACAATAGATTTCGATGAGTTTGATCGCCCAATAGGAACATATGCCGACAATTTTAGTTCCTACGTTGGACTTGTAACACATTCCCATGTGAACATCATGATAAAAAGCTAAGATATGGTCGATAAGGGTATTAAAAATACAAATTAGGAAGATATTAAGGTAATTTTCCTTCAAAATTATTAACAAATTTGATAAAAAAATATTAAAATTAATTAATCTAAAATATTATTTTGCAAAAAGAGTTCAACATTCCAGATGATAACTGTTGGAATGCGGTGGAAGGATTTTAAGTATTGATTGGTGGTTAAGTACATAAATAATAAATCCATACAAAAGTCACCATTAGAATTATATGACTTCATCTCTTAGAAAGATTGGGAGGAGTTTAAACAAACACATGAATATGAAGAATATGAGATACTAATTATGAAGTAGATTAATGCAATTTACATTTACATTTATGCAAGAGATGATAATGACTTCTTCATTATTTTTTTTATTAATAGTAAATTAGTGCCAAAACGAAGGCAAAGCAAGTAAAGAATGTGCATCCACATTTCTTGAGTCGTGTAGGCTATGCCAGGAAAAAGGCTAAGTGGATTATTAAAGATCTCATCTTTTTTTTTCATCATCACCATCTATGAGTTCTGATGTTACATCATCATATGATCAAATTCTCAATTGGGTAAGAGCTAGAATAAAAAAGACAGAAGAAGAAAATTATATAATCCCAATAGAAAAGACAAAAGAGGTGGCAATAAAAATTGTAAGTATAACTTGCTAAACAAACATTAATTGCAATTATCTTTTAATATCTGTGATTGCTTATAACATATTGTTTATTTGGTGAATAGGAGATATTACAGGAAGAAGTCGCCTAAGGTAGCTAGGTACCAGAGAGGCATGATGACATATTGTCACGTGAACTTAAGAAGCTCGAATATTCTGGCTATGTGCGAGGTGTTGGAAGTGTTGTGACTATCAAGAAATTTTATGGTAATCCTGGAAAAAGGAAACTATCAACATCCATCTCACCTGAAGTTATAAAAGAGTTTGAGACTAAAATATTGGCTAAAATATTTGTCAAATTCTTGTCACATATTGCACATCTTAAGAGTATGATAGAGCAGATGACTAGGAAGTCATTTCAATTTGTCCCTGATATGGAGGTGGAGATGGATCATTCATTTGCTCGCCCAACTCCTAGTAGTTGTCACTTTGTGGACCCACCATTTCCAATATTAGAATTACAGGTAAAAATTTTGAATTTCATTACTTCCACTTCCACTTAAATCTAGCTAATATTTATTTTTTGTGTTTTTGCAGACACCTACATCATGTAGACTTGCTACTATTAATGAAGGTAAGCATGTGATTGTGGCAAGAGAGATGGTTTATCCATCCCTTATTGATGCTATGGTGCACAATCGACCTATCATACCCAATCATGTCAAGGTATCTGTAGATGAAATATTATCTGGCTTTCATGAAGCCCAAGTTCCTGTGCCTACTGAATACTTAACTACAGTTGGGAAAGCAGAAGGGAGCTTTGTTCAATGGCCAAAACATCTCATAGTTCTTGAAGAGGTAATAATTCCTAAACTTATAAAACAATACAATTTAGATTATCACATTTCATATATCATAATATGTCATGATTTATTATTAATTGATAGGAACTTAAGTCCAACCCATTAAACAAGGCTCCAAAGAATAAACAAGGTAGCGGTTTATCGAAAGAATTAGCTATAAAGCAACATGGGCCTTTAATTAATGAGAAAATTTTGGCAATTTTGAGTGGTGACATGAGGTTGATGCATGATATGGTTGCTAAATTGCCAATTGGGTACATTTTTGAAGTTTCTGCAGACATTACAGTGTTTAACTATCCAGTAGATAATCTAATGATTCATGTCAATATGGAAGACATTGCTCAACTCTTCTCTATGGAATGGCTTGATGTCTCGATCATTCGTATATTTATGATGTAAGATTATACTATTTATTACTAATATTATAAGATCGATTGAAAAAATATGAAAATAATTACTTATATATGTATTGTGATTCATGCATGCAGGTACCTTCATAACTTGTGCAATACATTTTTTATATCGTCGATTGGATTTCTTTGTCCTTAATGCTTTGTTTGATGTTCACATAGACCAATGCAGCAGAAAGATATACTATAGAAGCTTTGAAGGAACAAAGAGATAAATATTTCATTCTACTATCATACTTCTAGGGGTAATAAGCATTTACATTCATGTTTGCATAATTTTTATTCTCAATATTTTTACTAACTTTAACAAATTTGTATATCTTTAGTAACCATTGGATGTTGATTGTATTTTGTTGTGAATAGAGGGAGACATTTTTCATAGATCCTTTAGCCCGTTGTAGCCGCAATATAAGTCTGAAACCTCATATTAACCTGTAAGTTATAATGCTACTAGCTAATAGTTTCTATAATGTTTGTAGCGTTTTCAATATTAATGTCGATTTTGATATACACTTATTTTTCAGAGCCTATATAACTTATACTATAGAAGGTGGAAAAAATAAATGTGTAAGGTTAAAATGGAATGACATTTCGACAAGAATTTTATACTCCTAATTACTAGTTAGATTGAAGTTTTTATGATTTTATAATCCTTTATTTGGCTTTTTCTTTGTCGTTTTTTCTATTTTAAGTGTCATTAACAACAAAGAGGTATTGAATGCGGATATTACGTCATGAGGTATATGTACGAAATTGTCATATATCATAACAGTGATAGAACATTGATTAAGATATGTTTTTCAAATATTAATCAATTTATATTACAAGTATGATACATAACTAGCTATTAATTTATTAATTTTTAACATATTTTTTATTCTTTATTTGATTTATCTTGTAGGCTTTTGAAAATGGATCATATAGTCAAGATTAAATAGATAAAATTTGATATATATGGTCAAATTACTTTATAAGAGAGTGTATGTAATCTTTTTATTTATTTTTGTAAAATATTTCATATTAATGAGAAATGCAATTTTAAATTAATGAATTTTGAGAACTTGTGAATTAATTATTTTCATGTGAATTGTTTTAGGCATGTTGTGTTGCTTTGATTTATTTAATTTTTGTAGTTTGTGTTGTCTTGTAAATATTTTTGTAAATTCATGATTATTGAGTATTTGTGACTTGAATGTTGGATGCCTATTGTGGCTTGCAATATTGAAGCAGACTTATTATAAATTTTGAAGCAGGTTAAATATGAATGGCAGCAGTATAATATCAGCTTTAATTTAAAAAAAAAGACAGTAGGTGTTTATCAATTCATTGTGACAGATGCATATAACTTGATTATACGTGTCTGTTATTAAAAATAGCAGATGCATATAACCTGATTATATATGTCTGCTATTACTAAATGACAGATGCTTATAACGTGATTATATGTTTCTGCTATTACTAAACAACATATGTGTATAATCAAGTTATACACGTTTGTCACAATGATAAACACATAAAATTTATATTATATGTGTCTCCTATATATGTGTCTACTATTTAACAAACGCATAAAATATAAAATAACAGACATGTATAACTCTTTTCTGTACTAGTGATTGCCCTGAAGTTGAACTTGATTCCAGTACCAATTTTCTTTTTTTTTTTTGGGTCTTTATGTCTTTGGATTTGCACCCAAAAAAAAAAGAAAACAGAGAAAAAGAGATATATGGAGAAGATGGAAATTTTTCTCTTTTTTTCTTATTTTTATTCTTTATGTATTTGGATTTACAAAAAAAAAAAAGAAAAACAAAAATATGAAGAAGATGGAAGAGAACAACGAAATCCAAAATTTGACAAGCCACTGATGATTTCGATTTTACTACAATGGATTATTCTCATTAGTAAAGATCTAAATAGACCTCATTGTTGATTTTGGATTTAAATGATGGAGATGGTGCGAGAAAGAAAGGAGAAAGTAAAGGAAGTAAAAGAATAAATGGGCAAAGAAGATGAGGGTTAAAGAAAATTACTATTGAGGGCAATAATAATATGATTTGGCACCATTTTTTAGGAGTTCATGTGCCTATATTTGTTGAGCATCACTTGCTTTACCATGTGGTAGAATAGGGCTGCAAAAAGTATACTTTTAAAAAGATATAGTGTGCAAATATTACACGTTAAAGTTTAGGTATGCAAGTAGGGGCTTTTAATAAGTTAGAGGGGTGTTTATTTATTAATCCTTTTTTTACTGTATTAATAACAGAATGAATATAAATTATATAATATATCATAACATTTTATACTTTTAACATTAAATATTATTAACTCTTATAAAAATATTTATATATTGATATAAATTAAAATTTTACAATATATATATATATATGTTGAACCTAATAGTTAAGCCCCTTGTACTTGTCACTTTTAGTAATTTTACTCTCTATACCAATTTTTAATACAACTTACTCATTGAATCTATTTTTTGGCACAACTAGCCCTCCAATTACTAATTTATAGGCTTAATAGACCATAATAAGTTGACATGACATGGGTGTGTAACTTAAACAAATTTATAGTGCCTAAAAGTTTAATCTATAGCATTTTGTGATTAAAAAATCTATAATTCCAACTTTACCCTTCTTCATCTCTTTAATTTTCATTTTCATATATTTCTTTCTCTTTTTTTCTTTTTTCTTCCTTGTTCATCTCCTACGTTCAAGATCTTCTATCCTAGCTGGATATCCATTTTAACTTTGTGGAGGCAAACCCTTTTACATTTAATTTAGTCAATGTAAAATTGTCTTCAATTTATGGTTAGACCTTTTGTTGATAAATCTTGAAATTTAAAGAAAACATAAACGAAAAATATAGAGAGTTATGGAGAGCCACCATGTTGTGATAAAATTAGAGTGAAGAAATGAACATAAACACCTAAATAAGGTGTTATGTTCTTGTATTCAAAAACATGGATTTGGAAATCTAAAATCAGTACTTTTGTAACATTTTCTACTTTATCCATATGAATTTTACATGCATTTTATTTAGATATATGCATCTTGTATATACTTTACTTGATCACGTGCATTCCATATGTATTATTATAGAAACAAATTCATGATACGCACTAGGTACATGTCCTAATATTTTGTAATTATATTGAGTTACACGTGTCAATTTTTTAATTTAATTAAGGATTATATGAAATTGAAATTTAAGTAAGTAAAACGACTATATTGAAATAAATTAAATTTGACATAGTTAATATAATTAAATTGGACTACTTGATTCAATTATAATTTTGTATTGACTAGCAAATCTATATACATGTAAATATGTAGATGAGATGATGATGATGATGATGATAATAATAATAATAATAATAATAATAATAATAATAATAATAATAATAATAATAATAATAATAATAATAATAATAATAATAATAATAAATAAATAAATAAATAAATAAATAAATAGAAAAAGAAAAAAAAAGGAATAGACAAAAAAAAAAGAAGAAGGGACAAGTGATGTGGCAAAATTGGTCCTTGTATTATTTTTCTTTACAACTCTTCTTCTTCCTCTTTTTCTTTTATTTATTTCTTCAGTTTTCCTTTTTAAAAGTTCTAGGTGAGTTGTTTGTTTCTTTCCTTTGTTACAAATATTGAATTGAGGGTTGATAGGTAGTATTCTATTATGTGCAAGCATCTAAATCAAAGCTTCTGAATTTTGTTTCACGGCAGAATATTAGGGCTTAATTTTTGTGATCTTAAAGGGTGAGTTTGAAGAAGTTCAAAATATAAAAATTATATATTATGTCTTAATTTTATGGCTACATAAATAGTTTATAAGATTTAGTGTATATGAAAATATATTAGCATATAAATGAGACTAGTTCGAGTGCAAACCCTGATTAAAGTCACTTACTGTGTTCATTTATTTTGAATATAATATAACCCATATCTGAAGAATTTCAAAACATGCAAGTTGTAGCCACATGTGTTATCTATCTGTATTCCAAATTTCAAGTTCATATATTTATGGATGTTGAGTTATAGTGAAAGGAACCATGACTATTCCATAGTCCCATAATGCCTTGTGCAAGTCCAACAATTGGTTTGATTATTTTGAGTTCCTTATAGATAGAATTTGTAATTTATCAAAACATGAAAGTTAGAAGATTATGTATTAGCTAAATTTTGGTAAAAATATAACTTTAATACGTTATATATAGTATGAGATATGTTCTTCACAAATTAGACTGGTCCGAAAGTTAATCCTGTTCTGGAGTAGTGATATATTTCTTATAATTTAAGGACTTTATAAACAAAATTGATAAAGTTATAAATATGAAAATGTTATAAGAATAGAGGCCTACTTGTACTCATTGTGATAGACAACATACAGGTGAATGCAAAAGGCTCACAAAAGCATACTATTTTTATGGGTCATTGGATCATATGTATAGAGACTATCCTGAAAGAGCCAAATTAGCAAAAACTAGTAGAGGTAGAAGAGTATTTGAGAATATAGTTGAGGCATTGAAGGTCAACCCTACTAATGGAACATAGGGTAAAGGCAAAGGTAGGGGTAAAATTGGTACAACAAGCAGAGGAGTGACTAGATATGAAGGACAGAGTTCTAGACCCCTACACAGGCTAGGCTATTTGCCATGACTAAGCAGGAGGCAGTTGGTGCTCCAGAATTAGTCACCAGTAATATTTATATTTATGATATATTAGCTTATGCATTGATTGACCCAAGTTCCACACATTCATTTATATCATTGCATATGACATCCAAATTGCATTAAAAGCATAAGCCTTTGGGGATTGATATAAATGTGAGTACTCCACTATGAACATTTGTAGTTGTGAATAATGTCTATCGTGATTACTTGATATGCATTGATAAAGTTGAGTTAATAAATGATCTGATCTTATTGCCATTACATGAATTTGATGTGATACTGGGAATTGACTAGTTAACTAAATATCATGCAATAGTGAATTGCTTTACTAAGGAATTAATTTTGGAATCACCAAACTAGCCAAGGGTTGTACTTTTAGGAGAAAGAAAATTTATGCCTACATGTTTAATATCAGTTGTAAAAGCATTCCAGATGATCAAAGAAGGATATGAGGCATATTTGGCATATATGAATGATACTAGAACCACTAATAACTTGCTTGAAAATATACCAGTGGTGAGAGAATTTTCTAATGTATTCCTATAATTGCCACCTGATAGAAAGATAGAATTCACTATTGAATTGGTACCAGGGACAACACCAATATCAATGTCACCCTACCGAATGGTCTCAGTTGAGTTGAAAGAATTGAAGACCCAATTGCAATAATTTCTTGATAAAGGGTATATCAGACCTAGTATATTGTCGTGGGGAGCCCCTATATTTTTTTGTTAAAAAGAAAGACGAAATAATGGGATTGTGCATTGATTATAGGCAACTAAACACAATGACAGTCAAGAACAAATATCCATTACACATAATAGACAATTTATTTAACCACTTCTAGGGAGGCCAGATATTTTCCAAGATTGATTTGAAATCAGGCTATTACTAGCTAAAGGTAGCAGAAACATATGTTCCGAAGACTGCCTTTCAAACCAGGTATGGACATTATGAATTATTAGTAATGCCATTTGGGTTGACTAATGCTCCAGTTGCATTTTATGGCATTAATGAATAAAATGTTTCAACCATATCTAGATAAGTTTATGATAGTATTTATGGATGACATACTAATGTACTCAAAGAATAGGGGAGAAAATGAACAACACTAAAAACTTATATTGCAAAACTTAAGGGGGAAACAACTGTATGCTAAATTATATAAATGCAAATTCTAGTTGGATCATTTGGCGTTTCTTGGACATATGGTATCAGGCAAGGGCATAGAGGTGGACCCAAAAAAAATAAAGGTCGTGGTAAATTGGGAAGCCCCTAAAAATGTTTTAAAAGTGCGTAGTTTTCTGGATTTAGCAGGATACTATGGTAGATTTGTTGATAGATTTTCATTAATTGCTAGCCCTTTGACTAAATTACTAAGAAAGAATGTGTCTTTCAGATGGGCTCTAGAATTCCAAAGGAATTGTGACGAGCTAAAACACAGTTTAACCATACCAGTGTTTGCTATTCCTACTGGTACACGTGGATTTATGGTATATAGTGATGTTTCTCATCAGGGTTTGGGATGTGTGTTAATGTAGCATGGTAAGGTGGTAGCTTATGCATCCAAATAGTTGAGATCATATGAGATCTCATATCCAGTACATGATTTAGAATTGTTTACAGTTTTATTTGTATTAAAAATTTAGAGGCATTATTTGTATAGTGAGACATTCCAAATCTTCACATACCATAAGAGCTTGGATTATTTACTGACACAAAAGGAGTTAAACATTAGATAGAGACAATAGTTAGAGCTATTAAAAATTATGATTGCATAATTGAATACCATCCCAGAAAAGCTAATGTAGTAATTGATGCATTAAGTAAGAAGTCTAGTAGTAGTATAGCTCACTTACAAGCATCCTTTTTTCCATATTTGATTCAATTACAATCTATGAATGTTTAATTGAATATGTATGATGGTAGATCACTGATTGCTACTCTTCAAGTTAGACATATGCTAAACAAAAGGATCAAGGAAGCACAGGGCATAAATTCTCAATTGTATGAGAAATTTGAAATGGTAAAGTGTAACATCTTTGACCTTCCCCACATGCATTTCATTGAACATAAGCATCTTGCATACAATTCAATTGAACACGTGCATTTCACACATATTTTCTTAGAAACAAGTTCATGGCACGCACTAGCTACGTGTCCTATTATTTGGCAATTATATCGAGTCACACGTGTATCCTTATAACCTAAATAAGGATAACAAAGTATTAGAAATGAATTGAATAAGGTGACTAAATTAAAGAAAGCAAAATGATTAGATGAAGATTAGTAAACATTTACATTGCTAATTTAGTTAAATTGGGTCAAATGATTAAGTTGTATCATTGTGTGAATTAGTGAAATTATAAATATATGTAAATAATAATAATAATATAGAAAAAATAAAATGAAAATGAAACAAAAGAGAAATAAAAGATAAGAGAAGAGAAAGGAGAAGAGAAAGGAGAAAAGAGATGAGAAAAGAGATGAGAAAAAGATAAAAAGACAAAAACAAAAAGTTAGCTTTATCTTCCCATTTCTGCCTTCTTCTCCAGTCCGACTTCTTCTTCAATTTCCTCCATTTTAGACTTCACTTCATCCTTTTTTCACTTATTATTTGAAGCATATTGATCCCTTGCAAGTTTGTTCTTGGTAAGTAATCAATTTTTATTGCTATAGGGTTGATTTGAATTGCTTAGGTTCAATATTAGGCACTGCATTGCACCCCAATTTTGATATTAATAGAAATTGATTCTGGAAAAGTGTAAAACACAAAAGTTGTTCCTTTATGTCTTATATTTATGGATATGTAAACATGTTTGCAAGATGTTATGTATAGGAAGAGATATGCTCTCTCTACTAAAAATGGACAGGGTGTGAACCCTAACCAAGTTAGCTACTGTGTGCTTTGATTTCGAATATCTTAAAGTCATTATTTGAAGTATCTCAAAACATAAAAGTTGTAGATATATGTGTTTTGTATCTGTATACCAAATTTCAGGTTCATAGGTCTTGTAAATGGTGAGTTATGGTGAATGGAACCATGACTGTTCCATAGTTTGAACTGCCTACTGAGTGCCCTGGGCAGATCCAGTACATTGTTTGGCTAATTTGAGCTTGTTAGAGCTATATTCGGTAAATGATCAAAACATGAAAGTTATAGGTATATGTCTTAGCTAAATTTGGTATTAGAGCAGGGATAGGTTCCATGGGAACATGCATAAGCATAAGAGCATGATAACATATGCATCCTATGTGTTTAACATTATGTAGTGACATAATTTCATTTATTTTAGGGACATCATAAGACATAATTCACCAAGGAGGGAGAGGCCGACTGAAATGCATTCTCATGAGGTATCACCTCATTTACATAGAGATCAACCAGCACTAGGAGCTAGAGCTCCAGCACATGCATCACAGTCATATCATGCAGAGGCACCCTATGAACACCCAGATCAGGAAGTGGATGGTCCTGAAATGTACAAGGAAAGACGTTATGACAAGCTGAGGAAACATGGCACAACTGATTTCAATGGCACAACAGACCCAGCAGAAGCTAAGACATGGCTGAAAAGGACACAGAGGGTACTGAATATGATGAGATGTACCCCAGATGAAAAATTCGATTATGCAGTATCCTTGCTGCAAGGAAATGCTTATGAATGGTGGGAGACAGTCCTCGACAGTGATGCACAATCACCGGTATTGACATGGAATGATTTCCTCCTGGAATTTTAGAACAATTACATGCCTGAAGCATATAAAGATGAGAAGAGGAAGGAATTCCTGAATCTAAAACAGGGGAATATGTCTGTTACGGAGTATGAAGTACAGTTTTATAAACTTTCTCATTATGCCACCTTCATGGTCTCTACTGAAAGAGACAAATGCAGGAAGTTTGAGGAGGACCTCAAATATGAGATCAAAAACAGAATCACAACTACTAATCTTGATAGTTATGCCAGACTCAGAAATGTTGTAATCAGAGCTGAACGGTTAATGAAAGAAGCTGGGGAGCAACAAATTAAAAGGGCAGCACGTGAGTTCTTTGGTGAGACTATTAGAAGGTCGGGAAAAAGAGGTAGATATATGCCTGCATAGTCTAACAACAGAAGTGGGTACTCCAGTTCTAGAGGTCGAGGCATGACTTTCTCTTACCCAAGCAGAGGGCAGAACCAATATGTTGAACAGAGGCCCACATGTAGTCATTGTGCTAGACATCATACGGGCGAATGTAGAAGGCTCACAGGAGCATGTTATTTCTGTGGATCGATGGAGCACATGTATAGAGACTGTCCAAATAGAGCCAAACTAGCAGAGACTAGCAGAGGTAGAGGAGTATCTGAGACTACAGTTGAGGCACCGAGGGTCTACCCTACTAGTGGGACACAGGGCAGAGGAAGAGGAAGAGGCAGGGGCAGGACTGGTACAATGGGCAGAGGAGTGACCAGGTCTGAAGGTCAGAGTTCTAGACCCCCTACTCAGGCCAGGGTGTTTACTATGACTAGACAGGAGGCAGTGGATGCTCCCAAATTAGTTACCGGTAATATTTACATTTATGATATGTTAGCATATGCATTGATTGACTATATCATTGCATATGACATTTAAAATGCATCAAATGCATGAGCCTTTGGGGATTGACATAAATATGAGTACACCATTGGGAACAGTGGTAGTTGTGAATAATGTCTGTCGTGATTGCCTGATATGCATTGACAGAGCTGAGTTAATAACTGATCTAATTTTATTGCCAAGATATGAATTTGATGTGATACTGGGAATTGACTGGTTAACTAGACATTATGCAATAGTGAATTGCTTTACTAAGGAAGTAATTTTGGAATCACCAAACAAGCCATGGGTAGTATTTCTAGGTGAAAGAAAACTTGTGCCTACATGTCTAGTTTCAGCTGTAAAGGCATTTCGAATGATCAAAGGGGGATGTGAAGCATATTTGACATATGTGACTGATACTAGAACCACTGATAGCTTGCTTGAAAATATACCAGTGGTAAGGGAATTTGCTGATGTATTCCCAGATGATATACCTGGTTTACCACCAGATAGAGAGATAGAATTCACTATTGAACTAGTACCAGGAACAACACCAATATCAAGGTCACCCTACAGAATGGCCCCAATTGAGTTGAAAGAACTGAAGGCCTAATTTCAGGAGTTACTTCACAAAGGGTATATTAGACCTAGTGTATCACCTTGGGGAGCTCTAGTGTTATTTGTTAAAAAGAAAGATGGAACAATGAGATTGTGCATCGATTATAGGCAACTGAACAAAATGACGGTGAAGAACAAATATTCATTGCCTAGAATAGATGATTTGTTTGACCAGTTGCAAGAAGCCCAAATATTCTCCAAGATTGATTTGAAATCAGGCTATTACCAACTGAAAGTAGCAGAAGCGGATGTTCCAAAGACTGCCTTTCGAACCAGGTATGAACATTATGAATTTTTAGTAATGCCATTTGGGTTGACTAATGCTCCAGCTGCATTTATGACATTAATGAATAAGGTGTTTCAACCATATCTGGATAGGTTTGTGATAGTATTTATTGATGACATATTGGTGTACTCAAAGAATAGGGGAGAACATGAACAACATTTGAAAGTTGTGTTGCAAACTTTGAGGGAGAAACAATTATATGCCAAATTGAGTAAATGTGAATTTTGGTTAGATCATTTGGTATTTCTTGGACATGTGGTGTCGTGTAAGGGCATAGAGGTTAACCCAAAGAAAATTGAGGCTATGGTAAATTGGGAAGCTCCTAAAAATATTTCAGAAATGCGTAGTTTTCTGGGTTTAGCCGGATACTCCAGAATGTCAGAGGAGTTTCGATGAACTAAAACACAGACTAACCTCAGCACCAGTGTTAACTACCCCTATAGGTATAGGTGGGTTTACAGTATATAGTGATGCTTCTCACCAAGGCTTGGGATGTGTATTAATGCAATATGGTAAGGTGATAGCTTATGCATCTAGGCAACTGAGACCACATGAGATCTCATATCCAGTGCACGATTTAGAATTGGCTGCAGTTGTATTTGCATTGAAGATTTGGAGGCATTATCTGTATGGTGAGACATTCCAAATCTTCACAGACCATAAAATTTTGGGTTATTTGCTGACACAAAAAGAGTTAAACATGAGGCAAAAACGATGGTTAGAGCTATTGAAAGATTATGACTGTACAATTGAGTACCATCCAGGGAAAACCAATGTGTAGGAAGGCTAGTAGTAGTGTAGCTCACTTGCAAGTATCCTCTTTTCCATATTTGATTCAATTATGATCTATGAATGTTGAATTAAATATACATGATGAAGGATCACTAATTGCTACTCTTCAAGTCAGACCTATACTAAAGGAGAGGATCAAAGAAACACAAAAAAAAGATCCTCAATTATGTGAGAAAGTTGATATGATAAGGCAAGGAAAGAGTATAGAGTTTCATTTGTAGAATGATACACTGATGTTAAAATCACGCATATGTGTTCCAGACACTGAGAACTTGCATCAGGAAATAATGAAAGTGGCACACAATGCACCGTATGCAATGCACCCAGGGATGACAAAGATGTATCACAGTTTAAGGCCTCATTACTGGTGGCCAAGAATGAAGAAAGACATAGCAGAATATGTTTCCAAATGCTTGACATGTCAACAGATTAAAATTGAACATCAGGCACCAATTGGTAAGTTACATCCATTGCTAGTGCCAGAATGGAAATGGGAAAGAATAACGATGGATTTTGTCTATGGATTGCCAAGAACGCCACGAAAAAATGATGCAGTATGGTATACTTGTGGTATATTTGAAGTATATGTTTGACATATGTGATATATATACATGGTATATGTATAGTATATGCAAGGTATATGTGTGGCATATGAGGTATATATGTGATATATGTATATTATATGTGATAAGAAATAATGGTTGAAGAATGCTTAAATACAAGTGCATATGCATATGGACTAAAAAGACGTTGTGACTAATTAATCAATATTGTAAAGCAAAAGAGGAGGCCTATGGCCCAACAAATGTGCAAATGAAACAAATGATCAAGCTAGCTAGCAAATGCAAATGCAAATGTTCACATGACAAATGTTCACATGGAAACCCGGGGCAATGTCTGCTTAACTTGGTCACAACATAATGAAACAAGCAAAGCATTTGCATACATAAAGAGTAATGATTATATGTTTCAACTTTATTGATACATATATGATACTGATGAATGGAATGGAATATGTGGTATATAAAGTAGAATTGTGATTTATTACTATGAGTTGTTTGGTACTTTAGAGCTCATTGGATGGTTATTCTCACTGAGCCGTAACTCATCAATTTGCATCATTTTTCAGGTAAAGAAAAGTGATAGCTCATTTTGAGTAGCGTATAAAAGACATGAAGCACAGGTCACTAGCCGAGCCTCATCACTCTCTCTCATTGCATTCCACACGAGCATGAAAACATGTCATCTGTATTTTGGACTTATATGCTTGAATATGTATTATCCCTTTAGATTAGTTTTGAAATGTATAAATGGAAACAACCCATAATCCTTCGGATGGAACTTTTATGTTTTAATATATGTGATATATCGTATTGTGGTTTTTAATGTTTACTTGAAAAGTCATTGAGTGATATTACAGAATATGAGACTTGTAAAGTCATTGAATAGAATTACAGGATATAAGACTTGTAAAGGCATTAGTTGATTTTACAGGATATGATATGAAAAAAAAATTTACTACCACTATTATCAGGGTATTTTCTCTTTCCAATATGCAGTATGTGATTATTTGATACAGAAATAGGTTATACTTAAATGCATAAGGTGTGACGTTATATAAAGTAGGGAAACAAAATAGAGTTTCATTTACAAGATGATACACTGATGTTAAGTCATGCATATGTGTTCCAACCATTGATAATTTGCACTAGAAAATAATGGAAGAGGCACATAATATACCTTATGCAATGCATCCAAGGATGATAAAGATGTATCACAATTTGAGACCTCATTATTGGTGGCCAAGAATAAAGAGACATAGCAGAATATGTTTCTAAATGCTTAACATGTTAGTAGATTAAAATTGAACACCAGATGCCAATTGGTAAACTACACCTATTGTCAGTGCTAAAATGGAAATGGGAGAAAGTAATGAAATATTTTTTTTTATGGATTGCCAAGAACTCTATGGAAAAATTATGCAATATGGGTAATTATTGACAGATTAACCAAGTTTGCACATTTTTTACCTATCAAATGGGAGTGTACACTTGAGATCTTAGCAAAATCATATATGAATAAGATAGTCATATTACATGGTATTCCAGTGTCCATTGTATCTGATAGAAATCCATGATTTACTTCACATTTTTGGGTGAGTTTATAAGACGCATTAGGAACAAAATTCAACTTTAACATTGCATTCCACCCACAAACTGATGGACAATCAAAAAGGACTATACATATATTGGAAGAAATGATCAGGGCATGTTCTATGGAATTTAGAAGAGGTTGGGATGAATATATATCATTAATAGAATTTGCTTACAACAACCAATATCATAGTAGTATCCATATGGCACCATATGAGGCATTCTATGATAGAAAGTGCATAAGTATTATCATTTGGGATGAAGGAGCATGTGCATTAGAAGGGCCAAAGATAGTACAAGATATAGTGGATAAGATCAAGATTGTTAAGAACAAGCTAAATGCAGCACAAGAAAGATAAAAAAGCTATGTTGATTAGCATAGATGGGAGATAGAATACAAGTTAGGTGAGAAAGTATTTCTACAAGTATCTCCATGGAAAAAGATAATTCGATTTAGTCAGAAGGGTAAATTAAGCCTAAGGTACATAGAGCCTTATGAAATTCTTGAGAAGGTTGGTCTATTGGCACACAAATTGGCTTTACCACTAGAGATGGTACATATTCATAATGTGTTTCATATGAGTATGCTTATAAGGTACAGGTCAGATCCTACACATGTACTTAAAGATCAAGCTATTGAGATTGCAGATGACATGAGTTATGTTAAGAAACTAGTGGAAATCATCAAATACATGACTAAATAGCTGAGAAACTGAGAAATACCTTTAGTTAAGATATTATAGAGAAACCATTCACAAGAAAGAGGCAACATGGGAAATAGAAGAAAATATGAAAAGATAATATCCACACTTGTTCCTTGATATTAAATTTCGATGATAAAAACTTTAAAAGGAGGGGAGAATTGCAACATCTCGACTTTTCCCATATGCATTTCCACATGCATTTCATTTAGACGTATGAATCTTGTATTCTTCACTTGATCACATGCATTCCATATGTATTGTCATAGAAACAAGTTCATGATACACACTAGCTACGTGTTCTAGTATTTTGCAATTCTGTTAAGCTGCATATGTCAATTTTATAATTTAATTAAGGCTGACATGATATTGAAATTTAAGTAAGTAAAATGACTAGATTGAAATAAATGAAATTTGACATATTTAATATAACTAAATTGGACTACTTTAATAAATTATAATTTTGATATTGACTAGTAGGATTAGATACATGCAAATATATAGAGGAGATAATGATGATGATGATGATGATAATAATAGTAGTAGTAGTAGTAGTAGTACTAATAATAATAATAATAATAATAATAATAATAATAATAATAATAATAATAATAATAATAATAATAATAATAATAATAATAAATAAATAAATAAATAAATAAATAAATAAATAGAAAAAGAAAAAGAAAATAAAGGAAGAGACAAAAAAAAATGAAGAAAGGACAAGTGATGTGACAAAGCTTGTCCTTGCATTCCTTTTCTTTACAACTATTCTTCTTCTTCTTTTCTTCACTTCTTCAATTTTCCTTTTTAAAAGTTGAGTTGTTTGTTTCTTAAATTTTTACAAATATTGAATTGATGGCTGATAAGCATTAGTCTATTATATGCAAACATCTAAATCAAAGCTTCTGAATTTTATTTCATGGCAGAATGTTAGGACTCAGTTTTTGTGGTCTTAAAGGGTGAGTTTATAGAAGTTTAAAATATAAAAGTTATAGCTTTATGTCTTAGTTTTATGGCTATATAAATAGTTTTATAAGATTTAGTGTATATGAAAATATATTAGCATATAAGTGAGAATATTTTGGGTTCAAACCTTGATTGAGTTACCTACTGTATTCATTTATTTTGAATATAATATAGCCCATATTGGAAGACTCTCAAAACATGAAAGTTGTACCCACATGTGTTATCTATTTGTATTCCAAATTTAAGATTCATATATTTTTTGGATATTGAGTTATAGTAAAAAGAATCATGACTATTCCATAGTCTCTTAGTGCCCTGTACAGGTCCAACAATTTGTTTGATTATTTTGAGCTCCTTATAGATAGAATTTATAATTTATCAAATATGAAAGTTATAAAGTATATCTTTGCTAAAGTTTGGTAAAAATATAACCTTAATATGCTATGTATAGTATGAAATAAGTCCTTCACAAGTCAAACTAGTCCGGAAGTCAACCATGTTTTAGACCAGTGATATATTTTTTATAATTTGAGGACCTTATAGATTGAATTGATAAAAATTGTAAACATGAAAAATGTTTCATTTTAACCTATATAAATTATTTTAAAGTTTCACTATAATGACTTATATATTGTAAGATATGAAGAACTAAATTTGGTATTTTGAAACTGTCTAAGGGCAAACAATATGGCAGAAAACATAACACAAATAGAAATTTCACAAAAAATTGTATAAAGATATAATTTCTTTGAAATTTGAATATATTATATAATTATATGTTAAATTTAATTATAAATAAGAATAAAAAAACTAGACAATTGTAAAAAAAACTATAGGCTAATTAGTTCGATAAGTTCATAATGCCTTATAGAAAAAAATACTAACTATCGATATTTACTATACATATTAATTTGTTTAAGTCACATTAAGTTTTTCTAGTTATAAATTAATTATTTATATTTCTATTTAGGCTCAGAATTAATTGGAGACCCACAAGAAGGGGATAAACAATTAGTTAAAGGTCGAAATCAAAGAAGAAAGGTGAGTTTAATTATCAAGTGATTTATTTAGTATACATAAACATTGCATATTATGTGAAATGATTTATATTTATGCAATTCATATGATTGTCTTGATTTAACCTTGATAATGAGATGATGGATAATTTGTGATATATGTGGTATATATAAATGGTATATGTATGGTATATTTAAGGTATTTGTTTGTCATACATGATATATACATGGATGTGTATAGTATATGTGAGGTATACGCATAGCGTATATGGTATATTTATGGTATATATGGGGTATATGTAATAAGAACATAATGGTTGATGAATGCTTAGACACAAATGCATAAACAAAAGAACTTAAAAAGGAGTTGTGACTAGTTAATCGATATTGCAAGACAAAAGAAGATGCTTATGGCCTAACAAATGTGAATATAAGACATATGATCAAACTAACTAGCATATGTAAATATTCTCATGGAAAATTTTCATGTGGAAACCGGGGGCAATGTTTGTTTAGCTTGATCACAACAAAATGAAATGAGCAAAACATGAGCATAAGCAAAGAATAGTGATTGCATGTTTAAATTTCACTTGTAATTATATGATAATGGTGAATGAAATGGAATACATAGTATGTATTGGGTTTGTAATTTATTACTATGAATTATTTGGTACTTTAGAGCTTATTTAATTATTACTCTCACTGAGTCATAACTCATCAATTTGCATCATTTTTCAAGCAAAGAAAAGTGATAGCTCATTTTAGTTGACATATAGAAGATATGGAATAAAGGTCATTGGTCGAGCCTCACCACTCTCTCCTTACATTCCACACGAATATGAGATCATTTCATCTATAATTTGGGGCTTATATGTTTGTATCTGTATAGTTACTTGGAGTTGTACAATGATATGTAAATGGTGAAACTCATAGACTTGTATGTGTAAAGTTTAATTTAATACATGTAATATATTATGTTGCGATGAAAGCATCAATGTTAATTTACACAATCATTGAATGATATTATGGGATGTTATGAAAAAACATTTACAATAGATGTTAATAGGATCTTATGTATTACTAGTATGCCACATGTAATTATTTAACACTAGGATAGGTTATACTTAAATATATAAGGTATGGTGTTACAACTTTTATATGTACCATTTGAGATTAAGAAGGTTAGTTGATGGGAAAAAAACTTATGAGAGTTGAGAAAGAGGAGTAATGGAGATGAGACTCAAAATTCCTTGAGGATTTGTTGAAAAATCCTTTGAAAATTAATGTTGACAACAATGGTAGATGGTGTTTATGGATAATTGATGGAATATTGGAGAAAATTCTAGTTTTAAGATGTTTACATGTGTTGCCCAGATATTGAACCAAGAAGGGGGGATTGAATTGGAGTTTAAAAAATTTAACTTTAAAATTCGGAAATAAAAATTAAGTTTAGTAAGGTTAGAAGAATATGACACTAGGAATGTTATAGAGGTTCGGGTGTTAACAAACCCTACTTCTCTCCCCAATCCCGATTGGGAGTTTCACTAACACACTAAGTGTTACAATGGAGTTTTACAAGCTCACTCCCAACTATGGTGTTTCTAACAATGACTCACACCTAACCCAGAAATCTCTTGTGTTTTATAGGCTCATACAATAACCAATTCCTTGTGTTTTATAGGCTCACACAAACAACCTTTACCTTGTGTTTTACAGGCTCACACAAACAACCTTTACCTTGTGTTTTACAGACTCACACAGACAACCTTTCTTTGTGTTTTACAGGCTCACACAAACAACCCTTACAAGTGATCTACTCTTAACCCAAAAATATCCAAAACTCACTTGAGTAAATGATTACAGAGAGACACACTTACAAATCTATATTGCTCAATAAATGATGAGCAAAAAGATTTTTATAGAGAATAAATATCAAATGCACAAAATGGCTTACAATAAGGTTTTGATTCAAAATATTTTCAATTCTCTTGTTCTTTTGTTCTCCTTGTTCACTCTCTTGTTCTAGATGCATAAATGACTTGCATTTATACTTCCATAGCAAATTATAGCTGTTAGAATGCATTTAATATGAAACTAGCCATTGCACCAACCCTAATAATCACGCCTAACATTTTTCTCTTTCATCTTGCACGGTCGTGACTCTGTGTGTCACGGGCGTGACTGTTCTTCCAAGTCGTGACTTGAGTGGTGTCCTTGGCCGTGAAGCATTCTGGAATGTTTTGAAATGTTTATTCACGGGCGTGACATTTTACCTTCACGAGCGTGACAACTTTCCAAGCCGTGGTCCATGTGATGACTTTGGTCATGAAGCTCTCTGGAAGAATTTGTCATGTCTTTTCACGGGCGTGACATTTCTTTCACGGGCATGACTGAAATGCTCATTCATGGTTGCTATTTTCCTTCATGGCCATGAACTTTAAATATTGGTTTGTTGGCACTGGGCTTCATCACGGGCGTGACATATAGAGTCACAGGCGTGAACATGCTACTTATTCAATTTTATCTTTTAAAGATTAATCTTCCATTCTTTATTCTTGCTATCATATTCCATACCCTGTTCAATAGACTTAGAAAACAAGTATGTTAAATACAATATTGCTATTTTATTTTTTAGCATCAAAATGATGGAAATACCTCTCAAGGTTCAACAATCTCCCTTTTTTTGATGGTGATAAATAATCTAGCAAAATTTGCTTTTGAGAAGTCTCCCCCTCAAAAGATGCTTAGGATAAAGAATGCTGAAATGCAAGAATTGTAAAGAATGATGAAGTTTAGCATAAAATAAACTTTCTAGTTTTAAGTATATGCAAGTTATATGCAAAGTATATCCAATGTATACCAAAATTTTCTTTAAAGCATGAAGTATATGTAAGGTATATTTAGAGTATATCAAGTGCATATTCATTTATGTAACTTGCATCAAGGTATATGCAAAGTATACTTAAGATATATTTAATGTGTATAAAGCTCATTTGCATACTTGCATATTCATTTTGAATCAAAATTTAAGTATTGCACTTAACTTTGCACTTAACTCAATATATTGTTAGGTTCTCCCTACTTAATTTTGCATTTAACTTTAAAATAATATATTGCTAGGTTCTCCATTTTGATTCAAAATTAAGTATTGTTTGCTCTTATCTTTAAACAATATATTGCTAGGTTCTCCCCCTTTTGTCATCAACAAAAAGAATATCAATAAAGATAAACCATAATGGAAAACAAAGTAAATATATTAATTTAAGAAGAAAGGTACAATCACAAAAGTAATTAAAATGCAGAAAGGAAATTTAGAATTTCCTACAAACAAGCAAGCTAAAAACAAACATAACAAGGCTAACAAAAACATCTAGCCTATCATTTAACCAAATATCCTATCTCTAAGTCGAGCAACTTTTACCTTGAGGCTGTCCATCTGAGACTCCATGAACTCCTTGAGGTTCTCCAACCTCTCATCCATGGAATCCTGCAGCTGCTTAAATCGTGGTGCTAGGAGGTCAACCACTTGCTAAGCCAAATTTGGTGTGGAAGCCGAGGATTGTCCGATGTCTTACTCAACCTCAGGAGGTGCCACCTCAACTCTAGCCCTCTTCTTCTACTGAATTCCTTAGAGGCCATCTTTGAAGTCTTCTGAGTCATTATCTTCCCAAATGATCTCGCCAACGGTGTCGATGAAACGGTAGTAGATGTTGTTCTCAAATACAATTCGAACAGCTGCTCCCATCTTGATGAAGGACTCAACATCCAGAAGGTCTCGAGGATGCCCTGGGATGAGGTTGTAGTGATGTGCATCCAGCTTTAAATATCCGAGCTTTAAGGCAATGTGGGTCACGTACCCACCAATAAGAATGTCTCCGGAGGGCTTGGTGGCAATTGAGAGGATATGGTTTGCAAACCATCGAGATAGGGCCACTATGAGGCCTCTTCGGGCCATCTCCAAGAGAAAAAGCTCAGACTTCTGGATTGTGCCATTGCTGTCTCTTCAGGCAAAAATGCTCTAGGTCAGAAACCTATGCAAATACTTATGTACTGGGGATCGGAGGTGAGTACTCTTCATCTTTTTAACATCCCAGCTGCAATCCAACCCGAAGTGAGTCCATGCCTAAGTAGCATAGAACTCTACTTCACTATCGTTCAGGATGCCATCTGAGGGAAGATTGAATAAATCTCCGAATTTTGTGGTAGAGAGGGTGTTAGGATTCTTGCACAATTGAAACTTCACCATGCCAGTAGGTGATACTTGCAGAGTGCTCAAAAACTCCAAGGTGGGCTCCCTCAAAGTGGGTTGATGAATGTCAATAAATTCTTTCAAATGACAGGCCTAGAGTTGTTCTGTCATCACTGTCTTGAGCCCGAGAGTACGAATTGTTTGCCACTCAAACGATTTTGAGGAAATAAGTGGCCTTTTCTTGAGCACAGAGTACCTAGGATGGCAATGCTCTGGAATGATGTTCATTTGGTAATATGTGTACCTTCTGGGAGCATGAGATTTCTTCCTAGTACCCTTTGATGATCAAGTTTCCATCTTGCTTGAAGAAATAAACTTTTGAAGAGTGGAAAAGATTTGACATTATTTGTGAGGAAACCCTAAGGAAATATGATTTGTGATGATGGAAGAGGTTTTAGAAGGTATTTATAGATGAAATTTGTGGCTAGGGGGCCGGAATCTTTAATATGACATTCAATGTATGTAAATTAGAGCAGTTGAGAGAAGTTGTATAGTTGAAATGTAAAAAATAACCGACAGAAATGTTATATAGCCGACATCTTCATGGGCGTGAAGAACGTAGTCACGGGCGTGAAATGGTGCTCTACCCATGAAGAAAGGCATGAAATTGATCACGATCGTGACATTTGAAGATCACGAGCGTGAATAATGAACTATCACGGTGGTGAAAACTGAGTCACGGGCGTGAAGTGTTGAATTTCACTACTTATGACCGTGAAACAAAGCGTGACTCAAAGCGTGAACGCTTCTGTAAGTTTTTGGTGAAAAATGTTCACGGTCGTGAAAAAGTGTCACGGGCGTGAACAAGGCATTTCACGGGGGTGAATGAAGTCGTGAAACATAGTATTCACTACTTTAAGGCGTGAACCATATCGTGAATCAAGTCGTGAAAGCTATTGGTTCTTTTGGCGACTTATTTCACGGTCGTGAACATATGTCACAGGCGTGAATTCTCTAAAATTCTCATTAAATAAAATTAAGTCCTAGAACAAGACTAAAACATTTTTATGAAGATTCTATCCCTTATAACATAAATTTTTACATCAAATTAACTATCTTATATCTAGTAAGATGAGACAAAAACAAGATTATCACTTAAGGCTTGGCAATTTGGCAATCACAAAGTTAATCCATCAATCATACAAGCTCTCTTCTTATGAAATTAAATCTTTCCTCATTTAGAGACTTAGTAAAGATATCTGCCAATTGATTTTTTGTGTTTATATTTCCAATACAACATCTCCATATTGAACATGATCTCTAATAAAATAGTGTCTAATGTCAATATGCTTACTTCTAGAATGTTGAATGGGATTCTTTGTTAGATTCATAGCACTTGTATTGTCAAATCTAATAGTATATGGTTCATATTATGACCATAATCCTTAAGTTGTTGTTTCATCCAAAGGATTTGTGTACAACAAGATCCTGCTGCTACATACTCTACTTCAGTAGTAGAAAGAGCAACTGAAACTTGTTTCTTGCTAAACCAAGAAACTAAGCACTCTCCAATAAAATGACAAGTACCTGAAGTACTTTTTCTATCTAAAAGACTACCAGCATAATCAGCATCTGAATATCCTACAATATAAAAGGATGAATTTCTAGGATACCACAAACCTATATGCAATGAGCTATGTAAATATTTTAGAATTCTTTTTACTGCATGTAAATGAGACTCTTTTGGACATGATTGAAATCGTGCACATAAGCATACACTATACATTATGTAAGGTCTAGAAGTAGTAAGATATAAAAATGATCCGATCATACCTCTATAGAGCATTTCATTAATGCTCTTACCCTTTTCATCCTTGTCCAATTTTGTTGATGTGCTCATTGGAGTCTTGGCATTCTTGTATACTTCCATTCCAAATTTCTTAAGTAAGTCTTTGGCATATTTGGATTGGTTGATGAATATGCCCTCATTGCCTTGTTTTATTTGTAGACCAAGGAAATATTTAAGCTCACCCATCATGCTCATTTCGAATTCCCTAGTCATACACTTAGCAAATCCTTGACAAAGCAATTCATTAGTAGACCCAAATATGATATCATCAACATAAATTTGAACAATTAGAATATCATGCTTATGCTTTTTAATAAATAGTGCAGTGTCAACATTCCCCTTTGTAAAGTTATTTTTTAAGATGAAAGAACTTAGTCTTTCATACAGAGATCTTGGGGCTTGTTTCAAATCATATAAAACCTTTGAAAGTTTAAAAATATGATTAGGCAAATCATAGCTTTCAAAACCTGATGGTTGTTCTACATAAACTTCTTCTTCTATATAACCATTTAAAAATGCACTTTTCACATCCATTTGAAATAGTTTGAAATTCATGTGGCATGCATATGCTAAAAGTATTCTTATGGCTTCTAATCTAGCTACAGGAGCATAGTCTCATCATAATTTATTCTTTCTTCCTGATTATATCCTTTTGCAACTAATCTAGCCTTATTCCTAGTTATTGAACCTTGTTCATCTAATTTATTTCTAAATACCCATTTGCTACCTATAATTTGATGATCCTTGGGTTTAGGTACTAAGGTCCATACCTTACTTCTCTCAAATTGGTTGAGTTCCTCTTGCATTGGAATCACCCAACTTTCATCATTAAGATCCTCTTCAACATTTTTAGGCTCAATTTGAGAAATAAAAGCAAGGTCAGAGGCTAAATGTTTGAAATGAGATCCAATACTTATTCCCCTCGAAGGATCACCAACGATTTGCTTTTTGGGGTGATCTTTTGTCAATCTCCATTCCTTTGGGAGCTCTTGCATGTTTTCCTCTTGAGCTTGGGGTAGAGAGTCATCTTGATGTGAATCTTCTTGATCATTTTCTTCTTTTCCATTTTCAAGATCAAGTCTTTCCATGGTACCTACAACATCATCAAGAACACTACCTTTCACAAGATCAAGTCTACAAGATTCATTAAAAACAACATGCATAGATTCTTCAACAGTTAATGACCTTTTATTAAATACTCTATATGCTTTGCTAGTTGTAGAATATTCTAAAAAGATACCTTCATTAGATTTAGAGGCAAAATTTTCAAGGTTGTCCTTGGTATTCAATATGAAGCACTTGCATCCAAATACTCTAAAGTATGATATCAAGGGCTTTCTTCCATTCCATAGCTCAAATGAGGTTTTGTTTAAAAGAGGTCTTTTGAAAACTCAATTTGAAATATAACAAGCTGTATTTGTGGCTTTTGCCCAAAAGTAAGTTGGTAAACCATACTCATTGAGCATTGTTCTAGCCATTTCAATTAAAGTTCAATTTTTCTTTTCAACTAACCCATTTTGTTGAGGTGTCCTAGGAGATGAAAAATTCCATGAAATGCCATGTTCAAGACAAAAACTTTCAAAGTTTCATTTTCAAATTCCTTGCCATGGTCACTTCTTATTTTTGAAATACAATATCCTTTTTCATTTTGAACTCTTTCAGCAAAGTTTTTGAAATTTTCAAAAGCATCACTCTTTTAAGCTAAGAAAATTACTCAAGTAAATCTAGAGTAATCATCTACGATGACAAAGGCATAATGTTTACCTCCTAAGCTTGCAATTTTAGTAGGTCCAAATAAATATAAATGCAAGAGTTATAGAGGTTTTGAGGTACTTACTATGTTTTTGGCTTTGAAGGATGACTTGTGTTGCTTTCCTCTTTAGCAAGGTTCACATGTCTTGTCTTTTTCAAATTTGACTTTTAGCTGTCCCTTTACTAGTTCTCCTGTGCTGAGGCTTTGGATTAAGTTTATGTTTGCATGACCAAGCCTTATATGCCACAACCATGATTCATCACTAGTAGTCACAAGACACTTAGAGGAATGGTTAGATATTTCGTGTAAGTCTATTATGTATGTGTTGATATCTCTATTTTCTTTAAATATCTTTTGACCGTCAATAGAGGTTATAAGACATTCGTTGGAAGTAAAGGTTACTTTGTTTTCTTTATCACATAATTGACTAACACTCAACAAGTTATGTTTCAAGCCATCAACAAGTAAGACATCTTTAATAAAAGTAGTACCATTAATACCAATAGAGCCAATGCCAATTACCTTACCCTTAGCATTGTTTCCAAAGGTAACTTTACCTCCATCAATACTTTTGATTTCATTGAAGAGTTCTTTATTTCTTGTCATATGCCTTGAGCATCCACTATCAACTAGCCAAGTATTTTTGTTTATTGTTGACTTGAGGCATACCTATAGAATGACAATTCAAGTATGATTTTTAGGTACCCAAATGAGCTTGGGTCCTTAGGGGTTAGCACATGAAGGTTCCTAATGAGCCTTCCTTATCCAGCAATGTTTATTTATGTGACTAATTTTCATACAATAATTACACTGTTTAGGTCTAAAATTGCTTTTTGGTCTTACAATGTATTTCAATGCCATAATTTTATTAGACTGATTTTGAGAACAATGACATGCATAATTATGATTAATTGGTTCTTTTCTAGATGCATTCTTCTTATACATAAAGGTATGATTATTCTTTTTATGTATAGATGCTTTAGTGTACTTATTCATTGGAGCTGTTCCAGCAAGTGTGGAGATGTGAGGTTCACTAGACTTAACAAAAATAGTTTTGTGAGAAGATGATGATGTGTCCTTAAATTCTAGACCATATCTAATTAAAGGTGATCTTTGAGACACAATGAGAGTATCTAAATTCTCTTTTCCTTTGTGGAATTTTGAAATGGAATTTTTAAGTTCCTCAACTTCATTTTTCAAAGTATTATTTTCTTTAAGCAAAGATTTAGTTGAGGGACTTGATGAGTACTCATCTAATGAATTTTGAAGAGATTCATTAGATGATTTAAGCTTAAGGTTCTCCTTTTCTAAAGCATCCATTTTGATTTTCAAATTAGAAATGTTGTTCTTATAAGTACTGAATTTACTCCTATATTTCTCTAGTTCTAAATTTAATTCTTCTATAAGGCTTTGCTCATCATCATCATCATCATCATCATCATTATCACTATTACTATCATTATCACTACTATCATTATTGAAAGAGTATGAGTGTAGTGATCTTACCTTATTTGAGACGTGATCCTTAATAGCCATGAAGCATAGGTTGACCTCTTCGCTTTCGTTGTCATCTTTTTCACTTGAAGTGCTTTCGTCATCCCATGTGGCTTTGTGACATTTCTCCCCATTGTCTCTTTGGTATTTGCTCTTATGTTTCTTGAGCCTTGGACATTTTGGTTTAATATGCCCTTTCTTTCCACATTCATAACACTTTACCGCTTCTTTGTGCTTCATTAGAAGTCTGTTTGAGGTTTCTTTGCCTGAATTTTCTGGAGTTGCTCATTTTCTTCTCAATGATTCTTTTCAGCCTTCTTGAGAGCATAACAATGTCCTCATTTTCATCATCACTCATTTCTTCATCATCTTCATCTTCTTCTTGAGATTTTGAAGTAGAGGCTTTTAGTGCTAAAGGCTTTTTTTTTTTTTTTTTTTTTTTTTTTTTTTTTTTTTCTGGCTCTGCTTCAAGCTCTCTGTCTCTCTTCACTACCATTTCATGTATGAGAAGTTTGCCAATAAGCACATCAGTATTCATAATGCTCATGTCTTCATTTTCTTTTTCTATACTGACAACTCTTGAACCGTAATCTTTGAGAGGAAGACTTCCCAGGATTTTGTTATTTACATCTTCCAAGCTCAGATGCTTCTCAAGTTTCCTCAATCCATTTATGATAGCTAGAAGATGGTTGGTCATGTCAATGATTGACTCATTGGATTTCATCTTGAATAGCTCATATTCTGAAGTAAGAAGTTGAATCTTCCTGGATTTAACTTGCTTAGTTCCTTCATAATAGTTTTCCAATGTTTTCCACATGCTGCAGGCTATTAGCAGTGTTGTATTCTTCCACATTCTTCAATGGATAATGAGCTTTAGAGAATTGTCACTGCCTTTTTGTTTTTCAAATTTACTCTTCTTTGAGGCTCTGTCCAATCATCTCTTGATAAGATTTCTTCTTCACCATCAACTCCTCTTCTGGTTGGTGGTGTCCATTCTTTTCGTACACTATCCCAAACTTCAATTCCTTCACTATCCAGATATGTCTCCATCCGAAACTTCCAATGGGTATAATTTGCTCCATCGAAGTAAGGCTTGAGACATTCCATTCATTCATTGGCCATATCTTGATCTTTACTAGTGCTGTTTAGGCTTCAATGCTAGACTAAGCTCTGATACCAACTGTTGCCCAGATATTGAACTAAGAAGGGGGGTTGAATTGGAGTTTAAAAAATTTAACTTTAAAATGTGGAAATAAAAATTAAGTTTAGTAAGGTTAAAAGAATATGACACAGGGATTTTTATAGAGGTTTGGGTGTTAACAAACCCTACTCCTCTCCCTAACCTCAATTGGGAGTTTCACTAACACACTAAGTGTTATAATGGATTTTTACAAGCTCACTCCCTGGTGTTTCTAACAATGGCTCATACCTAACCCAGAAATCTCTTGTGTTGTGATGGCTCACACAATAACCAATTCCTTGTGTTTTATAGGCTCACACAAACAACCTTTACCTTGTATTTTACAGGCTCACACAAACAACCTTTCTTTATGTTTTAGAGGCTCACACAACTAACCCTTACAAGTGTTCTACTCTTAACTCAGAAATACCCAAAAATCATTTGAGTAAATGATTACAGAGAGACACACTTATAAATTTATATTGCTCAATAAATGATGAGCAAAAAGATTTTTATAGAGAATAAATATCAAATGCACAAAATGTCTTACAACAAGGTTTTGTTCAGGGTGCATAAATGACTTGCATTTATACTTCCATAGCAAATTATAGCCGTTAGAATGCATTTAATATGAAACTAGCCGTTGCACCAACCCTAGTAATCGCGCCTGACATTTTTCTCTTTCATCTTTCACGGTCGTGACTCTGTGTGTCACGGGCATGATTGTTCTTCCAAGTCATGACTTGAGTGGTGACCTTGGCCATGTAGCATTTTGGAAGGTTTTGAAATGTTTGTTCATGGATGTGACATTTTACCTTCACGGGCTTGACAACCTTCCAAGCCGTGGTCCAAGTGGTGACTTTGGTCGTGAAACTCTCTGGAAGAATTTGTCATGTCTTTTCACGGGCCTGACATTTCTTTCATGGGCATGAATGAAATGCTCAATCACGGTTGCTATCTTCCTTCATGGCCGTGAACTTTAAATATTGGTTTGTTGGTGCTAGGCTTCATCACGGGCGTGACACATAGAGTCACGGGCGTGAACATGCTACTTCTTCAATTTTATCTTTTAAAGATTAATCTTCCATTCTCCATTATTGCTATCATATCCCATACCCTGTTCAATAGACTTAGAAAACAAGTATGTTAAATACAGTATTGCTATTTTATTTGTTAGCATCAAAATGACAGAAATTCCCCTCAAGGTTCAACAACATGAATAATTATCTCTCTCTTAATATTCTCAAACATTAATTATTCCTTTAATAAAAAAAATTATTTCACATACAAAAGACAAAAAGTTTCAAATTTCTCACCATTGAGGAAAAACATTGCAATAAAGTTATCTACAAGATGGTAAAGAGGAAAATGGAGAAGATAGGGCAACTCTGTAATTATATATTTCTGCTTATTTTTCTTATTTGTTATACATGGCATGTTTTTATTGGCTTATTTTTTGTAAAATGACACATCAATGTGTGTGTTGCACACACGAAATTCTAATTGGTGCAAAACAAATTAAGGATCCTATTAAATCGTAAAACTAAGAATTTAAGGGATGATTATAACAAAAAAAATATTTAAAGGGCAATCTATACCAAAAATTGAGTATAGAGGACAAATTGACAAAAATGAGAGGTACAAAGGGTTTATGATGAATTAGGCCTATAAATTATGACTTATATTTCTAGAAAATAATTATTGATGTATATAGAGAGCTATAAACGAATAAACCGCTTATGAGCTATTCGGGTTTTGGTTTGAAAAAAAAGTTTGTTCAAAATCTCTCGTTAATCTTAATGAGTTGAACTTGAGATCAAATCTAAGCTCAAAATTCTTTTTAAGCTCGATCTCGAGCTTAATATTGTTGGTTTCGTTAGCTCATGAATATGTTTGTTTTCATTTAAGAGCTTGCAAAAATGTTTGTTAAAAAGCTCGTGAACATATTTATTTGAAAACGCACGAACGTGTTCATTTAAAAGCTGACAAATATATTCGTTTAAAAACTCGTTTATTATTATATTAATATTACTAATATATCTATATTTTATTATCGAAGTAAATATTTTGTCATTATTAGTTAACGAATCAAGCTCGAACTAAACTCATTAAACATAATAAAATAAGTTATTTTTTAATCAAGCTTGAGTCACTTGCGAGCTTAATAATTTTCAAATGACTCGAGTTGTAACACCTTTTGATATAATTAGAAATAACACAATTATACCAAAGAATGTTACAATGCATATGATTTCTAAATGCCATAAATTAAAACGTTGATACACTATGACCATGATGACTTATTAAAATCATATAACATCATTAAAAGACTTAAATACAAATAAAGATTTAATACAATAACAAATAGGCAATGCATTAGCCCAATGGTTTTATAAAAAGGGTAGTTATAAAATTACATGTCTCTAAAAATAAAAGCACATACATCTACAACTACCCAACCTAACAAAAATAATAAAATACTACAATTGTATCACCTACACCAAGTGTGTATCCTTGACTCTACTCTTGGGCATTATCATTTGTCGATCAAGACCCAAGCTCTGAACCTATGCATGGAACACCCATACACTAAGTAATTTAATACTTAATACTACATAACAACATGCAAAACACAACATATATATATATATAAAATGCACAATACATTTACCATCATACCAATACGACTTACCTTACTGTCTGCACATATAATGTACTATGTATTTATGATGTCATGCCTTAATATTCTCAATACAATACTCAACTATGCACAGCATAACAATATAAACAACCATTAAACATACAAGTGTATACCACACATAGAAATTCTTAATTACCTTATTTTTTGATTGCTCTACTCTTAACTAGACTAAATTGGATACAAATAATTTATGGCTCTCACCTGAGTCCTCAGGACACCTACCTGAGCTTTCCAAAATACATGTCTAAGGAAAAGAGTGTGCATATATCAAGCATTGAAAGAATCACACCTGGCTTAACTCTAACCTTAAAGAATCTTGAACGTGACCAGCTTAGATCACATGGTACTAATCTCCCCTTAATAGCATACCATCTCTTCTAGAGGCACATCACATGCTATAACCATACAATAGAGGCATTCCGCCGTAAACCAAATCAAACTCAATTCATATGAAAATATACCACTTTTTAAGATTAAATAGCTTCATGCCAATGAATACACTTTCATGGCCATGAAAAACCTCTTCACTGATAGTTTACCCATGAATAAAACTGTGATTCAGCTGTTAATTAACAATATGTTCACGACTGTGATCCACCCTTCACGAATATAGAACAATACTCTAACATGTATACAAGCTATATATTATGCCAATAACATTTATAAATATCAACATTTACCAATGTAATCCATTTAACATCTCAATCTACCATCTCAACCTATCAACTATAATATGTCTCTCAGTGCATTTAACCCAAAATTATACCCTATCTTTCCCTTAAAATCACCCATAACATGCATTCAAGACAAACAACATAAGAACATACAAGTTAAAGCTTTGAATGTAGTTATATACAAACTTTTCACCTAGGATAGAGCCTAACCAAAGCTCTACCTCTCTAAACTTGTCCTCTCCCTTGAGATGGACTTCCAACACCTCTATCTGCTCTTGGACACAAGAAAAATGTCTTCTTATTCTCCTGAAACTTGGATATAACAAAAAAAAATACAAAATTGAGCTCCTCACTTATAAGCTCACAAGCTTCTTCTCTCACTCTTTTCTCTCACTTTCTCTAATGAAACTAGGTCTCTCAATCTCCCAAAAAAAGTGGTGATATGAAGGTAGAAAGGATAAATGTGGCGTCTTAGGTTGGTTTTTAGAGAGTGGGGGTGGATTTAAAGGGATGGTTGAGAGAGAAAATTACGGTTGTCTCACATGCTCTAACTGCCTAGGATTCACAACCGTGACTTATTCTTCATAGACATGAACCATCCATTCATGATCGTGATTAACTTTCCTAGTTTGTTCACTAAAAATCTGACATTCACGACCATGACACCAATTGTCATGGGCGTGAAACAGTAAAAATTAGCAACTTTAAAACCTTTTAATACTCTTCTTAACTTGTAACTCTCACCAAGCATTAACACAACTTATAGACCCTACATATGGGCATTACATAAGCTCAAGATCAAATATAACATCTCAAATTGAGTTCGAACCTATGACCGATTCAAACAAACCAAGCTAAAGCTTATCAATTTTAGGCTCAGCTCTATTCGATTATAGTCTTATATGTATGTATGAAATTATTTATTAAATGGCCAAAGGTATAAATTAACTCTTATGGTATGCATTTAGTGCAATTGAACCCCTAATTTACAATTTTAGCCTATTAAAGCCCCTAAATTATAGTCTTAGCTAGGTAAGTCCTTAATAACAAATTGTCATTTATCCTTTGCCAGTTAAGCTAACTCAACATCTCATTGAAATAAAAAAACAAAGCTAAAATAAAAAAAACATCAACTATTTCATTCACATGGTTTGCATGGACTAAAAAACCAAATCCTATCATGTAGTTTTATTTAAATACAAAGTTCTTAACTTGTAATATTGTGTATTTAAATGTCATCATAGAAGATCTTTATCCCATGGTAGAAAAGATAAATTGGTTTGTATAATGTAGAAAGACATTCATCAGACTAAAATATGGTCATTTCTATAACAAAGCAAATGACAATATGTAAATGGAAACTTAAATGAGTCAAGTTTATAATTTAGAGAACTTAAATAGGCTAAATTATAATTTAAAATATCAATTTAATAAGTCAAATTTTAGAGGCCGAGTTGCACTTTAACTCATAAAAAAGGGATAATTTGGACCTTAATAATGATAATTTTTTTTTTAAAAATTTTGTAGATTATTGAAATCAGTTATTTGACTTACATATGTATGTATCATTATAATTTCATTACATATTAATATTAGTATTATAAACACAATCATTTTTTTATTTACTAATATATGATGTAAATTTGGAAACAACATGGTAGTTTTAGAAGTTGATAGATAATGATAAATTATAACTATGAATTATTTGTTAAAACAAGTAATAATTTGTTATGAAAATTCAAAAAATTATACTTTAATAAATTTTAATAATTCATATAATTAAAATAGAAATAATAAAAAGTAATTACAAAACAACAGAATGATTAATCAATGCATTATAGATTTCTAAAAATAAACAAATAATTATTTAAATATAAAATTATAATGTGAAAACAATATCTCAAAAATAAAAAGATAACTATAGAAGAAGATGTCATATATGTACATTAATAATTTATATAACTATTTCCTTCTCAAAAAACAATCCATGTAATCCTTTAGCAACCTCCATCGGACATTATTTTTTAGATTTCACATGTATGAAAAGGTGATTGTTGATTACCCACAAAGAATGGGTGCACCCATATATGTATTGATTGTATGATGTACAAATTACATAAATAGCTATTGTTACAAATACATATTACATATGTGCAATTATCTCTCCTCAATCTGAGCATGGTGAAATAACGCCCATATTGGTTTTTAACAATTTAGATTGACTAGAAGAAACACTTTTTGTGAAGATTGAGCAAGCTAACGATCACTACTTACATGAGAACAATAATATCACCCTATACAACTCTTTCCAGAATAAAATGGAGATCAATTTCTAAATGTTTTATTCTAACATGATTAATTGGATTTGCTACCAAATATGTAGTTGAGATATTGTCACAATATACTTTTACATGCAAATGCAAATTAATGGACAAATCATTTAGAATTGATTTTAACCAACAAAAATATGCAACTACTGTTGCAAGTGCTCAGTACTCTGATTCCATACTATTTCATGAGATCGTATGTTGTTTCTTTGCAACCCAAAAAATCAAATTATGGCCTAGAAAAATGCAATAACCTATTGTAAAGTGACATGTGTCAGGGCATCTTGCCCAATCAATATCACTATAGGATACTTTGGTCATTAAATCTCCCTTATATAACTGTAATCCATAAGAAATAGTACATTTGATATACCACATAATTTGTTTGAAAGATTGCCAATGAATGTCCACCGGATTATGGATATGTTGATAAACGAAGTTGATAGCATAAGTAATCTTTGGTCAAGTGAATGTCAAGTATTGTAAACCACTAATGATGCTTCTGTAGAGTGTTGGATTGTGAAATTTTGCATCACTCAAAGAATTACTTTGGCAAATGCTCATAAGAGTGTCAATGAGAGTGGCATGTTACATGTTTGCATTTGTTAAGAGATCTACAACATATTTGTGTTGGCTCAAGAAAATTCCATCCTTATTAGGCATAATTTGTATACCAAGAAACTAGTTTAAAAAACCCATCTCATTCATAGAAAACTCATCTTTTAACTGTTTTATGAGCCTAGTTAAAAAAGAATGGGTTAAAGTAGTGAGAATGATATCATCCATATAGAGGAGCAAAATTGCCATGCCATTGTGAGCTTTATAAACAAACATAAAATAGTCAAACTTGCACCTATGAAATCCAATGTTCTGTAAATATGATGTAAATCTTTGGAACCAAGCATGAGAAGCCTAATGTAGACCATACATGTAACACCCCCTTACCCTACCTAATGAATGGTCAATTAAAAAGATGATACGAAGCTTCCTCTCAAATCTATATTATGATACTGAAAACTATAAGTTAAAAAAACTCAAATATACTATTTTAAAAACATGTTTGCAAATATGATAAAAAAAAATACATAAACATAATATTTTGCAATGGTCTTTTAAACTTGTACAAAAGTTATGATTGAATATGCATACAATATGAGAAAAACCATTATAGCAAAAGAACAAAAGATGAAACCCACTAAGATGCTCTGCAGCTTCACTGTATCAGGATTCCATTACCTTTATCTACTATCTACAATCTTCCCTTCGATGTATATGCGCAAGAGAAAACAACTCTCATGTTAAGTACTAGGCTTAGTGATGCATGCTAAAAGCCAATAAACTATAAATATGCAACATGCATTTCATGGCAACATACATTATTAACTTATGGATTTTATTTTCCTTTTATTTCAACCTATTATACATATACACCAACCTATTATTCATATGCACTTTCAAGTACACAACATGTATTTATCTTAAGTCTTTTTACCAATTTATTTTTATTTTATTTAGGGTTATACCAATTTTATCTTTCCCTTTTTGAAATTTTTAATGTGCCTAAGATCCATAAGCTAGACATCAAGAGACAAAAAAGGGGAATATATGAATGAGTGTATAGGACAATGAATATCCAATAAAATGAGTAATAAATTGCCTACGGGTGTTAAACACCAACAAGCTCTATGGTCTATGGGCACAATGGCCTATGGGCACAATGACCTATAGGCTTTATAGTCTATCATCTCTAATTGACATGCTAACCTGTCTAATCAATCTAGTATAGGTTAGACACATAATTTGGGCTCAATTACTTTCCACATTACCATTACTGATTTTGGTTCAACCACATCTTCCTTATTCTTTTCTCATAATAATTTTGTTATACTTAATTTCAATTATTTCCATTTATCCTCTACCCTTGTATATTTAGTATACCATATTTTAAATACTTTCCTTGATTCATCCATTAATTAACAAAATAAATTTAGTGCTAAAAATAGGGCATTTACAGTCATGACCAATGTGTTCATGCCTATGATCAATGCTAATTCATAGCCTTAGAGGAAAGTCATAAACCTGTGAACAACACAAAGATTGTTCGCAGTCGTGACATATCATTCATGCTTATGATCCTCTATTTTGCCCAAGCCATAAATGAATTTGGATAAAATAGTAACATTTCCAAATCCAATTCACACCCATGAATCATCAGTTCACATCCATTAGTCATTGATTCATGCCTATGACTTAGTGATTGAAGCCCGTGAATCGCTATGGGAAAGCTAATTTTCAACTTTCCAATTCCATTTCAAGCTATTTTAAACCATTTAAACCTCCCCAATTCATGTTAACCATGCATTTCTCATTCAAATAATATATTTTAACTTAGCTTCTAGCATTCACAACCTAGTTATTGCAATTTAATTACAAACATAAAAAAATGTCATTACTTAACTTTAATCCCTACTTTATCATTACCAAATTCAATATCTCATGCATTTGTGCAACCTAAGGCTTTCAAATCATTAACTAGTATGTTATATCATCTAAAAAGCAAAATTTATGATAAGAATTATAGGTTATTGACCCAAAAGTATGCACATACCTTTTTTAGCTTCACTTTAGGCTTCTTCAAGCCTCTTTTTCCTTGCATTTGTTCCTCCTTTCTTTTTGAACTTTCTTTCCTTCCAAAGAGACTCCTAAAACATGTAAAAAACCATAAAAATCTCTCTTTCATCACTTTAAACCATTACTTAACTTTCTCTCTCTACAATTCCTAAATCCTAAAATCTTTGTCTCTTCACAACTTAGGATTTAAGCCTCATTCAATCACTATAACTTAACCTTTTTCAATTTTAAGATCTTTCAACACTTCCTACAACCTTTTATTCCATCAAAACCACTCAAAACTGCCATTTCTATATAAAACCTCTTCTCACAAAACCAACTCCAAATGAGCTTAAAACATCAATTTTCATTTAGAAAAAACTATAGAAATATAAGAAACTACTCACGTTTCACCTTATTTCCAGATTGGCTGAACCAAATAGGATTTCTATCTCCTTTTTCCTAGCTCTTTTCTCTACCTTTTGTCTTTCCTTAGCTCGCCCAAACTTTTTTATGCATGAAAATGCCTTTTCATAGGGTTTTTTTTTTTTTCTCTTTTTACCTTATTTTCTCGCTTTGGCTTGCTTGGTTATGGAGGTTGATGGGGGACGGTTTGGGGCTGTTTTAGGCAGAAAAATATAGATAAAATGAGATAAGAGGAAGAAGAAGAAGAATTTATCAAAAAATGGGACCCACCTTTAAATAAATTTCTTGATTTTTAATACCTTAATCACTTCATAATTTTATTTCCACATTTTATTTACTCATATGGCCAACTATCACTTAGGAGAAATAAGTTTAATGTAAATTAAAGGAAAATATCCCAATTGGTCCCTCAACTTTGGATAAATTGCTAATTTACCCTAAAATTTTCTAAACTTTTCACTGTCCTCCATTGGAAATTAACATTTTTACATCAATTATATAATTTATTAGATATTTTTAATAATTCTTTACCATTATTTTATTTTTCTCTTATCAAAATTAGAATTTAGGCTCTAGTTGGTTTGACATGTTGATTTCGCCACATGTGTGATTCAGAGCCTAAATTAACAAATATGACAATACAAATGTATTATTAAGTTTACAAACATATTTTGGATGCTTTGAACCAATAAATCCCTCAAGCTAGAAAATGAAAATTTCTTGATCTATTTGCCCATTCAAAAAGGCATTTTTAACATCTAACTGATGTATACACCATTCATTAAGAGAGTGTCATTGTTAAGATAATCTAGATTGTAGCAGATTTCACAACTAGGCTCAACATTTCATCAAAATCAACCACTCATTGATTATAAACTTTTGTGACAAGTCGGGCTTTATGTCTTACGATAGTCCCATCAACCTTATGTTTGAGTTTGTAAGCCCATTTACACCTAATGATATTGCTAGTTTCTAGTGGAGGTGGTTCTAAGGTCCATGTGTTATTCAAAAGAAGAGCATTATATTCACTAATCATGACATCATGCAAAGCTTGGTCTTTTAGGTTTCTTTGAAGGAAAAAGGTTTTAAGGGCTGGGTGTAAGAAATTAAAGACATAAATTATTTTAGTTTAAAAAATCTAGCTTTACTTCTTATTACCATTGGATGAACATTGTTTGTTTTGGGAGATCTGGCATTTCAAGTTGAGGTAATGAAGGGATAAGATGAAGGGTGAAATTAGTTATGTAACACCTAACACCTTATACATCTATATACAACATATACTGATTTTATATTGTTATCATGTATGGAACAAGATTAAATAAAATTCAAGTTTACAGCGAGAGTAATTTTTTTTAACTCATCTTATATTATCAACAATAATTTCACAATCAATATGGAAGCTTTAATTATAGCCTATAACATCACATATATTAATAAATGAAACATTAAGTTGAATCCATATATATATATATATATATATATATATATATATATATATATTAGTACACATTCATTGTAATTATACATATGCAAGTATTCAACCCCCAAACATAAATGAAATGTTCTTATGCTTATGCGGAATGCAAAGAGAGAAAGTGAGGAGGATCGGCCGGTGACCTTTGATCCATGACTTTTATATGCACCTCAATCTGAACTACTAATATTCTCTACTAGAAAAATGATGCAATTTGGTGAGTTGCGACTCAGTGAGAATAACCATCAAATGAGTCCTAAAGCACCAAGCATTTCATAATAGCAAATAACAAGTATAATTAATACATACTTTCTACTCCATTACATCATTCAATAACATATAAATATAGATAAAATCAAGTATTCAATAATTGCTCTTTACTTATGCTTATGCTTATTCATTTTATTTTATTGTGACCAGGTTAAACAGACATTGTAACGTCACACCTTATGCATTTGAGTATAACCTATCCCTGTATCAAGTAATCATACATGGCATACTGGAAAGGTAAAATACCCTGTTAACAGTAGTAGTAAAATATTTTATCATATCCTGTAATATAATTCAATGACTTTGCAAGTCTCATATCCTATAATTTCATTCAACGACTTGCAAGTCTAATATCTTGTAATATTATTCACTGACTTTGCAAAGTTAACACTGAGGTTTTCACCACAATATAATATATCACATATATCAAAACATAAACTTTACACATAAGTATTTTCGAGTTGATTTCATTTATATATTTCTAAAACCCATTCCAAACTGACTGTACATATTCAACCATATAAATACAAAATGCAGATGACATATTTTTTTATGCTTGTGTGGAATGCAAGAAGAGAGAGTGATGAGGCTCGGCCAGTGACCTATGCTCCATGTCTTTTATACGCTACTCAAAATGAGCTATCACTTTTCTTTACCGGAAAAATGATGCAAATTGATGAGTTACGGCTCAGTGAGAATAACCATCCAATGAGCTCTAAAGTACCAAACAACTCATAGTAATAGATCACAATTCCAATATATACCATGTATTCCATTCCATTCATCAGTATCATATAAGTATCAATAAAGTTGAAACATATAATCATTACTCTTTATGTATGCAAATGCTTTGCTTATTTCATTTTGTTGTGACCAAGTTAAACAGACATTGCCCCGGGTTTCCATGTGAACATTTGCATTTGCATTTGCATTTGCTAGCTAGCTTGATCATTTGTTTCATTTGCACATTTGTTGGGCCATAGGCCTCTTCTTTTGCTTTACAATATCGATTAACTAGTCACAACGCCTTTTTAGTCCATATGAATATGCACTTGTATTTAAGCATTCATCAACCATTGTATCTTATCTCATATAATATACATATACCACATATATACCTCCTATGCCACACATATACCTTGCATATACTATACATATACCATGTATATATATCACATATGTCAAACATATACTTCAAATATACCATAAGTATACCATTTATATGTACCAAAATGTCAAAAATTATCCATCATTACATTATCAAGGACCAATCATGACAATCATATGAATCACATAGCAAGCAACATTCATTTGCACTAAAGAATTCAATCGATAATTAGACTCACCGTTCTCCTTTGATTCCGACCCCTAACTTATTGTCTATCCGCTCCTTGTGGGTCTCCAATATGTTGCGAGCCTAATATGAAAACATAATCAATTAACTCATGATTAGGGAGACTTAATGTGGCTTAAACAAATTAATATGCATTGTTCATGTTAATAGTTAAGATTTGTCCTATGAGGCAGTGTGACCTTATGGGACTGTTTAGCCTATAACTTTTTATGTAATTGACCAATTAATCTTATTCTTATTCCTAATTAAAAATAACATATAATTATAGAACATATGCAAATTTCAAACCAATTGGATCATTGTAAAATATTTGGTGGAATTTCTAAGATTGTTATGTTTTCTGCCTTTAGGCAGTTTCAGGGTACTCATTTGGGTTCATTATAACTTATAATCTATAATTCCTATTTTAATGAAACTTTCCAGAAACTTATACGGGTTCATAGGGAACATGTTTCATGTTTAAAACTTTTACCAATTATGTCTCTAAGGTCTCCTAACTATACCAAACAATTTACTGGTCCTGAATAGAATTGACTTCCGGACCAGTATGTCTTCCAAAGGCCATAACTTAGTTTATACATAACCAATGAATTTTAAATTAGTACCAAACTTTAGTTAAGACATATACCTATAACTCTCATGTTTTGAGCATTTACAGAATCGAGCTCTAAAAAGCTCAAATTAGCCCAACAAATTATTGTATCTTCCCAGGGCACTCAGTAGGCAGTTCAAACCATCGAACAATCATGGTTCCATTCACCATAACTCACAATTTACATGGTTTATGAATCGGAATGTTGGTAGAACTATACAAAACACATATATTTACAACTTTTATGTTTTGAGAGACTTCAAATAAGGGCTTTAACATATTCGAAATCAAACCACACAGTAGCTAATTTGGTTAGGGTTTACACCATGACCAGTTTCAGTACGAAGTGCATATCTCTCCCTATACATAACATCTTGCAAAAATGTTTACATATCCACAAATATAATAAATAAAGGAATAACTTTTGTGTTTTACACATTTCCAGAATAAATTTCTATTAACATCAAAATTGGAGTGCACTTCAGTGCCTAATATTGAACCTAAGCAACTCAAATCAACCCTATAGCAATAAAAATTGATTACTTACCAAGAACAACCTTGAAAGGGATCAATTAGCTTCAAAAAATAGGTGAAGCAAGGAAGAATTGAAGACTGAAATGGAGGAAATTAAAGAAGAAGTCGGGCTAGAGAAAAAGGCAGAAATGGGAAGATAAAGCTAACTTTTGGTTTTTGTCCTTTTTATCTTTTTCTCATCTCTTTTCTCATCTCTTTTCTCCTTTCTCTTCTCCTTTCTCTTCTCCTTTCTCTTCTCTTTTCTTCTATTTCTCTTTTATGTCATTTTCATTTTATTTTGTCTATATAATTATTATTATTTACATAGATTTATAATTCCACTAATTCACACAATGATACAACTTAATCATTTGACCCAATTTAACTAAATTAGCAATGTAAATGTTCCCTAATCTTAATCTAATCATTTTTCTTACTTTAATTTAGTCACCTTATTCAATTCATTTCTAATACTTTGTTATCCTTATTTAGGTTATAAGGATACACGTGTGACTTGATATAATTGCCAAATACTAGGACACATAGCTAGTGCGTGCCATGAACTTGTTCCTACGAAAATACGTATGAAATGCACATGTTCAATTGAATTGTATGCAAGATGCTTATGTTCAATGAAATGCATGTGGGGAAGGTCAAGGATGTTACAATTCTCCACTTCTTTTAAAAATTTCGTCCTCGAAATTAATACCTAAAAACAAGTGTGGATATTGCTTTTTCATATTTTCTTCTGTTTCCCATGTTGCCTCTTCTTGTAAATGGTTACGCCATAATACCTTAACCAAAGGTATTTCTCGATTTCTTAGCTGTTTAGTCTTGTATCCAATGATTTGCACTGGTTCCTCAATATAACTCATGTCCTCTGCAATCTCAATGGCTTGATCTTTAAGTACATGTGTAGGATCTGACCTGTATCTTCTAAGCATGCTCACATGAAACACATTATGTATCTGAGCCATCTCGGGTGGTAACGCCAATCTATATGCCAGTGGACCAATCTTCTTAAGAATTTCATAAGGCCCTATATACCTTGGGCTCAATTTACCCTTTTTGCCAAATCGAATTATCCCTTTCCATGGAGACACACGAAGAAATACCTTTTCACCCAACTCATATTCCATTTCCCTTCTATGCTGATCAACATAACTTTTCTGTCTATCCTGTGCTGCCTTTGGCTTGTTATTGACAACCTTGATCTTATCCACTGTGTCTTGCACTATCTCTGGCCCTTCTAATGCACGTGCTCCTTCTTCATCCCAAATGATAGGGCTTCGACACTTTTTGCCATACAATGCTTCATATGGTGCCATCTGGATACCGCTATGATACTGGTTGTCGTAAGAAAATTCAATCAATGCTATATATTCATCCCAAGCACCTCTGAATTCCATAGAACATGCTCTAAGCATTTCTTCTAATGTCTGTATAGTCTTCTCTGATTGTTCGTCAGTCTGTGGGTGGAATGCAGTGCTAAAGTTCAATTTTGTTCCCAATGCATTCTGTAAACTCACCCAAAAACTGAAGTAAACCGTGGATCTCTATCAAACACAATGGACACTGGAATTCTATGCAATCTGACTATCTCATTCACATATAATTTGGCCAAACTCTCAAGTGTACAGCCTCATCTGATAGGTAGAAAATGTGCTGACTTTGTTAACCTATCAATAATTACCCATATTGCATCATTTTTCAGCGGAGTTCTAGGCAATCCATAAACAAAATCCATTGTTATCTTTCCCCATTTCCATTCTGGCACTGGTAAAGGATGTAGTTTACCAACTGGTGACTGATGTTCTATCTTAATCTGCTGACATGTTAAGCATTTGGAAACATATTCTGTTATGTCTTTCTTCATCCTTGGCCACCAGTAATGAGGCCTTAAACTGTGATACATCTTTCTCATCCCTGGGTGCATTGCATATGGTGCATTGTGTGCCTCTTCCATTATTTCCTTATGCAAGTTCGAAGTGTCTGGAACACATATGCATGATTTTAACATCAGTACATCATCCTGCAATTGAAAATCTTTATTGTTTCCCTGCCTTACTGATTCAATTTTCTCACACAATTTAGGATATGTGCTTTGTGCTTCTTTGATCCTCTCCTTTAGTATAGGTCTGACTTGAAGAGTAGCAATCAGTGATCCTTCATCATGTATATTTAATTCAACATTCATAGATCATAATTGAATCAAATATGGAAAAGAGGATACTTGCAAGTGAGCTACACTGCCACTAGCCTTCCTACTCAATGCATCGGCTACCACATTGGCTTTCCCTGGATGGTATTCAATTGTACAGTCATAATCTTTTAACAACTCTAACCATTGTCTTTGCCTCATGTTTAACTCCTTTTGTGTCAGTAAATAACCTAAGCTTTTATGGTCTGTGAAGATCTGGAATGTCTCACCATACAGATAATGCCTCCAAATCTTCAATGCAAATACAACTGCAGCCAATTCTAAATCGTGCACTGGATATGAGATCTCATGTGGTCTCAGTTGCCTAGATGCATAAGCAATCACCTTACCATGTTGCATTAATACACACCCCAAGCCTTGGTGAGAAGCATCATTATATACTGTAAACCCACATGTACCTGTAGGGATGGTTAACACTGGTGCTGAGGTTAGCCTGTGTTTTAGTTCATCGAAACTCCTCTGAAATTCTGGAGTCCACTTGAAAGGCACATTCTTTCTCAACAATTTAGTCAAAGGGCTAGCAATTAAGGAGAATCCATCAACAAATATGCAGTAGTATCCGGCTAAACCCAAAAAACTACGCATTTCAGAAACATTTTTAGGAGCTTCCCAATTTACCATAGTCTCAATTTTCTTTCAGTCAACCTCTATGCCCTTACACGACACCACATGTCCAAGAAACACCAAATGATCTAACCAGAATTCACATTTACTCAATTTGGCATATAATTATTTCTCCCTCAAAGTTTGCAACACAATTTTTAAATGCTGTTCATGTTCTCCCCTATTCTTTGAGTACACCAATATGTCATCAATAAATACTATCACAAACCTATCCAAATATGGTTGAAACACCTTATTCATTAAACCCATAAATAAAGCTGGAGCATTAGTTAATCCAAATGGCATTACTAAAAATTCATAATGCCCATACTTGGTTCGAAAGGCAGTCTTTCGAACATCCGTTTCTGCTACCTTCAGTTGGTAATAACCTGATTTCAGATCAATCTTAGAGAATATTTGGGCTCCTTGTAACTGGTCAAACAAATCATCTATTCTAGGCAATGGATATTTGTTCTTCACCGTCATTTTGTTCAGTTGCCTATAATCGATGCACAATCTCATTGTTCCATCTTTCTTTTTAACAAATAACACTGGAGCTCCCCAAGGTGATATACTAGGTCTAATATACCCTTTGTCAAGTAACTCCTGCAATTGGGCCTTTAGTTCCTTCAACTCAACTGGGGCCATTCTGTAGGGTGACCTTGATATTGGTGCAGTTCCTGGTACTAGTTCAATAGTAAATTCTATCTCTCTATCTGGTGGTAAACCAGGTAGATCATCTGGGAATACATCAGCAAATTCCCTTACCACTGATATATTTTCAAGCAAGCTATCAGTGGTTCTAGTATCAGTCACATGTGCCAAATATACTTCACATCCCCCTTTGATCATTTGAAATACCTTTACAACTGAAACTAGACATGTAGGCACAAGTTTTCTTTCACCTAGAAATACTACCCTTGGCTGGTTTGGTGATTCCAAAATTACTTCCTTAGTAAAGCAATTCACTATTGCATGATGTCTAGTTAACCAGTCCATTCCCAGTATCACATCAAATTCATATATTGGCAATAAAATCATATAAGCTATTAACTCAGCTCTGTCAATGCATATCAGGCAATCACGACAGACATTATTCACAACTACCACGATTCCCAATGGCATACTCACATTTATGTCAATCCCTAAAGGCTCATGCATTTGATGCAATTCAGATGCCATATGCAATGTTATAAATGAATGAGTGGAGCCTGGATCAATCAATGCATATGCTAATATTTCAGAAATATAAATATTACCAGTGACCACTTCGGGAGCATCCACTACCTCTTGTCTAGTCATAGCAAACACCCTAGCCTGAGTAGGAGGTCTAGAACTCTGACCTTCAGATCTGGTCACTCCTCTTCCCGTTGTACCAGTCCTGCCCCTACCTCTTCCTCTGCCCTGTGTCCCACTAGTAGGGTAGGCCCTCGGTGCCTCAACTGTAGTCTCAGATACTCCTCTGCCTCTGCTGATCTCTGTTAGTTTGGCTCTATTTGGACAGTCTCTATACATGTGCTCCATCGATCCACAGAAATAACATGCTCATGTGAGCCTTCTACATTCGTCCGTATGTTGTCTGCCACAATGACTACATGTGGGCCTCTGTTCAACATATTGGCTCTGCCCTCTGCCTGGGTAAGAGAAAGTCATTCCTCGACCTCTAGAACTGGAGTACCCACTTCTGTTACCAGATTGTGCAGGCATATATCTACCTCTTTTCCCCAACTTTCTGCTAGACTCACCAAAGAATTCACATGATGGCCTTTTTATTTGTTATTCCCCAGCTTCTTTCATTAACCGTTCAGCTCTGATTGCAGCAGCTCTGAGCCTAGCATAACTATCAAGATCAGTAGTTGTGATTCTATTTCTGATCTCATATTTGAGGCCCTCCTCAAACTTCCTGCATTTGTCTCTTTCAGTAGAGACCATGAAGGTGGCATAATGGGAAAGTTTGTTAAATTGTACTTCATACTCTACAATAGACATATTCTCCTATTTCAGATTCAGGAATTCCTTCCTCTTCTCATCTTTATATGCTTCAGCCATGTAATTGTTCTCAAATTCCAGGAGAAAATCATTCCATGTCAACACCGGTGATTGTGCATCACTGTCAGGGACTGTCTCCCACCATTCATAAGCATTTCCTTGCAGTAAGGATACTGCATAATCAAATTTCTCATTTGGGGTACATCTCATCATATTCAGTACCCTCTGTGTCCTTTTCAGCCATGTCTCAGCTTCTGCTGGGTCTGTTGTGCCATTCAAATCAGTTGCACCATGTTTCCTCAGCTTGTCATAACGTCTTTCCTTGTACATTTCAGGACCACATACTTATTGTTCTAGGTTTTCATGGGGTACTTCTGCATGAGATGACTGTGATGCATGTACTGGAGCTCTAGCTCTGAGTGCTGGTTGATCTCTACATAAATGAGGTGATGCCTCATGAGAATGCATTTCAGTCGGCCTCTCCCTCCTTGGTGAATTATGTCTTATGATGTCCCTAAAACAAATGAAATTATGTCACTACATAATGCTAAACACCTAGGATGCATATGTTATCATCCTCTTATGCTTATGCATGTTCCCATGGAACCTATCCCTGCTCTGATACCAAAAATGTAACGTCACACCTTATGCATTTGAGTATAACCTATCCATGTATCAAGTAATCATACATAGCATACTAGAAAGGTAAAATACTCTGTTAACAGCAGTAGTAAAATTTTTTTTCATATCCTGTAATATAATTCAATGACTTTGGAAGTCTCATATCCTATAATTTCATTCAATGACTTACAAGTCTCATATCCTGTAATATTATTCATTGACTTTGCAAAGTTAACACTGAGGTTTTCACCACAATATAATATATCACATATATCAAAACATAAATTTTACACATAAGTATTTTCGAGTTGATTTCATTTATACATTTTTAAAACCCATTCCAAACTGACTGTACATATTCAACCATATAAATACAAAATGTAGATGACATATTTTTTTATGCTTGTGTGGAATGCAAGGAGAGAGAGTGATGAGGCTCGGCCAGTGACCTGTGCTCCATGTCATTTATACGCTACTCAAAATGAGCTATCACTTTTCTTTACCTGAAAAATGATGCAAATTGATAAGTTGTGGCTCTGTGAGAATAACCATCCAATGAGCTCTAAAGTACCAAACAACTCATAGTAATAGATCACAATTCCAATATATACCATGTATTCCATTCCATTCATCAGTATCATATAAGTATCAATAAAGTTGAAACATATAATCATTACTCTTTATGTATGCAAATGCTTTGCTTATTTCATTTTGTTGTGACCAAGTTAAACAGACATTGCCCCGGGTTTCCATGTGAACATTTGCATTTGCATTTGCTAGCTAGCTTGATCATTTGTCTCATTTGCACATTTGTTGGGCCATAGGCCTTTTCTTTTGCTTTACAATATCGATTAACTAGTCACAACGCCTTTTTAGTCCATATGCACATGCACTTGTATTTAAGCATTCATCAACCATTGTATCTTATCTCATATAATATACATATACCACATATATACCTCCTATGCCACACATATACCTTGCATATACTATACATATACCATGTATATATATCACATATGTCAAATATATACTTCAAATATACCATAAGTATACCATTTATATGTACCAAAATGTCAAAAATTATCCATCATTACATTATCAAGGACCAATCATGACAATCATATGAATCACATAGCAAGCAACATTCATTTGCACTAAAGAATTCAATCGATAATTAGACTCACTGTTCTCCTTTGATTCTGACCCCTAACTTATTTTCTATTCGCTCCTTGTGGGTCTCCAATATGTTGCGAGCCTAATATGAAAACATAATCGATTAATTCATGATTAGGGAGACTTAATGTGGCTTAAACAAATTAATATGCATTGTTCATGTCAATAGTTAAGATTTTTCCTATGAGGCAGTGTGACCTTATGGGACTGTTTAGCCTATAACATTTTCTATAATTGACCAATTAATCTGATTATTCTTCCTAATTAAAAATAACATATAATTATAGAACATATTCAAATTTCAGACCAATTGGATCATTGTACAATATTTGGTGGAATTTCTAAGAGTGTTCTGTTTTCTGCCTTTAGGCAGTTTCAGGGTACTCATTTGGGTTCATCATAACTTATAATCTATAAGTCCTATTTTAATGAAACTTTCTAGACACTTATACGGGTTCATAGGGAAAATGTTTCATGTTTACAACTTTTACCAATTATGTCTCTAAGGGCTCTTAATTATACCAAATATTTTACTGGTCCATAATAGAATTGACTTCCGGACCAGTATGTCTTCCAAAGGCCATAACTTAGTTTATACATAACCAATAAAGTTGAAATTAGTACCAAAATTTAGATAAGAAATATACCTATAACTCACATGTTTTGAGAAGTTACAGAATCGAGCTCTAACAAGCTCAAATTAGCCCAAATATTTACTGTATCTTCCCAGGGCACTCAGTAGGCAGTTCAAACCATCGAACAGTCATGGTTCCATTCACCATAACTCACAATTTACAAGGTCTATGAATCGAAATTTTGGTAGACCTATACAAAAAACATATATCTACAACTTTTATGTTTTGAGAGACTTCAAATAAGGGCTTTAACATATTCGAAATCAAACCACACAGTAGCTAATTTGGTTAGGGTTTACACCTTGTCCAGTTTCAGTACGAAGAGCATATCTCTCCCTATACATAAAATCTTGCAACAATGTTTACATATCTACAAATCTAAGACATAAAGGAATAAAGTTTTTGTTTTACACATTTCCAGAATAAATTTCTATTAACATCAAAATTGGAGTGCAATTCAGTGCCTAATATTGAACCTAAGCAACTCAAATCAACCCTATAGCAATAAGAATTGATTACTTACCAAGAACAACCTTGAAAGGGATCAATTAGCTTCAAAACCTAGGTGAAACAAGGAAGAATTGAAGTCTGAAATGGAGGAAATTAAAGAAGAAGTCGGGCTGGAGAAGAAGGTAGAAATGGGAAGATAAAGCTAACTTTTGGTTTTTGTCCTTTTTATCTTTTTCTCATCTCTTTTCTCATCTCTTTTCTCCTTTCTCTTCTCCTTTCTCTTCTCTTCTCTTCTATTTCTCTTTTATGTCATTTTCATTTTATTTTGTCTATATTATTATTATTATTTACATAGATTTATAATTCCACTAATTCACACAATGATACAGCTTAATCATTTGACCTGATTTAACTAAATTAGCAATGTAAATGTTCACTAATCTTAATCTAATCATTTTTCTTACTTTAATTTAGTCACCTTATTCAATTCATTTCTAATACTTTGTTATCCTTATTTAGGTTATAAGGATACACGTGTGACTCGATATAATTGCCAAATACTAGGACACATAGCTAGTGCGTGCCATGAACTTGTTCCTATGAAAATACGTATGAAATGCACGTGTTCAATTGAATTGTATGCAAGATGCTTATGTTCAATGAAATGCATGTGGAGAAGGTCAAGGATGTTACAGACATTGCCCCGGGTTTCCATGTGAACATTTGCATTTGCTAGCTAGCTTGATCATTTGTTTCATTTGCACATTTGTTGGGCCATAAGCCTCTTCTTTTGCTTTGTAATGTCGATTAACTAGTCACAACGCCTTTTAAGTCATTATGCATATGCACTTGTATTTACAAATTCATCAACCATTGTATCTTATCACATATACCATACATAATCCACATATATACCTCATATGTCAACACATATACCATACATATACCACGTATATACTTTATATGCAATACATATACCATACATATACCATATATATACTTCATATGCAACACATATACCATACATATATCACATATATACCTCATATGTCAACACATATACCATACATTTACCACATATATACCTCCTATGTCAACACATATACCTTGCATATACTATACATATACCATGTATATATTTCATATGTCAAACATATACCTCAAATATACCACAAGTACACAACTCATATGTACCACAAATGTCAAAAATTATTCATCATCATATTTTAAAGGAACAATCATCACAATCATATAGCAAGCAACATTCATATGCACTAAAGAATTCAATTGATAATTAGACTCACCTTTTTCCTTTGATTTCAACCCTTAACTTATTGTCTACCCCCTTCTTGTATATCTCCAATTTTTTTTGAGCCTAATATTGAAATATAATTGGTTAATTTATGACTAGAGAAACTTAATGTGTCTTAAACAAATTAATATACATTATTCATATCAATAATTAAAATTTTTCCTATGAGGCAGTGTGATCTTATGGGACTGTTTTAACTATAACGTTTTCTGTACTTGACCAATTACTCTGATTCTTATTCCTAATTAAAATTAACATATATATATATATATATATATATATATATATATATATATATATATATATATATATATATATATATATATATATATATATAACATATTAAAATTTCAGACCAAGTGGATCACTGTACAATTTTTGGTGTAATTTCTAAACGTATTCTAATTTCTGCCCTGTTTTCTACCCTTAGGCAGTTTCAGGATACTCATTTGGGTTCATCATAACTTATAATCTATACGTTTTATTTTACTGAACATTTACAGACACTTATATGGGTTCATATGGAACATTTTGCATGTTTACAACTTTTATCAATTATGTCTCTAAGGTCTTAAATTTATAACAAACATTTTACTAGTCCAGAATAGAATTAGCTTCCGGACCAGTATAACTTCCAAAGGCCATAACTTATTATTTACATAACATATTAAGCTAAAATTAGTACCAAAATTTAGCTAAGAAATACACCTATAACGTTCCTATTTTGATCATTTACATAATCGATCTGTAAGAATCTCAAACAAATTAAACAAGTTTCTGGACCTGTACAGGGCACTCAGCAGGTAGTTCAAATCATGGAACAGTCATGGTTCCATTCACCATACCTCAAAAGTTACAAGACATATGAACCTGAAATTTGGGATAAAGATACATAACACATATATCTACAATTTTTATGTTTTGAGATACTTCAAATAATGGCTTTAGAATATTCAAAACTAACAAACACAATAGCTAACTTACTTAGGGTTCACATCCGGACCAGTTTCAGGAAAGAGAGGATATACACCACATCTTGCAAAAATATTTACATATCCATAAATGTAAGACATAAAGGAACAACTTTTGTGTTTTACACTTCTCCAGATTCGACATCTAAGATCATCAAAACTGTAGTACAAAATACTGCCTATTTATGAACTCTAAACACCATAATCAAGCTTAACACAAATTAATTGTTTACTCACCTATAATCACCCTTGGCTAACCTTGTTGCTGTAATTTCTGGAGTGAAAAGAGAAGAAGATGTTGCTGGAATTCAAAAAAATGGAATGAAGCAAAGAGAAAGAAGAAGAGGAGGAGGAAGAAAAAGACTTAGTCTAAGTTAAAAATTGTCTTCCTTTCTTTTTTTCTTTCACCCGTCCCTTTTTTTTTTTTACTTTTCTTTTTCTTTTGCTGTATGCTTTATTATTATTATTATTATTATTATTATTATTATTATTATTATTATTATTATTATTATTATTATTATTATTATTATTATTATTATTATCATCATACATACATACATACATTCATATATACATATATACATTTACCCAATTTTACTAACCAATAATAAATAAATATATAATTTAATTACTTATTTTAATTTAATTAAATTAATCATGTCAAATTTCTATTAATTCAATCTAGTCTCTTTATTCACTTAAATATTAATTTCATGTCATTTTCATCTATATTATAAAATAGACATATGCATTTCTATACAATTGTAAAATATTTGAAAATAAACTAATTGTATGTCATGAATATATTTAAATAAAAATGCATATTATGTATGTGTTCAAGTGATATATATATATATATGCAAAATACATATTCACAAATGAGATGCTGCAGAAATACATATGGAAAAAGTCAAGAATGTTACAATTTTCCCATTTTTTTTTAAAATTTCATCCTCGAAATTTAGTACCTGGAAATAGGTGTGGATATTGCATTTTCATATTTTCTTCTGCTTCCCATGTTGCATCTTTTTGTGAATAGTTTCTCCATAATACCTTAACTAATGGTATTTCTAGGTTTCTCAACTGTTTAGTCTTGTATCCGACGATTTCCACTGGTTCTTCAACATAACTCATGTCATTTGCAATCTCAATGGCTTGATCTTTGAGTACATATGTAGGATCTGACTTGTATCTTCTAAGTATGCTCACATGAAACACATTATAAATCTGAGTCATATCTGGTGGTAAAGTCAATCTATATGCAAGCGGACCAACCTTCTCAAGAATTTTGTAAGGCCCTATGTATCTTGGGCTCAATTTACCTTTCTTGCCAAATCGGATTACTCCTTTCCTTGGAGATACTCGTAGAAATACCTTCTCACCCAACTCATATTCCATCTCCCTTCTATGTTGATCAGCATAACTTTTCTGTCTGTCCTGTGCTGCCTTTAGCTTAATCTTAACAACCTTGATTTTATCCACTGTATCTTGTATTATCTCTGGCCCTTCTAATGCACGTGCACCTTCTTCATCCCATATGATAGGGCTTCTGCACTTTCTGCCATACAATGCCTCATATGGAGTCATATGAATACTGCTATGATATTGGTTATTATATGCAAACTCCACCAAAGCTATATACTCATCCCAAACTCCCTTGAATTCCATAGCACATGCTCTAAGCATTTCTTCTAATGTTTGTATAGTTCTCTCTGAATGTCCATCAGTCTGTGGGTGAAATGTAGTACTGAAATTCAATTTTGTTCCCAATACATTATGTAAACTCACCCAAAAATGTGAAGTAAACCGTGGATCTCTATCAGACACAATGGATACTGGAATGCCATGCAATCTGACTATCTCATTCACATATAATTTGGTCAAACTCTCAAGTGTACACCCCCATCTGATAGATATAAAATGTGCTGACTTGGTTAACCTATCAATAATTACCCATATTGCATCATTTTCCATGGAGTTCTAGGCAATCCATAAACAAAATCCATCGTTATCTTTTCCCATTTCCATTCTGGCACTGGTAAAGGATGTAGTTTACCAACTGGTTCCTGATGTTTTATCTTAATTTGCTGACATGTTAAGCATTTGGAAACATATTCTGCTATGTCTTTCTTCATTCTTGGCCACTAGTAATGAGGCCTTAAGATGTGATACATCTTTGTCATCCCTGGGTGCATTGCATAGGGTGCATTATGTGCCTCTTCCATTATTTCCTGACGTAAGTTCTCAGTGTTTGGAACACATATGCGTGACTTTAACATCAATGTATTGTCTTGCAATTGAAAATCTTTACTGTTTCCCTGCCTTAGTAATTCAATTTTCTCACACAATTTAGGATCTTTACTCTGTGCAACTTTGATCCTATCCTTCAATATGGGTCTGACCTGAAGAGCAGCAATCAATGATCCACCATCATGCATATTGAATTGAACATTCATGGACTGTAATTGAATTAGATATGGAAAAGATGATGCTTGCAAATGAGCTACACTGCTACTGGCCTTCCTACTCAATGCATCTGCTACCACATTGGCTTTCCCTGGATGGTATTCAATTGTACAATCATAAACAGCTCTAACCATCGTCTTTGTCTCATGTTTAACTCTTTCTGTGTCATCAAGTAACCCAAGCTTTTATGGTCTGTGAAGATATGAAATGTCTCACCATACAAATAATGCCTCCAAATCTTCAATGCAAATACAACTGCAGTCAATTCTAAATTATGCACTGGATATGAGATCTCATGTGGTCTCAGTTGTCTGGATGCATAAGCTATCACCTTACCATGTTGCATCAACACACATCCCAAGCCTTGGTGAGAAGCATCACTATATACTGTAAACCCACTTGTACCTGTAGGGATGGTTAACACTGGTGTTGAGGTTAGCCTGTGTTTTAGTTCATCGAAACTCCTTTGACATTCAGGAGTCCACTTGAAAGGCACATTCTTTTTCAACAATTTGGTCAAAGGGCTAGCAATCAATGAGAACCCATCAATAAATCTACGGTAGTATCCGGCTAAACCCAAAAAACTACGCAATTCTGACACATTCTTGGGTGCTTGCCAACTCACTATGGCCATAACTTTATTTGGGTCAACCTCTATGCCTTTTCTCGATACTATATGTCCAAGAAACACAACATGATCAAGCTAGAATTCACACTTACTAAACTTTGCATACAATTGTTTCTCCTGCAGAGTGTGCAACACTGTTCTTAAATGCATCTCATGTTCCTCTTTACTTTTAGAGTACACCAGAATGTCATCTATGAAGACAATAACAAAATTATCCAAATAAGGCTAAAATACCTTATTCATCAAAGCCATGAAAGCAGCTAGTGCATTGGTTAATCCATATGGCATGACTAGAAATTCATAATGGTCGTATCTAGTATGAAATGTAGTTTTAGGAATATCTACCTTAGCTATCTTAAGCTGATAATAGCCCAATTTTAGATCAATCTTAGAAAATACTTGAGCTTCGTGTAACTGATCAAACAAGTCATCAATTCTAGGTAAAGGATATTTATTCTTCACTGTCACTCTATTAAGTTGTCTATAGTCTATACACAATCTCATCGTTCCATCTTTCTTTTTTACAAACAACACTGGGGCTCCCCAAGGTGATACGCTAGGTTGAATGTATCCCTTATCAAGTAACTCTTGCAATTGAGTTTTAAGTTCCTTTAACTCAATCGGTGCCATCCTGTAAGGAGATTTAGAAATAGGTGCGGCCCCAGGCACCAAATCTATAGTAAATTCTATCTCTCTAACTGGTGGTAATCCAGACAAATCCTCTAGAAATACATCTGGGAACTCACACACTACTAGAATATTCTCTAACATAATATCCTGAGTTCTTGTGTCTATCACATAGGCTAAGAAAACCTCACACCCTCCTTTCACCATCTTAAAAGCTTTAACTGCTGAAATCAAACATGCAGGTACCAACTTCCTTTCTCTTTTAAACACAATCCTTTGTTTATCAGAGAACTTTAAAATTACCTCCTTAGAAAAATAATTCACTATGGCATGATGTTTAGTTAACCATTCCATTCCCAATATTACATCAAATTCATGCAATGATAATAAGATCAATTCAGCTTTCAATTCAACTTTATCAATGAATATCAAACAGTCACGACATATCTCATTCACAACTACTACTGCTCCCAGTGGAGTACTCATATTTATATCAAATCCCAATGACTCATGCTTTTGATGTAGTTTGGATGCCATATGTGATGATATAAATGAATGTGTGGATCCTGGGTCAATCAATGCAAATGCCAGTATATCATAAATGTAAATATTACCAGTAACCACTTCAGGAGCATCAACTACCTCTTGCCTAGTCATAACAAATACCCTGGCCTGTGGAAGGGGTCTAGAACTCTTTCCCTCAGATCTGGACACTCATCTGCTTACTGTACCAGTTCTGCCCCTGCCTCTGCCTCTGACATGTGTCCCACTGGTAGTGTTAACCCTTGGTGTTTCAATTGTAGTTTCAGATACTCCTCTGCCTCTGCTAGTCTTTGCTAATTTAGCTCTTTCTAGGCAATCTCTGTACATGTGATCTAAGGACCCACAGAAATAACAAGCTCCTGTGAGCCTTCTGCATTCACCGGTGTGTTGCATACCACAATGACTACAATTAGGCTTCTATTCTGTATACTGGCTTTGTCCTCTGCCTGGATAAGAGAAATTCATGCCTTGACCTTTAGAACTGGAGTACCCACTTCTGTTGCCAGACTGGTTCAGCATATATATAGCTTTCTTTCTATATCCCCTACTAGACTCTCCAGCAAGCTCTCGTGACACCCTTTTTACTTGTTGTTCTCCATCTTCTTTCATTAACTTTTCAGCTCTAATTGTAGCAGCTCTGAGTCTGGTATAACTATCAAGATTAGTAATTGTGATTCTATTTCTGATCTCATACTTGAGGCCCTCTTCAAACTTTCTGCATTTGTCTCTTTCAGTAGAGATCAGGAAGGTGGCATAATGGGAAAGTTTATTAAATTGTATTTCGTACTCCACAACAGACATGTTTCCCTATTTTAGATTCAGGAATTCCTTTCTCTTCTCATCTTTATATGCCTCAGGCATGTAATTGTTCTGAAATTCCAGGAAAAAATCATTCCATGTTAGAACTGGTGCTTGTGCATCACTATCGGGAACTATCTCCCACCATTCATAAGCATTGCCTTGAAGCAAAGATACCGCATAATCAAACTTCTCCTCTGGAGTGCATCTCATCATATTCAATACCCTCTGTGTCCTTTTAAGCCATGTTTCTACTTCAACTGGATCAGTCGAGCCATAGAAATCAACTGCGCCCTATTTTCTTACCTTATCATATCATCTTTCCCCATACATTGCAGGACCATACACTTCATGTTCTGGGTTTTCATAAGGTACTTCGGCATGTGATGATTGTGATGCACGTGCAGGAGCCCTAGCTACTGGTACTGGTTGATCTCTATGCAAATGAGGCGATGCCTCATGAGGATGTATTTCAGTCGGCCTCTCTCTCCTTGGTGAATCATGTCTTATGATGACCCTAAAATAAATGAAATTATGTCACTACATATGTTCAACACATATTATGCATATGTTATCATGCTTATATGCATATGCATGTTCCCTTGGAACCTATCCCTGCTCTGATACAAAAAATGTAACACCTAACACCTTATACATCTATATATTACATATACTGATTTTATATTGTTATCATGTATGAAACAAGATTAAATAAAATTCAAGTTTACAGCGAGAGTAATTTTTTTTAACTCTTCTCATATTATCAACAATAATTTTACAATTAATATGGAAGCTTTAATTATAGCCTATAACATCACATATATTAATAAATGAAACATTAAGTTGAATCCATATATATATATATATATATATATATATATATTAGTACACATTCATTGTAATTATACATATGCAAGTATTCAACCCCCAAACATAAATGAAATGTTCTTATGCTTATGTGGAATGCAAGGAGAGAAAGTGAGGAGGCTCGACCGATGACCTTTGATCCATGACTTTTATATGCACCTCAATATGAACTAATAATCTTCTCTACCAGAAAAATGATGCAATTTGGTGAGTTGCGACTCAGTGAGAATAACCATCAAATGAGTTCTAAAGCACCAAGCATTTCATAATAGTAAATAACAAGTATAATTAATACATACTTTATACTCCATTTCATCATTCAATAACATATAAATATAGATAAAATCAAGTATTCAATAATTGCTCTTTACTTATGATTATGCTTATTCATTTTATTTTGTTGTGACCAGGTTAAATAGACATTGCCCCGGGCTTCCATGTGAACATTTGCATTTGCATTTGCTACCACAAATGTCACAAATTATTCATCATCATATTTTCAAGGAAAAATCATCACAATCATATAGCAAACAACATTCATATGCACTAAAGAATTCAATTGATATTTAGACTCACCTTTTTCCTTTGATTCCAACCCTTAACTTATTGTCTACCCCCTTCTTGTATATCTCCAATTTTTCTTGAGCCTAATATTGAAATATAATTGGTTAATTTATGACTAGAGAAACTTAATGTGGTTTAAACAAATTAATAGACATTATTCATATCAATAATTAAAATTTTTTCTATGAGACAGTGTGACCTTATGTGACTGTTTTAACTATAACTTTTTCTGTACTTGACCAATTACTCTGATTCTTATTCCTAATTAAAATTAACATATATATATATATATAACATATTAAAATTACAGACCAATTACAAATTTTGGTGGAATTTCTAAACGTGTTCTAATTTCTGCCCTTAGGCAGTTTCAAGATACTCATTTGGGTTCATCATACCTTATAATCTATACGTCGTATTTTAATAAAAATTTACAGACACTTATATGGGTTCTTATGGAATATTTTTCATGTTTACAACTTTTATCAATTATGTCTCTAGGGTCTTAAAATTATAACAAACATTTTACTAGTCTAGAATAGAATTAGCTTCCAGACCAGTATGGCTTCCAAAGGCCATAACTTATTATCATAACATATTAAGCTGCAATTAGTACCAAAATTTAGCTAAAACATATACCTATAACTTTCTTGTTTTGAGAATTTACAGAATTGATCTGTAAGAAGCTCAAAAAAATTAAACAATTTTCTGGACCTGTACAGGGCACTCAATAGGTAGTTCAAATCATGGAATAGTCATGGTTCCATTCACCATAACTCAAACTTTACAGGACATATGAACCAAAACTTTGGTATAACGATACATAACACATATATCTACAACTTTGATGTTTTGAGATACTTCAAATAATGGCTTTAGCATATTCAAAACTAACCAATACAATAGCTAACTTACTTAGGGTTCACATCCAAACCAGTTTCAGTCAAGAGAGGATATCTCATTATATTCACCACCTCTTGCAAAATTATTTACATATCCATAAATTTAAGACATAAAGGAACAACTTTTGTGCTTTACATGTCTCCATATTCGACCTCTAAGATCATCAAAACTGTAGTACAAAATACTGCCTATTTATGAACTCTAAACACCATAATCAAGCTTAACACAAATTAGTTGTTTACTCACCTATAGTCACCCTTGGCTAACCTTGTTGCTGTAATTTTTGGAGTGAAAAGAGAAGAAGATGTTGGTGGAATTCAAAAAAATGGAATGAAGCAAAGAGAAAGAAGAAGAGGAGGAGGAAGAAAAGACTTAGTCTAAGTTAAAAATTGTCTTCCTTTCTCTTTTTCTTTCACGAGTCCCTTTTTCTTCTTCTTTTTGACTTCTTTTTTTTTTTTTACTTTTCTTTTTCTTTTTCTTATGCTGTATGCTTTTTTTTTTTAATTTTTATTTTTTTTTTATTTTTATTTTTATCATCAAACATACATACATACATACATTCATGTATACATATATACATTTACCCAATTTTACTAACCAATAATAAATAAATATATAATTTAATTACTTATTTTAATTTAATTAAATTAATCATGTCAAATTTCTATTAATTCAATCTAGTCTCTTTATTCACTTAAATATTAATTTCATATCATTTTCATCTATATTGTAAAACAGACATATGCATTTCTATACAATTGTAAAATATTTGAAAATAAACTAATTGTATGTCATGAATATATTTAAATAAAAATGCATATTATGCATGTGTTCAAGTGATATATATATATATATATATATATGCAAAATGCATATGCACAAATGAGATGCTGCATAAATGCATATGGAAAACATCAAGGATGTTACAAGTTAGGTTAGGATTAGAAGTGTTTTTAGTTGGAGTGTGAGATATATATTTGGAATTTGAATTAGGTGAGCAGTAGAAGGATGAGATGACATTATTCATATATAGGAAATGTTGTCCATGATTTTGCTGTTGAGTAGGTGTATTTGAGTAGTTGTTATCATTTAAATTATGTGAAATAGGATTTGGGGTGAGATTTATGCATGTGGGAGTTGGCAAACTTATGTTTGAATGGGATTCATATTGTGATAAGAAAAAAGGTTGCAAAAAATTTAAGTGATGTGAGGAAATAGATAGTACCTTAGTTGGATCCTTAAGACTACCAAATCCATCCGAAGAGTTCAAAAGTAATAGCAGCATCTTTGACCGAAACTCTTAAAAAGGAAATATCTTTTTGGCCAAAGTGACATGTCTAGATACAATGACATTATAATTAGACAAATCAAAGCACTAATAACCTTTATGTTTAGATGCATACCCAAGGAAGACACATCCCTTTACTCAATGAGTCAACTTCTATGGGACCGGGTTAGTGATTTGAATATAACATAGACAACCAAAAACACATAAAATAGAGATATTTAGCATGGTTCCATAAATCAACTCATGTGGGATTGTGAAATTGAGAAAGCCATGTGGAATTTTATTACATAAATAGATGCATGCAAAGCTTTCACCCAAAAAAGTTCTACCATATCTGACTGAAAAAAAAGGTGCAGACTATATTAAGCAATGTGTAGTGCATATGCTTGGCCCTTTCATTTTGATGTGGAGTTTATGGGTAAAAAAGCCTCGCAACAATACTAGCCTTAGTAAACAAAGTTTGGAACTTTATATTTAGATATTCTCCTCCACTATCATAGTGAAATTGTCTTATTTTAGGGGCAAATTGAGCATCAATCATTGATTTAAAAACAATAAAAATATCAAATGCTTCACTTTTATCCATAGTGGATATGCCCAATAATAACTAGAATAGTCATTAAGAAACAAAACATAATATTTAAAGAATGTGAAAGAAGAAATAGGCAATTGCCAAACATCAGAATGAATTAAAAAAAAAAAGGTTATTGAGATATGTTAAAAGAATTCTGAAATGGAAGCTTGAAGTGTCATATCTGCTAATTTATACTTCAAGTCATGTGTGTCATAAAATCAATGTGTCGAACTGACTGAACTTTAAATTCAGATTTTGACTGAAGAAAATTAAAATAATAGAAAATAAATATTAAAAATGCCTAATAAAGTATATAATGGGTGAAAATATGTTCAATTACGATAAGGGACCTAAGTGAACAATTTGGAAAAGTTCTGGAGAAAATTTATAATTTGCCAAAAATTAAAGGATCAAATGGGATATTTACTATGTAAAAACAAATCTTAGACATAAAACATTAGTGATGCTCGACCACACGATAATTAAGGGAGGATTAAGTTTTATTGAGAGATTAACCTAAAATATCTCGATTTGGTCAAACAAAATGGCCCCACCTTGACTTTTCTTTTAGTCTTTCTTCTTATCACCTTTCTTCTTATTATTTCTTTCATTTTCTACTAGAAATTTCTGCTTTCAAACCAGCCCCATGTTCCTCCATATTTCACCATAGCCAAAACTTGAGTTAGAGAGAGAAAAACATAGAAAAAAAGTGTTTTTATGCCTAAGAAAGCTTGGGGAAGTCATTAGAAGGCCTAAAAGTGGAGAAAAAGCTTGAAAAGTGGAAAAAGCAATTTTCTAGATTCAGCCAAGAGAAATCATAGTGAAAAGAGAGTCGGTTTTTCCATCCCTATTTCTTTTTCATATGCAAATGGTGTTTTAGAACTCACTATAAGTTTAAGTTGGTGAGTTATGATATGTGTTGGAAGTGAGATTTTAGAGGGTTATGGTGGTTGAGAATATGGTAAAAAGTGATTAAATAATTTAAAATAAAAAGGAATTGAGTTTGAAGAGTTGAAAGAGGTCTAAATTCAAAGTTAAAGAGGAGAGAGAGTTTAGGGTTGGTAGAGAGAAAATAGAGATAAGAGATAGGATTATAAAAAAAAAGGGTTTATTGGTGTTTTTGCATATTTTAGGTATTCAAGTGGAAAGAAATCAAATTCAGAGAGATAAAGGAAATAAGAACAAAGAAAAAATAAGCATAAAGAATAAAAAGAAAATGAAAGAAAGAAGTATATGCATACTTTTAGGCAATAACCTATAAAATAATAATCTATTTGCATGATTGACATGTTTGGCACGATAAATTTGTGATTTCAATACATCTAGTTATACAATTTGCATGAAATTTAGAGTTAATAATGAAATATGAGCTTTATATAGATTTAATGTTTAATTAACGTGTGTGAATTTGAGAAAATGGTAATTAGAGTTGTATGTGTTTGAAATATGGTCTATAAATGTGTAAAGGACTTGAGGTGTATGTTTGGTAGGTTTTAAGGTTTATTGGTTTGCCTTTGAATGAAATTGGATTTAGGAAAGTAGTTTTCCAGCAGTGATTTATTAGCATGAATCCTAGGTCACGGGCATGAATCCATGATTCATGGTCATGAACTAATGATTCACGAGCCTGATATTGGTTTTGAAAGGTTATTGTTCCATCTATATTCATTCACGACTTGATGTAAAATAGGGGTCACAGACATGAAAAAGTTGATCATAGCCTTGAAACAAACACAATGTTGTTCATGGGTTGTGACACCCACTCACGACCATAAAATAGTTTGACTTGATTCGTTCATGGGCGTGAACATGTAATCACAACCATAAATTCCCTATTTTCAGCATTAAATTTATTTGTTAATTAATGAATGATTCAAATAAAGTATTTAAGAATATGATATATTAATTGTATAAGGGTAGAAAATAAATGGAAATAACAATGATTTAACAAGAAATAATTAAAATGAAGTAATAATGAAATTATTAAAAGAAAAGAATAAAGAATTGTGGTTGCACCAAAATAATTTATGAAAAATTGGATAAGAGTTAAACTTGTATTATATGCCGAACAAGTACTAGAATGTATAGACAAATTGAGATACCAATTAGAGATGATAAGACATAGTATTCATAGGCTTTGTGCTTGTAGGGCATAGTGTCTATAGACATTTAACACCCGTCGGCAGTTTATTACCTGTATTATTTGACATACATTGTCCAATGACGACCATTCATTTATTCCTCTTTTCTGTCTTTTAGTGTCTGGTCTTGGTATCTTGGCCTAATAAAAAAATAAAAAAATGTAAAGAATATCTCATATCATTCATAAAGGAGAAGACTGGAAAAGAGATTGATAAATGTTTGCATATTTGCATTGCATACTAATATTTTCAAATAATTAAATGTAAGGTAAAGAGAATAAAGTTTGCCTAATTTACAATGCTAGGTAGCATAAGAATGTTTGATTATATGATATAGTTTATTGTCTTTCTATATGCACTCTAAGCCTAGAACTTAGTATGGGAGTTTGTTATCTCATGCAGATACAATGAAGTTGTAGATTGTAGATAAAGATAGTGGAATCCTAATATAGAAAGGTAGCAGTAGAAAAAAATTTAGTGGGTTTCACCTTTTGACCCTTGTTGTTGTATTATATTTGCATTTTGTATAAGAATTAAACTTTACCTTTGTATAAATTTTAAAAGACTTTTTTGTAAAACAATACCTTTGTTTGTATAAAATGTATATGCATTTTCCTTACCAAGATGTTATGGGTTGTTTATAAATTATTATGTTTGGAGATACGTCTTTCAAAAAAAAGTTATGGTTTTCAGCATTGCATGACATATGTGTGGCCACATTTGTATATATAAGTTGTTGCTCTGATTAAGATCACTACTTTTCATGATATATGTAGGTTATAGATTCGGAATTGAGACAGATTATTGCTGAGCAGGCAAAAAGTAATGAGCCTTTAGAGATGGAGGCATCATCGTGACTGAGTCGTTGTCGAGCTACCACATCTAGATCTAGTGCTAGTTCATAATAAGGGTTAGTTAAGTTTTAGTGCTAGGCTAATGGATCTTCTGAGAAATGTTGTTTAGCTATTATAGTTGACAACACAACTAGCCTCACCTGCTTTACAGTTTGAGATGTTACAGAAGTTGAGAGCTTTGGATTTTTAAGGCATGAGAGAGGATGATCCCTTAGTGGCAGAGTTTTGGCAAGAGAGGGCAGAAAAAGTGTTTGATCAATTGCACTGCACATATGAGCAAAAAATTGAGTATGCAATATTTCTATTATAAGAGATTGCATATGATTGGTGGCAGTTAGTGTTAAGTACTAAAGCCACTCACTTAGGAGAATTTTCTCAAGCAGTTCAAGGAACAATACATACTTCTAATCTATACAAATGACAAAAGGAGATTTTTGAGTTTAAGGTAAGGAACCATGTTAGTTTTTCAGTACGAGTAATATTTTATACATCTATGTAAGTATGATGTAGGCATTGTATCTATTAAGGCTGATAAGTGCCAACGATTTGAAAATGAGTTACGATATCTAATAAAATTGCAAGTCTTAGCTCTACGATTGATGGACTTACCCAATTTGTTAGTGTTTAACAAAACAATTGAAAGGATTTTGGTAGCCTAGCAACCGACACATGATAGGGGTTTCAAGAGACCTATGCCATAAGCTAGTGCGAGTTTAGCTGGTAGCAAGTGAGTGAGATCAGTTGGTGATAGATTATAGGCTAGGAGTTCCATTAGAGCTTCATCTTTCAGGTGTGGGCAACTCATAAGATCTATTACTTTAGCAGCTAGTTTATTGATGCCAGTATCATGTAAGCCACCACCACTACCGTTATGCCAGCCTTATGGCCGTACACATACCAGCGAGTGTTGATGGATGACATGAGTCTATCTGAGATGCAACTCCAAAAATCATTAGAGGAGAGATTGTTCCCTTCTACAGTATAATAGAGGTTCTGAGAGCATTGAGCCAGTATAGACACATGGTTTTAGTCAGACCAGAGCTTTTCCCAGACAATGAACCAAGAAGGGAGTTGAATTGGTTATAAAATAAAAAATTTCTTAACTTTGAGTGCGGAATAAAATTAAATAAAGTAGGGAAAAAGAGATATCACACATAAGATTTATAGAGATTCGGGTATTAATAAACCCTACTCCTCTCCCCAATCTCAATTGGGTGTTTTACTAACACACTAAGTGTTACAATGGAGTTTTTTAAGCTCACTCCCAACTATGGTGTTTCTCTCAATGGTTAACACCTAACCCATAAATTCTCTTGTGTTTTAATGGCTTACACAATAAACCCTTACAAGTGTTTCAATCTTAACCTAATATACCCAAACTCACTTGAGTAATTGCTTACAATGAAAACACTCACCAACCTAGAATGCTCAGAAATTATGAGCAATTTGGTTTTTACAAAAAATAAAGGTTTTGTTGAATAATTAATGCACAAGGCTACAACAATATTAAAAATTCAAAGTAATTGTTGTTTTTCTTCTTAGGATTCAAAAATGACTTGCATTTATGCTTCCTTTGCGAATTATAGCCGGTTATGTGCATTTAATGCAAAAATAGCCATTGAAGCAACTCTTAACTTCGCACTTGACATGTTCCTCTGTCCTCTTTCATGGGCATGAATGTTCTTCCAAGTTGTGGTCCAAATGGTGACTCTGGCTGTGAAGCTCTCTGGAAGAATTTGAAGTGTTTGATCACATGCGTGAGTATTCTTCCAAGCTGTGGTCCAAATGATGACTCTGGTCGTGAAACTCTCAAGAAGATTTTGACATGTTATCTCATAGGCGTGACTATCTTTCACGGGCGTGACTGATTTGATCATTTACGATTGGTATGATCCTTCATGGCCGTGAACTTTGAATGGTGGAAAGTTGGTGCTAAGCTATATTCACGGGCATGACATAAGTAGTCACAGACGTGACTTTGCTATTTCTTCTGATTTTGATCTTCAAAAGATGTCTTTCAATCTTGCATTATATTCTAATCAAGATATATCATGTTCAACACTCTTAGAACACAAGCATTGTTAAATATATTATTGCAATTTTATTTGTTAACATCAAAATAACAGAAATACCCCTTAAGGTTCAACATTCTCCCCCTTTTTGATGGTGACAAATAATCTAGCAATATGTGCTTTTGAGAAGTCTCCTCCTCAAAAGATGCTTAAGACAAAATAATAGAGTGCAAGAATTGAAAGACGTATAGCAAGGTTCTTTGCTAACTAGTTAGGTATATGCAAGGTATATCCAAGTATATCAAAGTTATTTGCTAATTAGTTAGGTATATGCAATGGTATATGTGACGTACATGTTATGCATATTATTAGAAAAAATTTACATATTCAATCCATACATTGCATAATAACATATATCTACTAACCACACATTTGCATATATTGCTAGGTTCTCCCTCTTTTGTCATCAACAAAACAAACCATAAAAAATGAATTGATAACAAGATAATTGTATTAAAAGAAGGATAAAGATTACAAAGTTTCAAAAACATAAAATAAAGTCCTATAACATTAAAAATAAATCTACTACATGAAAATGAGGACTCTAGTTAGGCTTCAAGTCTGACAAACCATCTCTAACGCGTGCTACCTCTGCCTCGAGGCTATCCATATGAGATTCCATGAAGTCTTTGAGGTTTTACAACCTCTCATCAATGGAAGCCTGCATTACGTCAAAGCGAGGAGCTAAAAGATCAATAACCTATTGCGCCAAGCTGTGTGTGGTAGAAGTCGATGATTGACCAACATCTTGCGCAACCTCTGGTGTCAATGTTTCTATTCAGTCTCATTTTCATTGCTGGATACCCTAAAGGCCTACTTTGAAATCATCAGTGTCCTAGTTTTCCCAATCAATTTCACCATCTGGAGTGGTGAAACTGTAGTAGACAATATTCTGGTAAATAATGCGGACATCTGCTCCCATTTTTATGAAGGACTCTACATCTAGTCGGTTTTATGGATGTGCTGGAATAAGATTGTAATTATGCTCATCGAGATTTAGATACCTTAGCTCAATGGCAATGTGAGCCACATACCCACCAATCAAAATATCGCTCGATGGCTTTGATGCAATTGAAAGAAGATGATTTGCAAACCATCAAGACAGAGCTACGGATAGACCTCTTTGTTCCATTTCCAATAAGAAGAGCTCCAATTTTCTGATTGCCCCGTTGCTATCTCCTCTAGCAAATATACTATAGGTAAGAAACCTATGTAAATACTTATGCACAAGGGACTGAAGATGTGTGCTCTTGGTCTTCTTCACATCCCAGCTGCATTCCAACTCAAAATGTGTCCAAGCCGGATTGGCATAGAATTCAACTTCGCTCTCCTTAAGAATTCCATATGAGAAAAGCTTGAAAATAGTGCCAAACTCTGCTGCTATAAGAGTGTTTGGATGCTTGTAGAGCTGGAATTTGACAGTTCTGGTGGGAGAGACTTGCAATATGCTAAGGAACTCGAGAGTTGGTTCCCTTAGTATTGGCCAATGAATGTCTACGAATTCTTTAAGATGACCAGTTTGCAACTGTTCAATCATGCTTGTCTCAAGACCAAAAGTCTTGACAGCATTCCGCTCAAAAGATCGAAATGAGAGTAGGGGTCTTTTCTTTAGAATGACATATCTTGGATGGAAATGCTCTGGAATGATGTAGAGAAGATAGTTCATATGGCATCTTGGAGCATGGGATTTCTTTCTTGTGCCTTTAGATGAGCCAGGTTCTATTGTGATAAATTTGGAATAGGGATTGGAGATATAATTTTCGAACCAAAGATTTGAGAACAAACCTAGAAATGTTGAGATTCTTTAAAGACAAAGTTGTTTGAAAGAATTTATAGATGGAAATGAATATGAGGACGCTAAAATTTGTGAGAAATATTGAATGAGATATTTAAAAGAGAGAATTTTTAAAGTTGGAAAAGAGAAAACAACATAAATTTTGTTTTATAGTCTACAGATTCACAGTCATGAATGGTCCATCATTGGTGTGAATAGTCGTGGTCATGGTTTGCTGAAGAGGCATTCTAGTCCTAAAAAAGGATATGAATCGATTGGCAGTCGTGAAATTGAATAGTCATGGGTGTTACTTATGAATTTCATAGAGGTCACAAAAGGAGTCATGATTGTGACGAGCAATCTTCACTACTTCTAACCATGAGGCAACGCGTGAAACAAAGCGTGAATGGTTCTATAATTATTTGCTGTCTATGTTCACAGTGGTGAATGTGTGACGGGCATGAATCAGGATTTTAACGGGAGTGATGAAAAAAGTCATGGGCATGACACATAGTATTCACAACCTCCAAATGTGAAGGATATAGAGAAGTAAAGCATGAAAACTACTAGAGCTTTTTGCGATTAAATTCATAGCCGTGAATATATGTCACGAGCGTGAATTACCTCAATTCTTCAATTAATAAAACTAAGTCTAAAATAAGAATAAAAGATTTCTAAGATGCTTCTATGCCTTAGAACATATATTCCCATCATGTTAACCACTTCATACCTTAAAAATTAGTCAATTAAAGAGCATCATATGAACGAAATTAACATTCAAGGTTGACAATTGACAATCTTACTTAAGATAAGATTGATCCATCAAGCATACCAAGCTTTCTTCTTATGAAGCAAAAGCTTTCTTCATTAAAAGATTTGGTGAAAATATATGGCAATTGATCGTTTGTATCAATAAATTCTAATACAACATCTCCATATTGAACATGATCTCTAAGAAAATGATGTCTTATGTCAATATGCTTACTTCTAGAGTGTTGAATGAGATTCTTAAATAGGTGTATGACATTTGTATTGTCACATTTGATGGGTATATGGTCTAAAATATGATCATAATCCTTAAATTGTTGTCTCATTCGTAGTATTTGAGAGCAACAACATCCTGCTACCATATATTCCGCTTCAGCGGTAGAAAGGACAACCGAAACTTGTTTCTTGCTAAACTAAGAAACTGAGCATTAACCAATAAAGTGACAAGTTCCTGAAGAAGTCTTTCTTTCCAAGAGACTACTGACATAATCTGTATATGAATATCCTATGATATGAAAGGATGAATTTTTAAGATACCATAAACCTAGATGCAATGTGCCATGTAAATATTTTAAAATTCTTTTTACAGCATTCAAATGTGATTCTTTAGGACAAGATTGAAATCTATCACATAAGCATACACTATACATTATATCGGGCCTAGAGGCAGTAAGATATAAAAGTGATCCGATCATACCTCTATAGAGCTTTTCATTAATGCTCTTACCCTTTTCATTTTTATCCAATTTTATTGATGTGCTCAATAGAGTCTTAGCATTTTTACATCCTTCCATTCCAAATTTCTTGACTAATCCTTTGGCGTACTTGGATTGGTTGATGAATATACCCTCATTGCTTTATTTTATTTGTAGACCAAAGAAGAACTTAATCTCACCCATAATGCTCATTTCAAATTCCCTAGTCACACACTTAGCAAATTCTTGACAAAGTAATTCATTAGTAGACCCAAATATGATGTCATCAACATAAATTTGAACAATCAGAATATTATGCTTATGATTTTTAATAAATAAAGTTGTGACAACATTTCCTTTTGAAAAATTATTTTCTAAAAGGAAAGAATTTAGTCTTTCATACCAAGCTTTTGGAGTTTGTTTCAAACCATACAAAACTTTTGAAAGTTTAAAAACATGATTAAACAAATTATGGCTTTCAAAACCCAGGGGTTGTTCTACATAAACTTCCTTCTCTATAAAACCATTTAAGAAAGTACTTTTGACATCCATTTGAAAGAGTTTAAAATTCATATGGCATGCAAATGCCAAAAGAATTCTTATAGCTTCTAATCTAGCTACCGGAGCATAGGTCTCATCATAATCTATACCTTATTTTTTATTATAACCCTTTACAACTAACCTATACTTATTCCTCGTTATTGAACCTTATTCATCTAGTTTATTTCTAAATACCTATTTACTACCAATGCTTTGATGCTTTTTTGGGTCTAGGAACTAAGGACCATACCTTACTTCTCTCAAATTGGTTGAGTTCCTCTTGCATAACAATCACCCAACTTTCATCATTAACAGTCTCATCAATATCTTTAGGCTCAATTTGAGAGACGAAGGCAAGGTTAGAATCTAAGAGTTTGAGATGAGATTTAGTATTTACACCTTTAGTAGGATCACCAATGATTTGTTCCTATGGGTGATTTTTTGTCATTTTCCATTCCTTTGGAAGCTCTTATTTGTCTGACTCTTGAGCTTGAGGTAGAGAGATATCTTGATGTGGGTTTTCTTGATCATTATCAACTTTCTCATAATCAAGATCAAGCTTTTCCATTGTACCTACAATATCATCAAGAACACTACCTTTCACAATATCAATATTATTAGATTCATAAAAAACAACATGCATAGATTCTTCAACAACTAATGACCTTTTATTAAATACTCTATAAGCTTTGCTAGTGGTGGAGTATCCTCAAAAGATATCCACATCGGATTTAGAGGCAACGTTTCTAAGGTTGTCTTTAGTATTTAATGTGAAGCACTTGCATCCAAATACTCTAAAGTATGATATCATGGGTTTTCTTCCATTCCATAACTCAAAAGAAGTTTTATTTGAGAGTGGTCTTTTGAAAACTTGATTTGAAATATAACATCTAGTATTGGTGGCTTCGGCCCAAAAGCAGATTGGTAACCTATACTCATTGAGCATTGTTTGAGCCATTTCAATTAAAGTTCGATTTTTTCTTTCGACTACCCCATTTTGTTAGGAGTTGAAATTTTTTGTGAAATACCATGTTCTAAACAAAAGTTTTCAAAATTTTCATTTTCAAACTCTTTGCCATGATCGCTTCTTATTTTTGAAATAAAATATCCTTTTTCGTTTTGAACTCTCTTAGCAAAGTTTTTAAAGGATTCAAAAGCATCACTCTTTTGAGCTAAGAAAATTATCCAAGTGAATTTAGAGTAATCATCGATGATGTCAAAAGCATAGTGTTTACCTCTTGAGCTAGCAACTCTAGTAGGTCCAAAAAGATCTAAATGAAAAAGTTGTAGAGGCTTTGGCATTTGAAGGAAGACTTGTGTTGTTTACATCTTTGGCAAGGTTCATATGTTTTATTCTTTTCAAATTTGACTATTGGATGTCCACTTACCAGCTCTCTTTTGCTAAGACTTTGAATTAAATCCATGTTTGCATGACCAAGCCTTTTATGCCATAGCCAAGATTCATCACTAGTAGTCATATGACACTTAAAGGAAAGGTTAGATATTTTGTGTAAGCCTATTATGTAAGTATTGACATCTCTATTTCCTTTGAATATCTCTTAGCCACTAAAGGAGGTTACAAGACATTCATTTGAGGTAAAGATTACTTGGTTTCCCTTCTCACATAATTGACTCACACTTAACAAATTATATTTCAAACCATCAATAAGTAAAACATCTTCAATGAAAGTAGTATTATTAAAACCAATAGAGCCAATGCCAATTACCTTACCCTAAGCATTGTTCCCAAAGTTACCTTACCACCATCAATACTTTTAATGTCATTGAATATTTCTTTGTTTCCGATCATATGCCTTGAGCATCCACTATCCACAAGGCAAACATTATCTTTTATAGTGGACTTGAGGCATACCAATTAAATCACAATTTAGGTTTTGTTTTTAGGTACCCAAATGAACTTGGGTCTTTGGGGGTTAGAGCATGAAGGTTCCTAATGAGCCTTTCTTATCCAACAATGTTTGTTGATGTGACTGAGTCTCATACAATAATTACATTACTTAGTTCTAAACATATTTTTCGGTTTGGACATGCTTTTTGGTCTTAACATCCTTTTAGAAGGTGTTTGTGTGCAGTGGCATACACATGCATGATGAGCAGGTGTTTCCCTAAGTGCATGCCTCTTATACATGAAGGCATGATTGGCCTTTTGAGGTCTCCCTCTTAAGCTATGTGACCCTTAACCATTCTTCTTATAAATAGAGGGTTTAGTGTGTGTTATGCTCTTAGCCTTTGGGACTATTACTTATATTGTGGAGGTTTGAGGTGCACTAGACTGAACAAAAGTGGTCTTATGAGATGAAGATGATGTTCCATTAAATCCTAGACCATGTCTTATTAAGATACTATGAGAGTATCTAAACTCTTATTGCCTTTATGAAATCTTCAAATAGAGTTTCTAAGTTCCTCAACTTCATTTTTCAAAATATTGTTTTCTTTAAGTGAGGATTTAGTTGATGGTCTAGAGGAATACTCATCTAATGATTTTTGAAGAGTTTCATTAGAGGTTTTAAGATCAAGATTTTCCCTTTGTAAAACTTCCATTTTATTTTCAAATTTAAAATATTATTTTTATAAGCATTGAATTTACATCTATATTTTTCTAATTCTTGGTTCAATACTTCTATTAAACTCTGCTCATCATCATTTTCACTATCACTATTATTATCACTACTATCATTACTAAATGAGTATGAGTAAAAATGACCTACCTCATCTGTGAAGTGATCCTCTAAAGCCATGAAGCATAGGTTGACCTGTTCACCTTCATTTCCATCGTTTTCACTTAAAAAGAGCTTTCATCATCCCATGTGGCTTTGTGACCTTTCTCCCTATTATCTTTTTGATATATTTTCTTGTGTTTCTAGAGCTTTGGACATTTTGTTTTGATATGTCCTTTGTTCCCATACTCATAACATTTTACCTCCTCTTTATTTCTTTGAGAGTCATTTGAGGAGTGTTTGAGGTTTCTTTGTTTGAATTTTCGAGAGTTGCCAATTCTCTTTTCAATTATTCTTTTTAATCTTCTTGAGAGCATGACAATGTCGTCGTTTGCATCATCACTCTTTTATTTGTCATCTTCAACTTCTTTTTGAGATATTGAAGTAGAGGCTTTGAGTGCTAGAGGCTTTCTTTTTTCTGGTTTGGCTTCGAGTTCTCTATCTCTCTTTACCGCTATTTTGTGTGTTAGAAGTTTGCCTTTAAGAATATCGGTAGGCATGATGCTCGTGTCTTCATTGGCTTCTTCTATACCTGCAACTCTTGAACCATAGTCTTTGAGAGGAAGGCTTCTCAGAATTTTGTTGTTCACATCTTCCAAACTTTCTCATGTCATTTATGATGGCTAAAAGACAGGTCATCGTATCGGTGATAGATTCATTGGATTTCATCTTAAATAGTTTATATTCTGAAGTGAGAAGTTGAATCTTCTTGGATTTAACTTGCTTGGTTCCTTCATGATAATTCTCCAATGTCTTCCACATACTATATGCAGTAGTTGGATTTTGCCACATTCTTCAATGGATAGAGAGCTTGCAGGGATTGTCATTGCCTTTTTGTTTTTGAAGTTTGCTTTATGTTGAGGCTCTGTCCAATCGTCTCTTAAAAGAACTTCTTCTTCACCATCAACTCCTCTCTTGGTTGGCAGTGTCCATTCTTTCTGAACACTATTCCAAACTTCAATTCCCTCACTATCGAGATATGTCTCCATTTAAAACTTCAAATGAGTGTAGTTTGCTCCATCAAAGTAAGGCTTAAGACTTTGAAATCCTTCACTGGCCATTTCTTGATCTTTGCTAGCGCTTTTTAGTCTTTGTTGCTAGACAAACTCTAATACCAATTGTTGCCTAGACAATGAGCCAAGAAGGGAGTTGAATTTGTTATGAAATAAAAAAATTTCTTTACTTTAAATGCGAAATAAAATTAAATAGAGTAAGGAAGGAGAGATATCACATACAAGATTTATAGAGGTTCGAGTGTTAATAAACTCTACTCCTCTCCCCAATCTTAATTAGGTGTTTTACTAACACACTAAGTGTTACAATGGAGTTTTACAAGCTCACTCCCAACTATGGTGTTTCTCTCAATGGTTAACACCTAACCCAGAAATTCTCTTGTGTTTTAATGGCTCACACAATAAACCAATTCCTTGTGTTTTATGGCTCACACAATAAACCCTTACAAGTGTTTCAATCTTAACCCAATATACCCAAACTCACTTGAGTAATTGTTTACAATGAAAAGACTCACCAACCTACAATGCTTAGAAATTATGAGCAATTAGGTTTTTATAAAGAATAAAGGTTTTGGTGAATAATTAATGCACAAGGCTACAACAAGACTAAAGATTCAAAGTAATTGTTGTTCTTCTTCTTAGGATTCATAAATGACTTGCATTTATACTTCTTCTGCGAATTATAGCTGTTTGGGTGCATTTAATGCAAAAATAGTCGTTGAACCAACTCTTAACTTCACGCCTGACATGTTTCTCTATCCTCTTTCACGGGCGTGAATATATGGGTCACGGTTGTGAATGTTCTTCCAAGTCGTGGTCCAAATGGTGACTCTAGCTATGAAGCTCTTTGGAAGAATTTGAAGTGTTTGATCATGTGAGTGACTTTATACTTTCACAGGCGTGAATATTCTTCCAAGCCGTGGTCCAAGTGGTGACTCTGGCCGTGAAATTCTTTAGAAGATTTTGACATGTTATCTTACGGGCGTGACTATCTTTCACGGGTGTGACTGATTTGATCATTCACTATTGGTATGATCCTTCATGGTCGTGAACTTTGAATGGTCAAAAGTTGGTGCTAAGCTATATTCACGGGCGTGACATAAGTAGTCAGGGCGTGACTTTGCTATTTCTTCTGATTTTGATCTTTAAAAGATGTCTTTCAATTTTGCATCATATTCTAATCAAGATATATCCTATTCAACACACTTATAACACAAGCATTGTTAAATAAATTATTGCTATTTTATTTGTTAACATCAAAATGATGGAAATACCCTTCAAGGTTAAACATAATGTACTCCAAAGATAGAGAAAAGCATGATAAGTGTCTCAAAATCGTGTTACAAACATTGAGGGTGAAACAACTTTATTCTAAGCTATCAAAATGTGATTTTTTGCTCGAGAAAGTCAGTTTTCTGGATCACATAATGTCATATGAAGGTATTCGAGTTGGCTCTAGCAAGATGGAGACTATTCTTAATTGGAAGCCTCCACAGAATGTGGCAAAAAATGAAGACTTTTCTCGAATTAGCTGGTTAGTACACAAGATTCCTGAAAAGTTTCTCCTTCATTGTAATTCCTTTGACATGACTATTATAGAAAGATTTTTGTTTTGAGTGGACTGATATATGTCAGACAAGTTTTAATCAACTTAAGGCAATGTTGACTAAAGCATTAATGTTAACTTAGCCCACTCAAGGGAAAGACTTTATAGTATACAGTGATACTAGTCACAATGGTTTGGGTTATGTCCTTATGTAAGAAGGCAATGTGATCGCTTATGCCTCCAGATAACTAAAAGTGCATGAACTTAACTACCCTACGCATGATTTAGAGCTAGTTACAATTGTATTTTCCTTGAAGATCTAGAGACATTACCTATACAGGGATAAATGTTATATTTATATAGATTACAAGAGCCTAAAGTACCTTCCTTTATAGAAATAGTTGAACTTGAGGTAAAAAAAATGTCTGAAGTTAATTGAATACTATAATTGTGTGATTGACTATCGATTAGGGAAAGCTAATGTGATAGCAGATGCGTTAAGTAGAAAAATTTTAGCTGGTGAGCTATGATAACTCTTTTTCAATTGTGCATTATAAGTAGTAATGGTCTAATTGCACATGTGACTAACCTTCATAATGGTAGATATGCAAATGCAATCTACCTTTGATGTAGAGGATCAAAGAAGCTCAAAAGAATGACAAGAAGCTAATAGATATAGTTGAAATAATGAAAAAGAAAAAGACTCGATTTCTTAGTTGAAACAGACATCACTTTGCATTTTAATAACAAGATATGTGTGCTTAGTGTAAAAGAGCTGAAGTAAGACATCCTCAAAGAAGCTCATGAGACTACATATACTATGCATCCAGGTGGGAATAAGATGTATCGAGATTTGAAATATCAATATTGATGGCTAGGTTTGAAAAAAAGATATTACATAGTACGTTGTCAAGTGTCTAACCTACCGACAAGTGAAAGATGAACATTAATTGCCTATAGGATTGCTGCAACCAATGCTTATACCAAAGTAGAATTGGGAAAGAGTCAGGATGGTTTTTTTTATAAGTTTTCCAGTAACTCAAAGGAAGCATGTTGCAATATGGGTGATAGTGGATTGATTGACAAAGTTGACACATTTTCTACCTATTATGATGGATTACTCCTTGAATAAGTTGGTCGAGATCTATGTAAATTAGATTGTGAGATTACACAAAGTACTAATATCGATAAAATTTAACAAAGATCTCAAATTCACTTTGGAGTTCTAGAAGAGCTTTTAACAGGCTTTAAAAACTTAATTGAGTTTTAGCATGACGTTCTATCCATAGACAGAAAGACAATTAGAGTAAGTAATCCAATTACTTGAGGATATGATGAGAAGTCGTGTGTTTGAGTTTGAAGGAGGTTGAGATATGTACTTTCCTCTTATGGAATTCACCTATAACAGCACTCATTAGACAAGCATAGGTATGACTCCTTATCAGACATTGTACGGAAGAAAGTGCAAGATACAGATTTATTGGATAGAGCTAAGTGATAAGAAACTAATATGGCTAGAAATAGTACAACAAACAAAGGAGAAGGTCAGAATCATTAAGGAGAGGTTAAAGGCAGCTAAAGATCGATATAAATCGTATGCAGATCTAAAAAGTGTTAAGATTTGTGTTAAGATTTGAAAGTTTCTCCTTAGCTAGACAAGGTATTTTTGAAAGTTTCTCCTTAGCAAAAAGTGTTAAGATTTGTCTAGAAAGAAAGTTAAGTCCAAGATTCATTGGCCTTTATGAAATTTTTGAGAGAATTAGGCCAGTGGCTTATCGACTAGCCTTACCACCAGAGCTGGACTGAAGACATGTCTTTCTTGTCTAGATGCTGGTAAGGTACAGATAAAATCTGATGCATATTATTCTAGCTGAGAGTATCGAAGTGCAGATGGGTTTTACATATGAACAGAGACCCATAACTTTCCTTACATGTAAGGAGAAAGTTTTGTAGAATAAAAAAATTCCCTTAGTCAAAGTGTTGTGGTGGAATCATTCTATTGAGAAAGCTACGTGGGAAAGTGAGGAGATCATAAAGAAGCAGTATCCATAGTTGTTCATTATTGAATGAATAGGTAAATTTTGAGGATGAAATTTATTTTAAAGGGAATAGGATGTCATGAAATTGATGCATCAGACTGTTGAAGTCTAAATTTAGATTTTAACTAGAGAAAATTAAAATAATTGCAAAAATATATTAAAAATGCCTAATAAAGTATATAATGGGTGAAAAGACATTAAATAATGATAAGAGACCTAAGTGAAATTTTAGAAAAAGTTTTCGAGCAAATTTGTAATTTGACAACAATTAAAGGATCAAATGGGATACTTACCATTTAAAAATAGAATTTGGACATAAAACATTAGTGATGGCCAGCCAAATGAAAAATTAAAGGAGGATTAAGTTTATTTGAGAGATTAACCTAAAATATCTAGATTTGGTCAAATAAAAAGGTCCCACCATGACTTTTCTTCTGTTATATTTTTCTTATCACCTTTCTTCTCTTCTTTCTTTCATTTTCTACTTGAAATTTTTGCCTTCAAACCAGACCCATGTTCCTCCATTTTCCACCATGGCCAAAACTTGAGTTGGAGAGAGAAAGAAAGAAAAAGAAAGAGAAAAGCCTAAAAAACGTGTTTTTATGCCTAAAAAAGCTTGGTGAAGTCATTAGAAGGCCTCAAAGTGGAGACTAAACCTGAAAAATGGAGAGAGAAATTTCCTATGGTTTGGCCAAGGTGGAATCATAGTGAAAGTTGAGTTGGTTTTCCATCTTTGAATCTTTTTTATATGAAAATGGTGCTTTGGAGCTCATTAGGAGCTTAAGTTAGTGAGTTATTGTAACATCAAACCTTATGCATTCCAGTAAAACCTATCCCTATGTCAAATAATCACATATGGCATACTAACAAGACATAAGATCCTGTTAACAGTAATAGTAAATTTTTTTTTCATCATATCCTGTAATATCATTCAATGACTTTGCAATTCAACATTGAGGTTTTCACCACAATATAATATATCACATCTATTAAAACTTAAACTTTACATCTGAAGGATTATGAGTTGCTTCCATTTATACATTTTAAAACCAATCTAGAATGACTATACATGTTCAAACATATGTCCAAAATATAGATGACATATTTTCATGCTCGTGTGGAATGCAAAAAAAGATAGTGATGAGGCTCAGCTAGTGACCAACGCTCCATGTCTTCTATATGCCACTCAAAATAAGCTATCACTTCCCTTTACATCACAAATTATGCAAACTGATGAGTTACGACTTAGTGAGAGTAATCATCAAACAAGTTCTAAAGTACCAAGCCACTCATAGTAAAAAATCACAAATCCAACGCATACCAATTCCATTTCATTCATCAGGGTCAGATAGTTACCAATAAAATTTAAGCATATAATCATTACTCTTTACGTATGCGTATGCTTTGCTTATGTCATTTTTCTTGACCAAGTTAAATAGACATTGCCCCGAGTTTCCATGTGAACATTTACATTTGATAGCTAGGTTAATCATTTGTTTCATTTTCACATTTGTTGGGTCATAAGCCTCTTCTTTTGCTTTATAATATCGATTAACTAGTCACAACGCCTTTTGAGTCCATATGCGTATGCATTTGTAACTAAACATTCATCAACTATTGTATCTTTATCACATATACCATACATATATCACATATATACTATATAAAGATAATCGATTAATTTATGACTAAAGAAACTTATTGTGGTTTAAACAAATTAATGTGCATAGTTCATATACATAGTTAGGGTTTTTCCTATGGGGCTGTATAACCTTATGAGACTGATTAGCTAATAATTTTTCTAGAATTGTTTATTATTCCTAATTAAAATTAACATATAATTATGTAACATACTCAAATTTCAAAGAAATTGTAGCATTTTACGTTTTTTAGTGGAATTTTCAATTGTATTATATTTTATGCCCTGTTTCTGCCCTTTGTCAGTTTTGGGATACCAATTTTGGTCCTTCATATCTTACAATATATAACTAATATTATAATGAAACTTGGTACAAACTTATATAGGTTAAAATGGAACATTTTTCATATTTACAACTTTTATCATTTTTGTCTTTAAGGTCCTCAAATTATAAGAAATATTTCATTGGTCCAGAATAGAGTTGGCTTCCTGAATAGTATGGCTTGTGAAGTCCCTACATCACTCTATAAATAACATATCAAGGTGATATTTATACAAAAATTTAGCTAAGAAATAAGCCTATAACTTTCAAGTTTGGATAATTTACATAATCCACCTCTCAAGAGCTAGCTAACACTGGTACTGAGGATAACCTCTATTTTAGCTCTTCATAACTCCTTTGGCATTCTTGAGCCCATTTCAAAGGCACATTCTTTCTAAGTAATTTAGTCAAACAGCTCGCAATTAAGGAGAATCCATCAACAAATCTGCGATAGTATATGGCTAAACCCAGAAAACTGTGCATTTCTGAAATATTTTTAGGAGTTTTCCAATTTACCCTGGACTCTATTTTCTTTGGGTCTACCTTTATGCCCTTGCCTGATACCACATGTCCAAGAAACACCAAATGATCTAACCAAAACTCACACTTTTTTAGTTTGGTGTATGACTGTTTCTCCCTCAAAGTTTGCAACATAATTTTTAAATATTGTTCATGTTCTCCCCTTTTCTTTGAGTACACCAATATGTCATCAATAAATACTATCACAAACTTATCCAGATATGGTTGAAACATTTTATTTATTAATGTCATAAATGTAGCTGGAGTAGTAGTTAACCCAAATAACATTACTAAAAATTCGTAATGTCCATACCTAGATCGAAAGGCAATCTTTGGAACATTTGCTTCCGCTACCTTCAACTAGTAATAACCTGATTTCAAATTAATCTTGGAGAATATTTGGACTCTTTGCAAATGGTCAGACAAATTATTTATTCTGGGCAACGAATATTTATTCTTGACTGTCATTTTGTTAAGTTGTCTATAGTCAATGAACAATCTCATGGTTCCATCTTTCTTTTTGACAAATAATATTGGAGCTCCCCAAGGTGATACACTAGGTTTGATATGCTCTTTATCAAGCAATACCTGTAATTGCATCTTCAATTCTTTCAACTCAATTAGGGTCATTCTGTAAGGTGACATCGATATTGGCATTGTTCTTGGTACTAGTTTAATAGTGAATTTTATCTCTCTATCTGGTGGTAAATTAGATAGATCATATGGGAATACATCAGAATATTCCCTCACCACTGGTATATTTTCAAGCAAGCTATCAATGGTTCTAGTATCAGTCACATATGCCAAATATGCCTCACATCCCCCTTTGATCATCCGGAATGCTTTTACAGCTGAGATTAGACATGTAGGCATAAGTTTTCTTTCACCCAAAAATACAACCCTTGGCTGGCTTGGTGATTCTAAAATTACGTCCTTAGTAAAGCAATTCATTATTGCATGATGTCTAGTTAACTAGTTCATCCCTAATATCACATCAAATTCATATAACGACAATAAGATCATGTTAGCTATCAATTCAACTCTATCATTGCATATCAAGAAATCACGACAGACATTATTGATAACTACTACTGTTCCCAATGGAATACTCACATTTATATGAATCCCCAAATGTTTCATACGTTTCATGCAATTTGGATGCCATATGCAGTGATATAAATCAATGTATGGAACTAGGGTCAATCAGTGCTTATGCTAATATTTCAAAAATATAAATATTACCAGTGACTACCTTTGGAGCATCAAATGCCTCCTACCTGGACAAGAAAATACTCTAGCCTGTGTAGGGGGTCTAGAACTTTGACCTTCAGATCTAGTTACCCTTCTACCCGTTGTACTAGTTCTTCCCCTGTCTTTGCCTCTGCCTGTGTCCCATTAGTAGGGTACACCCTTGGTGCCTTAACCATAGTCTCAGATACTCCTATACCTCGATTGGTCTCTACTAGTTTGGTTGTTTCCAAACATTATATATTCATGTGCTCTATTGACCCACAGAAATAACATGCTCCTTTGAGCCTTTTGCATTCACCCGTATATTGTCTACCATAATGAGTACATGTAGGCCTTTCTCCAGCATATTGGCTCTGCCCATTGTTTGGATAAAACAAAGTCATAGCACTACCTCTAGAGCTCGAGTATCCACCTCTATTACTCGACTGTACTTGAATGTATTTTCCTCTCTTTCTATGCCTTCTGCTACACTCTCTAGAAAACTCTTGTGTTGTCTTTTTAAATTGTTGTTCTCCAACTTTTTTAATTAATTATGAGTCTGGTATAACTGTATAGATCAGTAGTTGTGATTCTATTTCTGATATCATATTGGAGGCCCTTGTCAAACTTCTTACATTTGTCTCTTTCAGTAAAGACCATGAAAATGGCATAGTGGAAAAGTTTATTGAACTGCATCTCATAGTCAGCAACAGATATGTTTCCTTATTTTAGATTTAGGAATTATTTTCTCTTTTCATCCTTATATGCCTCAAGCATGTAATTATTCTAAAATTCTCGGAGGAAATCATTCCACATCAAGACTGCTGGTTATGCATCACTATCTAGGATTGTCTCCCACCTCTCATAGGCATCGCCTCGAAGCAAAGACACTGCATAATCAAATTTCTTATCTAGGGTACATCTCATCATATTCAGTACCCTCAATTTCCTTTTCAACCATGTCTCAGGTTCTGCTGGGTCTGTTGTGCCATTTAAATTAGTTGCACCTTATTTTCTCAATTTTTCATAACACATATCCTTATATATTTCAAGACCACGTACTTCCTATTATGGGTTTTCATAAGGTACTTCTACATGTGATGACTGTGATGCATGTGTTGGAGCCTTAGCTCTTGGTGTTAGTTAATTTCTATGTAAATTAGGTGATGCCTTATGAGAATGCATTTCGACCAACCTCTCCCTCTTTAGTGAATCATGTCCTATGATGGCCCTAAAATTCATAGAATTATGTCACTACATAATCGTCAACACATAGGATGCATATGATATCATGATCTTATGCAAATGCATGTTCCCATGGAATGTATCCTTGCTATGATACCAAAAATGTAACATCATACCTTATGCATTTTAGTAACACCTATCCCTATGTGAAATAATCACATATGGCATACTAATAAGACATGAGATCCTGTTAACAGTAATAGTAAAATTGTTTTTCATCATATCCTATAATATCATTCAATGACTTTGCAAGTCAACATTGAGGTTTTCACCATAATATAATATATCACATATATTAAAACTTAAACTTTACATCCGAAGGATTACGAATTGCTTCCATTTATACATTTTAAAACTAATCTAGAGTGACTATATATAAGTCCAAAATATAGATGACATATTTTCATGCTCGTGTGGAATGCAAGGAGAGAGAGTAAGGGGGCTCGGTCGGTGACCTGTGCTCCATGTCTTCTATATGCCACTCCAAATAAGGTATCATTTTCCTTTACTTGAAAAATGTAAATTGATGAGTTGCAGCTCAGTGAGAGTAATCATCAAACAAGCTCTAAAGTACCAAGCCACTCATAGTAACAAATCACAAATACAACACATACCATATGTTCCATTTCATTCATTAGGATCATATAGTTACCAGTAAAATTTAAGCATATAATCATTACTCTTTACATATGCACATGCTTTACTTATTTCATTTTGTTGTGACCAAGTTAAATAGACATTGCCCCGAGTTTCCATAAGAAAAGTTTCCATGTGAACATTTGTATTTGCTAGCTAGCTTGATCATTTGCTTCATTTGCACATTTGTTGGGTCATATGCCTCTTCTTTTGCTTTACAATATCGATTAACTAGTCACAACGCCTTTTTAGTCCATATGCATATGCATTTGTAACTAAGAATTCATTAACCATTATATCTTTATCATATATACCATACATATATCGCATATGTATACCATACATGCCATGTATATACTTCACATATACTATACATAAACCATGTATATATCATGTATGCCAAACATATATCTCAAATATACCACACATATACCAATTATATGTACCACATATGTCACAAATTATCCATCATCTCATTATCAAGGTCAAATGATGACAATCATATGAATTACATAACCATAAATCATCTCACATATAACATAGTAAGTAATATTCATATGCACTAAAGAAATCGTCTAATAACTATACTCACTTTTGTCCTTTGATTCTGACCCTTAAGTTATTATCTATTCCCTTATTGTGGGTCTCAAATATGTTGTGACCTTAATATGGAAATATAATCGATTAATTTATGACTAAATAAACTTAATGTATCTTAAACAAATTAAAGTACATAGTTCATATACATAGTTAGGGTTTTTCCTATTGGATAGTGTAACCTTATGAGATTGATTAGCCAATAACTTTTTCCAGAATTGTCCAATTTATGTTATTTTTATTCCTAATTAAATTTAACATATAATTATATAATATACTCAAATTTCAGAGAAATTGGAGCATTGTACAATATTTGGTGGAATTTCGAATTGAGTTTTATTTTCTTTATGAGACTGCTTAGACAATAACTTTTTTTTATAATTGTCCAATTTCTGTGATTCTTATTCCTAATTAAAATTAACATATAATTATATAAAATACTCAAATTTCAAAGAAATTGGAGCATTGTACAAGTTTTGGTGAAATTTCTAATTAGGTTTTGTTTTCTACCCTGTTTCTGCCCTTTGGTAGTTTTAGGGTACCTATGTTGGTCTTCATATCTTATAATATGTAACTCATATTATAATGAAAATTGTAAGAAACTTAGATAGGTTAAAATGGAACATTTTTTATATTTACAACTTATATCATTTATGTCTCTAAGGGTCTCAAATTATAAGAAACAATTAACTGGTCTAGAATAGAGTTGGTTTCCAGACCATTATGGCTTGTGAAGTCCCTAGCTCATTCTATACAAAACATATTAAGGTGATATTTGTGCAAAAATTTAAATAAGATATAAATCTATAACTTGCATGCTTTGATAATTTACATAATCCATCTCTAAGGAGCTCAAAATGGCCAAAGAATTTGTTAGATCTCCTCAGAGCACTAAGCATACTGTTCAAACTATGGAACAATCATTGGTTCCATTCACCGTAATTCCACATACATAAGATATATGAACCTAAACTTTGGTGTAAATATAGACAACACATGTATCTACAACTTTCATCTTTTTTGAGCTTCCTAAAATATGAGCTCTATCATATTCAGAACTAACGAACACAGTAGCTAACTCAGCTGGGATTCACACTCAGACCAGTTCTAATAAGATACCAATATAGTTTCATATACACTAAATATTGAATCAATATTTATATATCCATAAACCTAAGACATAAAGGAATAACTTTTCTAGAATCAGTTTATATTGGTATCAAAATCGAGGTGCAAAACATTACTGTAACTCAACCCTAACAGTTCAAACCAACACTAGAACAATGGATAGAAGGTTACTTAGCAAGAACAAACTTGAAAGGGATCAATTTGCTGCAAAACCTAAGTGAAATAAGGAAGAAATGAAGGCTGATGTGGGGGAAGAAGAAGAAGAAATGGGCTAGAGAAAGGAAAGGAAGAAATTAGAGGAAGAAGATAAAATTCACCTCCCACCTCACTTTTGTTATTTTCTTCTATTTTTTTTCTTCTTTTCTTTTCTTTTTCTTTTCTTTACTTTTCTTTTAATTTTTCTTTTCTTCTTCTTCTTCTTCTTCTTCTTTTTCTTCTTCTTCTTCTTCTTTTTCTTCTTCTTCTTCTTCTTCTTCTTCTTCTTCTTCTTCTTCTTCTTCTTCTTCTTCTTCTTCTTCTTCCTCTTATTATTATTATTATTATTATTATTATTATTATTATTATTATTATTATTATTATTATTATTATTATTATTATTATTATTATTATACATCTAATTCCACTAATCAGCCCAAAATACAACTTAATACTGTGGCCTAATTTAACTAAATTAATCATGTCCTATTTCTATTGTTTCGATCTAGTCATTCTGTTCACTTAAATATCAATTTCATATCATTCCTAACTAAATTATAAAATGGACATGTGCAACTCGACACAATTATCAAATACTAGGACATGTAGCTAGTGCATGTCATAAACTTGTTCCTATAACAATACACGTAGAATGTGCATGATCAAGTGAAATACATGTTAAATGTATAGGTTCAAATGATATGCATGTAGAAATGCATATGTGGCAAGTTGAGGATGTTTCAATTCTCCCACCCGTTTAAAATTTTCGTCCTTAAAATTTAATACTTGGGAATAGGTGTAAATATTGTCTCTTCATATTTTTTTACATTTTCCATGTTGCCTCTTCTAGTAAATAGTTACGCTATAATATATTAACTAAAGGTATTTCTCAATTTCTCAACTGTTTAGTCTTGTATCCGATGATTTCCACTGGTTCTTCAACATAACTCATGTCATCTGCCATTTCAATGGTTTGATCCTTAAGCACATGTCTGAAGTCTAATTTGTATCTTCTAAGCATGCTCACTTTAAACATTGTTGCCCAAATATTAGACCAAGAAAGGGGGGTTGAATTGGAGTTTCAAAAAAAATTAAACTTTAAAGTGCAGAAATAAAATTGTTAATTTTAGAAGGGATAGAGAAAATCAGACACAAAGATTTATAAAGGTTCGGGTATTAACAAACCCTACTCCTCTCCCCAATCGCAATTGGGAGTTTCACTAACACACTAGGTGTTACAATGGAGTTTTACAAGCTCACTCCCAACTATGGTGCTTCTCACAATGGCTCACACCTAACCCAGAAATCCCTTGTGTTTTAATGGCTCACACAATAACCAATTTCTTTGTGTTTTACAGGCTCACACAAACAACCTACACTTTGTGTTTTACAGGCTCCCACAAACAACCTACACTTTGTGTTTTACAGGCTCACACAAACAACCTACACTTTGTGTTTTACAGGCTCACACAAACAACCTTTTAATTTGTGTTTTGGAAGTTCACACAACTAACCCTTACAAGTGTTATTATCTTAACCCAGAACTACCCAATGCTTACTTGAGTAAAGATTACAGAGATAACTACTTATAAATCTTTATTGCCCAAATATGAGGAGCAATAAGATTTTTACAGAGAATGAATTTGTTCTCAAAGTATAAAAGTACAAGATAGCTTGTGATTTGAAGTATATGCTAATCTTTTGTTTTTCTTGTCATTCTCTTGTTTCTTAATGCATAAATGACTTCCATTTATAATCCCATGGCTGAATATAGCCGTTGGGGTGCATTAAATAAGAAACTAGCCGTTATACCAACCAAAAAATTGCGCCTGACATTTTTCTCTTTCATTGTTCACGGGCGTAAATATGCTTGTCATGGGGGTGACAGTTCTTCCCAAGCTGTGACTGAAGTGGTGACCTTGGTCACGAAGCTCTCTGGTATGTTTTGACATATAGAGTCACGGGCGTGACTTTAATCAGTCACGGGCATGACACTCTTCCCAACCGTGAACCAAGTGATGACTCTGGTCGTGAACTTCTCTAGATGAAATTGAATGAAGCCTTCACGGGGGTGACACATTTGTTCACGGGGGTGACTGAAATACTTACTTCACGGTTTGGTTTTCCTTCATGGTCGTGAACTTCAAATGTTGGTTTCTTGGTAACGGCTAGTTGGCTTCACGGGAGTGACTCCTAGAGTCACGGCAGTGAACATGCTACTTCTTGCTTTTTGTTTCTCAAGGATTATTCTTCCAATTCTCCATTCTTGTTATTTTAATTCATGTCCTGTATAATATACTTACAAAAACAAGTATGTTAAATACAATATTGCTATATTATTTATTATCATCAAAATGACGGAAATACCCCTCAAGGTTAACAAACATGTTATGAATCTGAGCCATTTCTAGTGGTAAATCCAACCTATACACCAGTTGACCAACCTTCTCAATAATTTCATAAGGCCTTATGTACCTTGGGCTTAGTTTACCCTTCTTGCCAAATTGAATTACCTATTTCCATGGATATACTTATAGAAACACTTCTCACCTAACTCATCTTCCATTTCCCTTATATGCTGATCGACATAACGTTTTTGTCTATCTTGTTCCGCCTTTAACTTGTTCTTGACAACCTTGATTTTATCCACTTTGTCTTATACTATCTATGCCCTTTTAATGCATGTGCTCCTTCTTCATCCTAAATGATGGGGCTTCTGCACTTTCTGCCAAACAATGCCTCATATGGTGTCATCTAGATACTACTATGATATTGATTGTTGTATAAAAATTCTATCAATGCTATATATTCATCCCAAACTCTCTGAATTCCATAAAACATGCTCAAAGAATTTCTTCCAATGTTTGTATAGTCCTTTCTGATTATCTGTCAATATATGGGTGGAATGCAGTGTTGAAGTTCAATTTTGTTCCCAATCCATTTAGTAAACTCACAAAAAACGTAAAGTAAACTATAGATCTCTATCAGACACAATATACACTAGAATACCATGTAATTTGACTATTTCATTCTCATATGTTTTTGCCAAACTCTTGAATGCACACCCCCATTTGATAGGTAGAAAATGTCCTGACTTGGTTAATTTGTCAATAATTACTCATATTGCATCATTTTTTGTGGAGTTCTTAGCAATCCATAAACAAAATCCATTGTTATTTTCTCCCATTTCCATTATGTCATAGGCAATGGATGTAACTTACCAACTGGTGTCTGGTGTTCAATCTTAATCAGTTGACATGTTAAGTATTTAGAAACATATTTTGCTATGTCTTTCTACATTCTTGGCCATCAGTAATGAGGTCTTAAGTTGTGATACATCTTGGTCATCCATGGGTGCATTGCATAGGGTGCATTGTGTGCCTCTTCCATTATTTCCTGGAGCAAATCATCAGTGTCTAGAACACAGATGCGCGACTTCAACATCAGTGCATCATCCTAGAAATAAAACTTTGTATTGTTTCCCTACTTTACCATCTCAATTTTCTCATACAATGGAGGATCTCTACCTTGTGCTTTTTTTATCCGCTTCTTTAGTATAGGTTTGACTTGAAGAGTATAATTAGTGATCCTCCATCATGCATATTTAATTCAACATTCATATATCGTAATTGAATCAAATATGGAAAAGAGGATGATTGCAAATGAGCTACACTGCTACTAAACTTCCTTCTCAATGCATCTGCAACTACATTGGCTTTTTCCTAGATGGTATTTAATTGTGCAGTCACAATCCTTCAATAGCTCTAACCATCGCATCTATCTCATATTTAACTCTTTCTATGTCAACAAGTAACCCAAAATTTTATGGTCTGTAAAGATCTCGATTGTCTCACCATACAGATAATGCCTCCAAATCTTCAATGCAAATACAACTGTAGCCATATCTAGATCATGCACTGGATATGAGATCTCATGTGGTCTCAATTGTTTGGATGCATAAGCTATCACCTTGCCATGTTACATCAAACCACATCCTGAACTTAGGTGAGAAGCATCATTATATACTGTAAATCCTCTTGTACCTGTAGGAATAGCTAACACTGGTGCTGAGGTTAACCTTTGTTTTAGCTCCTTAGAACTCCTTTGGCATTCTGGTGCCCATTTGAAATGCACATTCTTTCTAAGTAATTTATTCAAAGGACTAGTAATTAAGGAGAATCCATCAACAAATCTGCGATAGTATCCAGCTAAACCTAAAAAACTATGCATTTCTGAAACATTTTTAGAAGCTTCCCAATTTACCATGATCTCTATTTTCTTTAAGTCTACCTCTATGCCTTTGCCTAATACCACATGCCCAAGAAACACCAAATGACCTAACCGGAACTCATATTTGCTTAGTTTGGTGTATAATTGTTTCTCCCTTAAAGTTTGCAACACAATTCTTAAATATTGTTCATGTTCTCCCCTATTCTTTGTGTACACCAATATGCCATGAACAAATATTATCACAAACTTATCCAGATATGCTTGAAACACTTTATTTATTAATGTCATAAATGTAGCTGGAGCATTAGTTAACCCAAATGGCATTACTAAAAATTCATAATGTCCATACCTAGTTCGAAAGGCAATCTTTGGAACATCCGCTTCTGCTACCTTCAGCTAGTAATAGCCTGATTTCAAATCAATCTTAGAGAATATTTGGGCTCCTTACAACTGGTCAAACAAATTATCTATTATGGGCAACATATTTGTTCTTGATTGTCATTTTGTTAAGTTACCTATAATCAATGCACAATCTCATAGTTCCATTTTTCTTTTTAACTCTCCCCAAGATGATATACTAGATCTAATATATCCTTTATCAAGCAATTCCTACAATTGGGTCTTCAATTCTTTCAACTCAATTGGGTCCATTCTGAGAGGTGACATCGATATTGGCATTGTTCCTAGTGCTAGTTCAATAGTGAATTTTATCTCTCTATCTGGTGGTAAACTAGGTAGATCATCTGGGAATACATCAGAAAATTCCCTCACGACTAGTATATTTTCAAGAAAGCTATCAATGGTTCTAGTATCAGTCACATATGCCAAATATGCCTCACATCCCCCTTTGATCATCCAGAATGCTTTTACAGCTAAGATTAGATATGTAGGCACAAGTTTTCTTTCACCTAAAAATACAATCCTTGGCTGGCTTAATGAATCTAAAATTACTTCCTTAGTAAAGAAATTCACTATTGCATGATATCTAGTTAACCAATCCATTCCCAATATCACATCAAATTCATATAATGGCAATAAGATCAGATCAGCTATCAATTCAGCTATCTCAATGCATATCAAGCAATCATGACAGACATTATTCACAACTACTACTATTCCCAATGGCGTACTCACATTTATATCAATCCCCAAAGGCTCATTAATTTGATGCAATTTGGATGCCATATGCAATTATATAAATCAATGTGTGGAACTAGGGTCAATCAATGCATATGTTATTATTTTATAAATATAAATATTACCAGTGACTATTTCGAGCGAATAAACTGCCTCCTGCCTAGTCATGGAAAATATTCTAGCCTATGCAAGGGGTCTAGAACTTTGACCTTCAGATCTGGTCAGTCCTCTACCCGTTGTATTAATTCTACCCCAGCCTCTGCCTTTGCCTTATGTCCCACTCATAGGGTAGACCCTTGGTGACTCAACCGTAGTCTTAGATACTCTTCTACCTCTATTGTTCTCTACTAGTTTGGCTCTTTCTGGACAGTCTTTATACATGTGCTCCATTGACACACAAAAATAACATACTCTTGTGAGCCTTCTGCATTTGACCGTATGTTGTCTACCATAATGAGTACACATAGGCCTCTGTCCAGCATATTGGCTCTACCCACTATTTGGATGAAAGAAAGTCATAGCACAACATCTAGAGCCCGAGTATCCACCTCAGTTACTTAATTGTATTGGCATGTATCTTCCTCTATTTCCCTACCTTCTACTAGACTCTATATAAAACTTTAGTGCTGCCTTTTTAAATTGTTGTTCTCCAGCTTCTTTCATTAATCTTTCAGCTCTAATTACTACAGCTTTGAGTCTAGTATAACTGTCTAGATCAGTAGTTGTGATTCTATTTCTGATATTATATTTGAGGTTCTCTTCAAACTTCATACATTTGTCTCTTTCAGTAGAAACCATGAAAATGGTATAGTGGGAAAGTTTGTTGAACTGCCCCTCATAGTCAGTAACATACATGTTCCCTTCTTTTAGATTTAGGAATTATTTTCTTTTCTCATCCTTATATGTCTCAAGCATGTAATTATTCTAAAATTCTCGGAGGAAATCATTCCACATCAAGACTGCTAGTTATGCATCACTATCTGGGATTGTCTCCCACCATTCATAGGCATTGCCTCAAAGCAAAGACACTGAATAATCAAATTTCTCATCTTGTGTACATCTCATCATATTTAGTACCCTCTGTGTCCTTTTCATCCATGTCTCAGCTTCGGTTGGGTTTACTATGCCATTAAAATCAATTGCACCTTATTTTCTCAACATGTCATAATGTCTTTCCCTATATATTTCAGGACTATGTACTTCCTATTATGGATTTTCATAGGGTACTTCTGCTTATGATGACTATGATGCATGTGCTGGAGCCCTAGCTCCTAGTGTTGGTTGATCTTTATGTAAATGAGGTGATGCCTCATGAGAATGTATTTCGACCGACCTCTCCCTCCTTGGTGAATCATGTCCTATGATGGCCATAAAATTAATAGAATTTTGTCACTACATAATGTTCAACACATAGGATGCATATGTTATCATGATCTTATGCAAATGCATGTTCCCAAGGAACATATCCTTTCTCTAATACCAAAAATGTAACATCATACCATATGCATTTTAGTAAAACCTACCCCTTTGTCGAATAATCCCATATGGCATCCTAACAAGACATAAGATCCTGTTAACAGTATTAGTTAATTATTTTTCATCATATCCTATAATTATCATTCAATGACTTTGCAAGTCAACATTGAGGTTTTCACCATAATATAATATATTACATATATTGAAACTTAAACTTTATATCCGAAGGATTACGAGTTGCTTCCATTTATACATTTTAAAACTAATTCAGAGTGACTATACATGTTCAAACATATAAGTCCAAAATAAAGATGACATGTTTTCATGCCCATGTGGAATGCAAGGTAAGAAAGTGACGAGGCTTGGCCAGTGACCTGTGCTCCATGTCTTCTATATACCACTTAAAATAAGCTATCACTTTTCTTTACCTGAAAAATGATGCAAATTAATGAGTTGCAACTCAGTGAGAGTAATCATCAAACAAGTTCTAAAGTATCAAGCCACTCATTGTAACAAATCACAAATCTAACGCATACCACATCTTCCATTTCATTCATCAGGATCATATAGTTACCAGTAAAATTTAAGCATACAATCATTACTCTTTACGTATGCACATGCTTTGCCTATTTCATTTTGTTGTGATAAAGTTAAACAAATATTGCCTCGAATTTCCATATGAATAGTTTGCATGTGAACATTTGCATTTGCTAGCTAGCTTTATCATTTGTTTCATTTGCACATTTGTTGGGTCATATACTTCGTCTTTTGCTTTATAATATCGATTAACTAGTCACAATGCCTTTTTAGTCCATATGCATATGCATTTGTAACTAAGCATTCATTAACCATTGTATCTTTATCGCATATACCATACATATATCGCATATGCCACGCATATACTTCACATATACTATGCATAAACCATGTATATATCATGTATGCCAAACATATATCTCAAATATACCACACATATACCACTTATATGTACCACATATGTCACAAATTATCCATCATCTCATTATTAAGGTCAAATCATGACAATCATATGAATCACATAACCATAAATCATCTCACATATCATATAGTAAGTTATATTCATTTGCACAAAAGAAATCATCGGATAACTATACTCACATTTGTCCTTTGATTCCGACCCTGAACTTATTGTCTATCCCCTCCTTGTGGGTGTCCAATATGTTGTGAGCCTAAATTGAATCGATTAATTTATGACTAAAGAAACTTAATGTGGTTTAAACAAATTAATGTGTATAGTTCATATACATAGTTAGGGTTTTTCCTATAAGGCTGTGTAACCATATGAGATTGATTAGACAATAAATTTTTTTAGAATTGTCCAATTTATGTGATTATTATTCCTAATTATAACATATAATTATATAACATACTCAAATTTCAGAGAAATTGGAGCATTGTACAATATTTGGTGGAATTTCCAATTGTGTTATGTTTAATACCCTGTTTATGCCCTTTGGCAGTTTTAAGATACCAATTTTGGTCCTACATATCTTACAATATGTAACTCATATTATAATTAAATTTGGTATACACTAGATAAGTTAAAACGGAAAATTTTTCATGTTTACAACTTTTATCATTTATGTCTCTAAGGTCCTCAAATTATAATAAACATTTCACTAGTTTAGAACAGAATTGGCTTTTGAGCCAGTATGTCTTGTGATGTCCCTATCTCACTCTATACATACATATTAAGGTTATATTTATACAAAAATTTAGCTATGACATAAATCTATAACTTTCATGTTTTGATAATTTACATAATCCATATCTAAATAGCTCAAAATGGCCAAATACTTTACTGGATTTTCCATAGCACTAATTAGGTAGTTTAAACTATAGAATAGTCATGGTTTCATTCATAATAACTCAACATCCATAAGATATATGAATATGAAATTTGTTATAAATATAGATAACACATGTATCTACAACTTTCATGTTTTGAGCTTCTTAAAATACGAGCTTTATCACATTCAAAACCAACGAATACAGTATCTAACTCAATTAGAGTTTACACCTGGACTAATTCCAATAAGATGCCAATATATTTTCATATACAGAAAATCTTGAAAATTTATTTATACATCCATAAAGCTAAGATATAAATAAACAACTTTTATGTTTTAAGCATTTCCATAATCAGTTTCTATTGGTATCAAAATTAGGGTGCAATACACTACTACAACTCAACCCTAACAGTTCATACCAATACTAGAACAATGGAGAGAAGGTTACTTACCAAGAACAAACTTGAAAGGGATCAATTTGTTGCAAAACCTAAATGGAATAAGGAAGAAATTGGAGGAAGAAGATAAAATTCACCTCCCACCTCACTTTTGTCATTTTCTTCTATTTGGTATCTTCTTTTCTTTTTCTTTTTTTTTTCTTCTTCTTCTTCTTCTTCCTCTTATTATTATTATTATTATTATTATTATTATTATTATTATTATTATTATTATTATTATTATTATTATTATTATTATTATTATTATTATTATTATTATTATTATTATTATTATACATACATCTAATTCTACTAATCAACCCAAAATATAACTTAATCTTGTGGCCCAATTTAATTAAATTAATCATGTCATATTTCTATTGTTTCGATCTAGTCATTTTGCTCACTTAAATATCAATTTCATGTCATTCCAAACTAAATTATAAAATGGACATGTGCAACTCAGCACAATTATCAAATACTAGGACACATAGCTAATGCGTGTCATGAACTTGTTCCTATAACAATATATGTAGAATGCACGTGATTAAGTGAAATACATGCTAAATGCATATGTTCAAATGATATGCCTGTAGAAATGCATGTGTGGGAAGTCGAAGATGTTATAGTTATGATATGTGTTGGAAATGAGATTTTGGAGGGTTATGATGGTTGAGAAGATGCTAAAAAGTTGAAATTGAGTTTGGAGAGTTGAAATAGGTCTAAACTCAAAGTTAAAAAGGAGAGAGAGTTTAGGGTTTGTAGAGAAAGAATATAAAGATAAGAGATATAATTATAAGAGATGGTGTTTAATGGTGTTTTTATGTATATTCAAGGTTTAATATGTGAATTTGAGGAAATGGTAATTAGGATTGTATGTGCTTGAAATAAGGTCTGACATTGTGTAAAGAACTTGAGGTGTTTGTTTGGTAGGTTTTAGGTTTTATTGATATGCCATTGAATGAAATTGGATTTATGAAAATAGTTTTTCAGTAGTGATTCACAGGCATGAATTATAGGTCATGGACGTGAATACAAGATTCATGAGCATGATTTTGGTTTGGAAAGTTATTGTTCAATCCAGATTCATTCACGACTCGAGGAAAAATAGGGGTCACATGCATGAAATTGATTCACAAACATGAAGGAGTTGATCACAACCATGAAATAAGAACAATGTTGTTTACGAGTTGTCACACCCATTCATGACCATGAAACTGTTTGACTTGACTCGTACACGGACATTAACATATAGTCACGGTCATGAATGTCATGTTTTCAACATTAAATTTATTTGTTAATTAATAATTGATTCAAAGAAAGTATTTAAGAATATAGTATATTAATTTTATATGGGTAGAAAACAAATGGAAATAATAAGGATTTAATAAAAAAAATAATTTAAATGCAGTAATAATGAAATTATTAAGATAAAAGAACAAGGAATTGTGGTTGTACTAAAATAATTTATGAAAATGTTGAAAATAGTTAAGTTCATATTATGTGTTTAACCTAGACTAGAAATAGTAGACAAATTGGTATGCCAATTAGAGATGATAGGCCATAGTATTCGTAGGTTTCGTGCTCATAGGACACAGTGCCTATAGGCATTTAACTCCTGTAGGCAATTTACTGCCCATATTATTTAGATATACATTGTCCCATGACGTACAATTATTTAGTCCTTTTTTTGTCTTCTAGTGTCTGGTTTGGGTATCTTGACATAATAAAGAGATAAAAGAATGTAAAGAACATCTCATATCATTCATAAAGGAGAAGAATGGAAAAGAGATTAATAAATGTTTGTATATTTGCATTGCATACTGATTTTTGTTCATGTAAATAGTTAAGAATAATAAGGAATATTGCAACAAATAAACAGATAATTAAATGTAATGTAAGGATAATGAAGTTTGACTAATTTACAATGCTAGGTTACATAAGAATGTTTAGTTGCATGACATAGTTTATTGCCCTTTTATATGCACCATTAAGTTTAAAGCTTAGCATGAGAGATTGTTTTTTAATGCGGTGGATTGTAAATAAAGCTAGTATAATACTGATCTAGTAAAGCAGCCATAGAACAAATTTAGTGGGTTTCACCTTTTTACCCTTTTTGTTGAATTATATTTGCATTTTGTATAAAAATTGAACTTTGTCTTTCTATAAATTTTAAAAGACTTTTTGTAAAACAATGCCTTTATTTATATAAAATGTATATGGACTTTCTTTATCAAGATGTTATAGGTTATTTATAAATTATTGTGTTTGGAGACGTCTTTCGAAAAAAAGGTCTTGGTTTTCAATATCATATAACAGATTTCTTAGAGGAGGTCTCGTAGCATCCTCTTTGGCCACGAGTTAGTTAAGGTAAGGTGGGTGTTACATGAAATGTTTCCCTAATTGACAAGCATGACAATTGGAAACAACTTTAGTCGAACTAACATATTTGGATATTGCTTGAAAAATTGAGAGGATGGCCAAGTCGTTGATGCCGAGACACATTAAAGACAGCTATTACAGTGGAAGTAGGAATGTTTTCATCATGACTTAGGAAAGGATAGAGTGAGCCATCACTATTGCAACGAACTAAATCTTGATGAGTTGAAAAAGCCTTCATAGAAAAACCCGAGTCAAAATTAATGGCACAACACTTAGCAATGGTTAAACGACACACATAAATTAAATTATGGCATAGTTAAAGGATTACAAGTACATCACGAAGAACAAATTTAGAAAATGGAGTGTGTAAAGTTTTCAGACCAATATGAGTTGTGGGAAGAACATCTCCATCTCAACCTTTTACAGTATCACCAACATTATAAGGCTTATAAAAGTCCAAAACACATGGATCATTAGCCATGTGATGTGAGGCACCAATGTCAGTTGGCCATTTTCGTTCAAATACATGTAATCCAACAAAAGAGAGAGAAATCAGCATTGGAAAAGTTTCATTGTGGAAAAACTTGTTGGTCAAACTACACATGCATCAGAAAAAAATGACAATAAAGATGGATGTTGCATCTTTTGTTGACAAAATATTTGGTAGGTAAGATGGTAAGTGAAGATTAATCTTGACCATCCATTTGATGGGTGGGGATTAATCTTGTTATCTATTTGGTTGGTAAGATGGCAGGTGAAGATTATTCTTGACCATCAATTTGGTGGGTGGGGATTAATCTTGACCATCCATTTGGTAGGTAAGACGGTAGGTGAGAAATAATTTCAACTATCCATCAAAGTAGGTGAGAATTAATCTTGGTCGTCCATTGAGAAGGTGTAAGCCTATATATAGCCTTAGGAATTCATTTGTAACGTATTTCATCCAAAACGTGAGAGAGAAACTTTAGTGAGAGTTTGTGAGTTGTGAGTGTTTGTAAACACTTTGTGAATTTCTCTTCCTTCAGTAAAAGATTTGCAGCAGTCCCGAGACGTAGGCATAATTGACCGAACTCCGTTATCAACTTGTCTTATTATTTCACATTTTCTTCGCTTTCTCATAAATCTGATTATAGGAAAATTGCGTTATTTCCCAACAATTGGTATCAGAGCGTTGGTCGTGTTTTTCTGTCTTTTTTTTTTCCGAGCGATTACTATTCATATGAATAGTGAAATTTGGTCAGTTGTACCATATTGTCCACGGAGGTGTTCTAATACATGGTGGTTCGCAAGAATTGTGAGAAACGATCCAAAGCAAGTCATATTTGAGTGGAAGCGATGGCCGCAGACAAAGGAAAGATGAAAATGGAGAAGTTCGATGGAGTGGACTTTGGCTTTTGGAAAAAGCAAATTGAGGATTATTTGTATCAAAGAAATCTATATCAACCTCTCTCAGGGAAGAAGCCAGAGTCTATGAAGGAAGACTAGAGTCTTATCGACAGACAAGCTCTCGGAATTATCTGATTGACGTTATCCCGCAATATTGCTTTCAACATAGCAAAGGAAAAGACCACGATAAGCCTTATGATGGCTCTCTCTAGTATATATGAGAAGCCTTCAACCTCAGAAAAAGTGCACTTGATGATGCGCTTGTTTAACTTGCAAATGACAGAAGGCGCATCGGTAGCTCAACATCTCAATGAACTCAATACAGTCACAACCCAATTGAGTTCAGTTGGAAATGAATTTGATGAAGAAGTACGAGCATTAATATTTTTGTCTTCTCTACTAGAAAGCTGGAATGCTACTGTCACGGCTGTGAGTTGCTCATTGGGAAGCACTAAGTTGAAATTTGATGATGTTCGTGATTTGGTTCTTAGTGAAGAGATCCAACGGAGAGAGTTGGGTGAATCATCAACTTATTCAGTTTTGCATATAAATTCAAGAGGAAGAAATTCAATTAGAGGTGTTGCCCAAATATTGAACCAAAAAGGGGGGTTGAATTGGATATTAAAAATTTCTTAACTTTTAAATGCGAAAAAAAAAGTTAAGTAGAGTAGGGATAGGAAGATATCACACAGGAAATTTTATAGAGGTTTGAGTGTTAACAAACCCTACTCCTCTCCCCAATCTCAATTGGGAGTTTCACTAACACACTAAGTATTATAATGGAGTTTTACAAGCTCACTCCCAACTATGGTGTTTCTAACAATGGATCACACCTAACCCAGAAATTCCTTGTGTTTTAATGGCTCACACAATAAACCAATTCCTTATGTTTTAAAGGTTCACACAAATAACCCTTACAAGTGCTCTCCTCTTAACCCAATATACCCAAACTCACTTGTGTAGTAGATTACAAAGAGAAACAATCACAAATCTATAATGCTCAGAAAATAATGAGCAAAAAGATTTTTACAGAGAATTAATGTTTATTTTTAAAATATTAAATGCACAAATGGCTACAACAAGATTTTGATTCGAAGTATTAGCTATTCTCTTGTTCTGGATTCATAAATGACTTGCATTTATATTTCCATGATGAATTATAGCCGTTTGGTTGCATTTAATGTGAAAATAGTCGTTGCACCAACTTTTAATTTTGTGTCTGACATGTTTCTCTTTCCTATTTCATGGTAGTGAATAAGTATGTCACGGTCATGACTATTCTTATAAGTCGTGACTTGAGTGGTGACTTCAGTTATGAAGCATTCTGGAAGGATTTGAAATTTTTGATTGCGGGCGTGACATTATTCTTTCACGGACGTGAACATTCTTTCTAGCCGTGGTCCAAGTAGTGACTCTGGCCGTGAAACTCTTTGAAGGAATTTGACATGTTTTCTCATGGGCGTGACTTTCTTTCATAGGCGTGACTGATATGATCATTCACGGTTACTATGATCCTTCATGGCCATAAACTTTAAATGTTGGATAGTTGGCGTTAAACTTCATCACGGTCGTGACATAAAAGGTCACGGGTGTAAACATGTTATTTCTTCATTTTTTGTCTTGTTAAGGTTAGTCTTCCATTCTCCACTCTTGCTATCATGTTCCATACCCTATTCAATAAATTTAGAAAACAAGTATGTTAAATACATTATTGCTTTTTTATTTGTTAGCATCAAAATGACGGAAATATCCCTCAATGTTCAACAATCTCCTCCCTTTTTTGATGGTGACAAATAATCTAGCAATATGTGCTTTTGAGAAGTCTCCACCTCAAAAGATGTTTAAGATAAAAAAATTACTGAAGTGCAAGAATTGTAAAGAATGATGAAGTATAGCATTGATGTATGCTTCCTAGTTTAGGTATATGCAAGGTATATCCAATCTATACCAAATTTTTACTTAAAACTAGTTGAGTATATGCAAAGTATATTTAAGGTATATTCAAAGTATATCAAGCATATTCATTCATGTAACTTACATCAAGGTATATTCAAAGTATACTTAAGGTATATTCAAGGTATATCAATTCATTTGCATACTTGCGTATTCATTTGATTCAAATAAGTATTTCAAATATATTGCATTTAAATTTAAATATAATATATTGCTAGGTTCTCCCTCTTTTGTCATTAACAAAAAGAATAACAAAAGGATAAATCATAAGGGAAAACTAATGCAATTATATTAATATTAAAAGAAAAATGCAAGGTTTTGAAAAATGATTTAAAGTCCTACATCAAACATGCTAGAAATTAACATAGTGAAAATATAGTCTAGCTAGATTTGGTGTCGAACATCCCATCTCTAAGGCGAGTTACTTCCGCCTCGAGGCTCTCCATGCGAAACTCCATGAAATCCTTGAGGATCTCTAACCTCTCATCCATCGAAGCCTGCAATTGGTCAAACCGTGGTGCCAAGAGATCAACCACTTGCTGAGTCAAGTTCGATGTGGAGGTAGAGGATTGTCCAATTTCCTGCTCAACCTCTGGGGTCACCATCTCAACTCGAACTCTCTTCCTCTGCTGGATTCCTTGGAGGCCAGCTTTAAAGTTATCTGAATCGTTGTCCTCCCAAATAATCTCACCAGCTGTGTTGGTGAAGTGGTAATAGACATTGTTCTTATGAACTATGCAAATCGCTGCTCCCATTTTGATAAACGACTCGACGTCTAGTCGGTCTCAAGGATGTGCTGGTATAAGGTTGAAGTGGTGCTTCTCTAGCTTCAAATACTCAAGCTTTATAGCAAGGTGAGTCACATACCCACCAATCAAAATGTCTGCGGAGGGCTTTATCACAATAGATAGTAGATGGTTTGCAAACCATCAAGATAAAGTCACTGTTAGGCCTCTTCGAGCCATCTCTAGGAGAAATAGCTCAGATTTTCAAATTGATCCGTTGTTGTCTCCTCTGGAAAAAGTGCTATAGGTTAGAAACCTATGCAAGTACTTATGCACTAGTGATCGAACGTGGGTGCTTTTCGTCTTCTTGACGTCCCAGCTGCAGTCGAGCCCGAAATGAGTCCATGCTTGAGTAGCATAGAACTCCACCTTACTCTCATTAAGGATACTATCAGAGGGAAGGTTGAACATGTCACCAAACTCTATGGCAGTGAGGGTGTTCGAATGATTGCAAAGTTGGAATTTTACCGTGCCAGTGGGAGAGACTTGCAGGGTGCTAAGGAACTCGAGAGTTGGTTCCCTCAACGTCGGTTGATGGATATCAATGAAATCTTTTAGATGACAAGCCTGGATTTTTTCCGTCATAATTGTCTCAAGACCAAGTGTTATGATAGTTTGCCACTCAAATGATCGAGAGGAAAGGAGTGGTCTTTACTTGATAACCGAGTATCTTGGATGACAGTGCTCCGGAATAATATTTAGAAGGTAGTCTGTGTACCTTCTTGTAGTATGAGACTTCTTTCTAGTACCTCTAGAGGAGCCGGGTTCCATTTTTTATTGTAAAAAGATTTTTTGAAGAGAGAAAAATTTATGGGATTTTGGAATATAACCTAGAGTGTTTTGATTTCTAATGATGAAGACAATTTTTGAAGGTATTTATAGATGGTGTATGTTGCTAGGGGGCCGAAATCTTCAAAATGGTATTGAATGGTGATAAATAAGAGAAGTTGGAGAGTTGGAAATGAGAGAAATAACAGCAGAAAATGTTTTATAGCCGACATCTTCACGGGCATGAAATGTCGTGTTCACGGTTTGCTGAAGAGACGTTCTACCTGTGATGAGGGATGTGAAATGATTCACGGTCGTGACAATTAAAGGTCATCGGCGTGAATGATGAAATATCACGGTGGTGACAAATGAAGTACAACCTTCACTACTTGTGACCGTGAGACAGAGCGTGACACAAAGCGTGAATGCTTCTATAAGTTTTTGGTGGAAATGTTCACAGTCGTGAATAAGCATCACATGCGTAAACAAAGGGTTTCACGGGGGTGATAAAAAAAGGTTATGGGCGTGAAACATAGTCTTCACTACCTTCAACTGTGAAGCATGTCGTGAAGCAAGGCGTGAAAGCTACTGGAGCTTTTGGCGATTATGATCACGACCGTGAATATATGTCACGTGTGTGAATTGCCTAAAATCCTCATTAAATAAAATTAAGTTTAAAACAAGACTAAAGCATTTCTAAGGAGCTTCTATCCCCTATAACATATATTTCTATCAAATTAGCTACCTCATATCCAATTAGATGAGACAAAAAACACAAGATTATCAATCAAGGTTTGACAATTTTGGCAATCATAAAGTTAATCCATCAATCATACCAAGCTCTTTTCTTATGAAATTAAATCTTTCCTCATTTAGAGACTTAGTGAAGATATCTACCAATTGACTATCTGTGCTTATAAATTCCAATACAACATCTCCATATTGAACATGATCTCTAATAAAATGATGTCGTATGTCAATATGCTTACTTCTAGAGTGTTGAATGAGATTCTTGGAAAGATTTATAGCACTTGTATTGTCACATCTAATAGGTATATGGTCCATACTATGACCATAATCCTTAAGTTATTGTTTCATCCAAAGGATTTGTGTACAACAACATCCTGCTGACACATACTCTGCTTCAGTGGTAGAAAGAGCAACTGAAACTTGTTTTTTACTAAACCATGAAACTAAGCATTCTCCAATAAAATGACAAGTACCTGAAGTACTTTTTCTATCTAAAAGACTTCCAGCATAATCAACTTCTGAATATCCTATTACGTGAAAGGATGAATTTCTAGGATACCATAAACCTAGATGCAATGAGCCATGTTAATATTTTAAATTTCTTTTTACTGCATTTAAATGTAACTCTTTAGGACATGATTGAAAGCAAGCACATAAGCATACATTATACATTATATCGGGTTTAGAGGCAGTAAGATATAAAACTGATCCGATCATACCTCTATAAAGCATTTCATTAATGTTCTTACCCTTTTCATCCTTGTCCAATTTTGTTGATGTGCTCATTGGAGTCTTGGCATTTTTGCATCCTTCCATTCCAAATTTCTTAAGTAAGTCTTTGGCATATTTGGATTGGTTGATGAATATGTCCTCATTGCCTTGTTTTATTTGTAGACCGAGGAAGAATTTTAGCTCACCCATCATGCTCGTTTCGAATTCTCTAGTCATACACTTAGCAAATTCTTGGCAAAATAATTCATTAGTAGACCCAAATATGATGTCATCAACATAAATTTGAACAATTAGAGTATCATGCTTATGTTTTTTAATGAATAATGTAGTGTCAACATTCCCCTTTGTAAAATTATTTTCTAAGAGAAAAGAACTTAGTTTTCATACCAAGCTCTTTGGGATTGTTTCAAACCATATAAAGCTTTTGAAAGTTTAAATACATGGTTGGGAAAATCATAGCTTTCAAAACCTGGTGGTTGTTCTACATAAACTTCTTCTTCTATAAAGCCATTTAAAAAGACACTTTTTACATCCATTTGAAAGAGTTTGAAATTCATATGGCATGCATATGCTAAAAGTATTCTTATGGCTTCTAATCTTACTACAGGAGCATAGGTCTCATCATAATATATTCCTTCTTCCTAATTATATCCTTTTGCAACCAACCTAGCCTTATTCCTAGTTATTGAACCTTGTTCATCTAGTTTATTTCTAAATGCCCATTTGCTTCCAATGATTTGATGCTCATTGGGTCTAGGTACTAAGGTCCATACCTTACTTCTCTCAAATTGGTTGAGTTCCTCTTGCATAGCAATCACCCAACTTTCATAATTAAGAGCCTCATCAATATTTTTTAGGCTCAATTTTAGAAAAAAAGGCAAGATCAGAAACTAAATGTTTGAGATGAGATCTAGTACTTACTCCCCTTGTAGGATCACCAATGATTTGCTCTTTGGGGTGATCTTTTGTCAATCTTCATTCCTTTGGGAGCACTTGTATGTTTTCCTCTTGAGCTCAAGGTAGAGAATCATCTTGATGTGAATTTTCTTGATCATTTTCTTTTCTTTCATTTTCAAGATCAAGTCCTTCCATGGTACCTATAACATCATTAAGAACACTACCTTTCACAAGATCAAGCTTACTAGATTCATCAAAAACAACATGCATAGATTCTTCAATAGTTAATGACTTTTTATTAAACACTCTATATGCTTTGCTAGTTGTAGAGTATCCTAAAAAGATACCCTCATCAGATTTAGAGGCAAATTTTCCATGGTTGTCTTTGGTATTCAATATGAAACACTTGCATCCAAATACTCTAAAGTATGATATCATGGGATTTTTTCCATTCCATAGCTCAAATGAAGTTTTGTTTAAGTGAGGTCTTTTGAAAACTCGATTTGAAATATAACATGCAGTATTTGCGGCTTCAGCCCAAAAGTAAGTTGGTAAATAATACTTTTTGAGCATTGTTCGAGCCATTTCAATTAAAGTTTGATTTTTCCTTTCGACTACCCCATTTTGTTGAGGTGTCCTATGAGACGAAAAATTATGTGAAATGTCATGTTCTAGACAAAAATTTTCAAAGTTTTCATTTTCAAATTCTTTGTCATGATCACTTCTTATTTTTGAAATACAATATCCTTTTTCATTTTGAACTCTTTTAGTAAAGTTTCTGAATGTTTCAAAGGCATCACTCTTTTGAGATAAGAAAATTACCCAAGTAAATCTAGAGTATTCATCGACGATGACAAAGGCATAGTGTTTACCTCCTAAGCTTGCAATTCTAGTAGGTCCAAAAAAATTTAGATGTAGGAGTTGTAGAGGTTTTGAGGTACTTACAATGTTTTTGGATTTGAAAAATGACTTGTGTTGTTTTCCTCTTTGGCAAGGTTCACATGTCTTGTCTTTTTCAAATTTGACTTTTGGCAGTCCCTTTACCAGTTTTTCTTTATTGAGGCTTTGAACTAAATCCATGCTTGCATGACCAAGCCCTCTATGCCACAGTCAAGATTCATCACTAGTAGTCATAAGACACTTAGAGGAAAAGTTAGATATTTTGTGTAAGTCTATTATGTAGGTATTGACATCTTTATTTCCTTTAAATATCTCTTGGCCATCAATAGAGGTTACAAGACATTCGTTGGAAGTAAAGATTACTTTGTTTCCCTTATCACATAATTGACTTACACTTAACAAGTTATGTTTCAAGTCATCAACAAGTAAGACATCTTTAATGAAAGTAGTGCCATTAATACCAATAGAGCCAATGTCAATTACCTTACCCTTAGCATTATTTCCAAAGGTAACTTTACTCCCATCAATACTTTTGATTTCAATGAAAAGCTCCGTCTCCGGTTATATGCCTTGAGCATCCACTATCTACTAGCCAAGCATTTTTGTTTATTGTGGACTTGAGGCATACCTATAGAATCACAATTCAAGTATGGTTTTTAGGTACCCAAATGAGCTTGGGTCCTTGGGGGTTAGCACATGAAGGTTTCTAATAAGCCTTCCTTATCCAGCAATGTTTATTTATGTGACCAAATTTCATACAATAATTACATTGTTTAGCTCTAAATATCCTTTTTGGTCTTACAATGCTTTTGAATACCATATTTCTATTGGGTTAAGTTTGAGAGCAATGGCATGCACAAGCATGATGAATTGGTGCTTTTTCTAGGTGCATGCTTCTTATACATAAAGGCATGATTAGCCTTTTGAGGTTGCCTTCTTAGGCTTACCAACCCTTGATCATCCCTCTTATGTATAGAAGATTTAGTGTATTTTTGTGCACTTAGCCCTTGGCGCTGTTACAGCAAGTGTGGAGATGTGGGATTCACTTGACTTAACAAAAGTAGTCTTATGAGAAGATGATGATGTACCCTTAAATCCTAGACCATGTCTAATTAAGGGTGGTCTTTGAGACACAATGAGAGTATCTAAACTCTCATTTCCCTTGTGAAATTTTGAAATGGAGTTTCTAAGTTCCTCAATTTCATTTTTTAAAATATTATTTTCTTTAAGCAAGGATTTAGTTGAGGGTCTTGAAGAGTACTCATCTAATGACTTTTGAAGAGATTCATTAGATGATTTAAGCTTAAATTTCTCATTTTCTAAGACATCCATTTTGATTTTCAAATTAGAAATGTTATTTTTATAAGTATTTAATTTACTTCTGTATTTCTCTAGTTCTAGATTCAACACTTCTATTAGGCTTTGCTCATCATCATCTTCACTATTACTATCATTATCACTACTATCATTATTGAAAGAGTATGAGTGAAGTGATCCTACCTTATCCAAGATGTGATCCTCTATAGCCATGAAGCATAAGTTGACCTCTTCACTTTCATTGTCATCTTTTTCACTTGAAGAGCTTTCATCATCCTATGTGGCTTTGTGGCCTTTCTCCCCATTGTCTCTTTGGTATTTGCTCTTGTGCTTCGTGAGTCTTGGAAATTCTGGTTTAATATGCCCTTTCTTCCCACATTCATAGCACTTTACCTCCTCTTTACTCTTTTGTGAGTCTCATTAGAGGTCTGTTTGAGGTTTCTTTGCCCGAATTTTCAAGAGTTGCCCATTCTATTCTCAATAATTCTTTTCAGCCTTCTTGAGAGTATAGCAATGTCCTCATTTGCATCATCACTCTTTTCTTCATCATCTTCAACTTCCACTTGAGATTTTGAAGTAGAGGCTTTTAGTACTAGAGGCTTTCTTTTTTCTAGCTCTGCTTCAAGCTCTCTATCTTTTTTCACTGTCATTTCATGTGTAAGAAGTTTGCCAATAAGCACATCGGTATTCATAATGCTCATGTCTTCATTTGCCTCTTCTATACTAGCAACTCTTGAACTGTAATCTTTGAGAGGAAGACTTCTCAGAATTTTGTTATTTACATCTTCCAAGCTCAGGTGTTTCCTAGGCTTTCTCATGCCATTTATGATGGCTAGAAGATAGTTTGTCATATCAGTAATTGACTCATTGGATTTCATCTTGAAGAGTTCATACTCTGAAGTAAGAGGTTGAATCTTCTTTGATTTAACTTGCTTTGTTCCTTCATGATAGTTTTCCAATGTTTTCCACATGTTGTATGCAGTTGGGCAGTGTTGTATTCTGCCACATATTTCAATGGATAATGAGCTTGAGAGAATTTTCATTGCCTTCTTGTTTTTGAAGTTTGCTCTTCTTTGAGGCTCTGTCCAATCTCCTCTTGATAGGATTTCTTCTTCACCATCAACTCCTTTTCTAGTTAGTGGTGTCCATTCTTTCCGAACACTATCCCAGACATCAATTCCTTCACTATCTAGATATTTCTCCATCTGAAACTTCCAATGAGCATAATTTTCTCCATCAAAGTAAGGCTTGAGATTTTGGAATCCTTCATTGGCCATATCTTTATCTTTGCTAGAGTTGTTTAGGCTTCGATGCTAGACTAAGCTCTAATACCAATTGTTGCCCAGATATTGAACCAAGAAGGGAGTTGAATTGGATATTAAAAAAATTTTAACTTTTAAGTGCAGAAAGAAAAGTTAAGTAGAATAGGGATAGGAAGATATCACACAGGAAATTTTATAAAGGTTCGAGTGTTAACAAACCCTACTCCTCGCCCCAATCTCAATTGGGAGTTTCACTAACACACTAAGTATTACAATAGAGTTTTACAAGCTCACTCCCAACTATGGTGTTTTTAACAATGGATCACACCTAACCCAGAAATCCCTTGTGTTTTAATGGCTCACACAATAAACCAATTCCTTGTGTTTTAAAGGCTCACACAAATAACCCTTACAAGTGTTCTCCTCTTAACCCAATATACCCAAACTCACTTGAGTAGTAGATTACAAAGAGAAACACTCACAAATCTGTAATGCTCAGAAAATAATGAGCAAAAAGATTTTTACAGAGAATTAAAGTTTGTTTTGAAAGTATTAAATGCACAAATGGCTACAACAAGAGTTTGATTCGAAGTATTAGCTATTCTCTTGTTCTGGATTCATAAATGACTTGCATTTATACTTCCATGGTGAATTATAGTCGTTTCGTTGCATTTAATGTGAAAATAGTCATTGCACCAACTCTTAATTTTGCACCTGACAAGTTTCTCTTTCCTCTTTCACGGTCGTGAATAAGTGTGTCACAGTTGTGACTATTCTTCTAAGTCGTGACTTGATCGACCATGAAGCATTCTGGAATGATTTGAAATGTTTGATCATGGGCATGACATTATTCTTTCACGGGCATGAACATCCTTCCTAGCTGTGGTCCAAGTAGTGACTTTGGCTGTGAAGCTCTCTGAAGGAATTTGACATGTTTTCTCACGGGCGTGACTGATATGATCATTCATGGTTATTATGATCCTTCATGGCCGTGAACTTTAAATGTTAGATAGTTGGTGTTAAGCTTCATCACGGTCATGACATAAAAGGTCATGGGCGTGAACATGTTATTTCTTCATTTTTTGTCTTTTTAAGGTTAGCCTTCCATTCTCCATTCTTGTTATCATGTTTCATACCCTCTTCAATAAACTTAGAAAACAAGTATGTTAAATACATTATTGCTATTTTATTTGTTAGCATTAAAATGACAAAAATACCCCTCAAGGTTCAATAAGAGGCAATGGATGAGACAAATCGAACTATTGAGGTAGATCAAAGGACAGGAGGTCCAAATCCAGGAATCCCAGTAATTCCTATAGTTCAAAAGCTGTCGAATGTTGGAATTGTTGGAAGTCTGGGCACTACAAAAATCAGTGCAAGAGTGCATCAAAGAACCATGAAGCAAAGGTAGAGGCAAATGTTACTTCCACCTCAGGAGGTGATGACGCGTTGATATGCTCTTTAGAGAGCAAGGAGGAGTCTTGGGTATTAGACTCTGAAGCATCGTTCCATACTACTTCACAGAAAGAATTATTCGAGAGGTATGTTCTCGGAAATCTTGGAAAGGTATATCTTGGTGATGATCAACTTTGCGCTATTATTGGTAAAGGTGTAGTGAAGAGTAAGTTGAACGAGTCTGTTTGGGAGCTGAAGGATGTCAGATATATTCCCGACCTAAGAAATAACTTAATCTCAGTAGGGCAGTTGGCTAGTGAAGGCTACACTACGATCTTCCATGGTGATGATTGGAATATTTCAAAGGGCACAATGACGATTGCTCGAGGCAAAAAGAATGACACTCTTTACATGACAATAGGAGCACGCTGTTCAATCATAGTTGCAACTAGCAATGAAAACCCAATCTATGGCACCAGAGACTAGGCCATATGAGTGAAAAATGAATGAAGATTATGCATTCAAAGAGGAAACTTCCCGGTCTACAGTCAGTAGAGATAGACATGTGCAAAGATTGCATACTTAGAAAACAGAAAAGAGTCAGCTTTCAGACAAATGGCAGAACCCTAAAGAAACAAAGGCTAGAGCTTGTTCACTCTGATGTTTGGGGACCAATGACTGTCTCATCCATTGGTATGGGTTTACTTTCTAAAACATAAGTCTGAAGTGTTCGAGGCTTTCAGAAGATGGAAAGCTATAGTTGAAAATGAGACAGGTCTAAAAATCAAAAAGCTCAGAACCGATAATGGTGGTGAATAAGAAGACACCAGATTCAAGAAGTTTTGATATAAGCATAGTATCAGAATGGAGAGAACCGTGCCAGGCACACCTCAACACAATGGTGTAATTGAACGTATGAACCGAACGTTGATAGAAAGAGCCAGAAGTATTTATATACAGTCAGGTCTACTGAAACAGTTCTAGGCAGAAGCAGTCAACATAACTACTTACTTAATCAATCAAGAACCATCGGTTCCATTGGAGCACAAAATACCAGAGGAGGTATGGAGCCAAAAAGAGATAAAACTATCACATCTAAAAGTTTTTGGCTGTGTAGCATATGTGCATATCAGTGATCAAAGAAGGAATAAGCTTGATCACAAATCCAAGAAATGCACTCTCATCAGCTATGGTGAGGATGAGTTTGGCTACCGTATTTGGGATGACAA